>OU785239.1:1200000-1563007 GCA_917051295.2 Erebia ligea | reverse complement strand
GTTTCTTTCTTTGTCTTTCTTGTTGTAAATAGACACTTTGTTCATGTGTTCTTTCAGGCAGCACTATCACTACACTATCAATAGTCACTAATCACTATGCACTAACTCAAAAGGTTTTCAAATTAAAAAAAAAAAAGTTGAGAGAGTTTTTTTTTTATCTAAACCGTTTGATCGTAGACCCATGCATTAATACCCTCTTAAAAGGGTTAATTTAATTAATTGGTCATTACGCCCAAAAAAGGTTGAGCCGTGAACCTTACAGAAAATGGGGTGGAGTGGATTTTTTTTATTTTCAGCACCTAATTTTCATTTCTATACCTGAATTTTGTTCTATTTTATTCTTAAGGTAGTACTTATTAAGTTAATCCGTCATCCATACTAATATTATAAATGCGAAAGTGTGTTTATTTGTTGGTTTGTTGGTTTGTTGTTTTGTCCTTCAATCACGCCGCAACGGAGCAACGGATCGACGTGATTTTTTGCCATGGGTATAGTGAGGACCTGCAGAGTGACATAGGCTTCTTTCTATCCCGGAAAATTAAGGAGTTCCCGCGGGAATCAAAAAACTTAAACCACGTGGACGAAGTTGCAGTCATCAGGTAGTCAATAATAAAAGGAAAGATTTTCCATTAAAAAAGAAATTAAACAAACCTAACTACCTAACAGCGCCCAAAAAATAGGCCGCCATTTAAATTCCGAACGGCCTATCAAACATGGTGGGATTTTAAAACAATGTTTTGCTCAATCCTTGTTACACACTAAAGACATTTTGTACTATGGTAATTAAGATAATGAAAATTCAAAATTCAAATATTTTTTTTTCAAGTAGACTTTGACAAGTGCTTTTGAATCGTCGAGTGAATCTTCCACTGGTACGGAATTAAACTCTAGCATTAAAATAATGTGAAAATACATTGAGTGCTTATTTTAATACTAGGTAGATGATTCCCGCGATTTCGTCCGCGGGGATCAAGATTTTTTGATTCCCGCGGGAACTCTATAATTTTGCAGGACAAAAAGTAGCCTATGTCCTTCCCCGGGATACAATCTACCCCTGTACCAAATTTCATCAAAATCAGTTGAGCAGATGGGCCGTGAAAGCGTAGCAGACAGACAGACGGATAGACAGACACGCTTTCACATATTTTATAATACTAAGTATGGATATTATAATATTTTAGTAAATAACAAAGTTGTGATATGGCTTTTATACCCCTTTTATGTACAGAATCATGCCGGCGTGGAATGGTGCTTAGAATATTGGCTGTATTTACGGTCTAAACGGCCAACCTAATCCTTTGCGTAGAAAGTGAGACAGCCGTTCTTTTAACTGTGAGGTAGTGTAGGTTTTTATTACTACACTTGATGATCGCAAATAAGTACAACATACCTACTTAAAAATTTGGCGCAGAGTCGCAAAATCTATCCATCGAAATCATCGCAAGTATTTAAGAGCTCACTGAATTCTTAATCCAAAAAACTCCTACTATTAAGTATTAAGTAGTTGCTATAAAAAATAGGTAATTGAAAAGTTTCGCGACCCTCAGCGCCGAATATGTCGCAGTGAGAGACGCAACTTTTTGTCGTTCGATACGTCGCTAGTTTGTTAACAAACTTTTGCCGAGTGGAGCGCAGTTAAATTTAATATTGTTCACATCAGTTTCTGGATTCGATTCGTACCAATAAAATGGAGTAGGTACGTACCGTACCGAAATAAAAACATCGCAGTGACCGCGCCGGCCAAATGGCCTGTGAAAAAGAAGCATAGGTTTTGCGGTTCCGCGGCGAGATTAGAAAACGGTTTGATTTATTACTCTAAAGTTTTACGAGGTCTTTACGAGGGGTCTTAACGCAATACTCAAGCAATATTACTCAAAATGACAGTTTGATGTCACGTATCTTGAAGTTCCTAAAATCTATACTCATACCTATTATAAACGCGAAAGTTTGGATGGATGGATGGATGTTTGTTACTCAATCACGCCAAAACGGCTGAATGGATCTGGATGAAATTTGGTACAGAAGTAGATTATAGGCTGGAATCATAAATAGGCTACTAGGCAACTTTTATCCCGGAAAATTAGAGAGTTCCGGCGAGAACCAAAAATCACGCGAGCGAAGTTGCGGGCATCAGCTAGTAAGGATTATAATTCTAAAACACGAAAGTCAACAATAATGAATCAATATAGCTTTAAGCGTTAGCATTGCCCTAAAGTGTAAACAATCATAAGTAGAGTTGTAATGGTCTAGTTTCTTAATTAGTGTACTTAATTCAGTTTTACTAGAGGGCCTTAATATTTTGTCAGCCAAAAATATTGTGTTTCCAAACCCCATATTTTGAATGTAAAAAAAAGAAAGAGCAACTGTTGAGTTACTTGACGGCTCTTCTCAATGTCCTTCCCCGGGATGTCTTTTCCGAACCGGTGGTAGAGTTCTGATAAACAATCTTATGTTGTTCTACATGAAAAATAACATTATTCATCTCAGCAGTGTGCTGGCGATGAGTTGATGTTGATGATCACGTAAGTAAAGCCGTTGGTCTTGCGCGTGATCTCTCTCCGGTCGTGTCGGATTTTCCGTCCCACCGGGCTATGAGAGCAAAGGAACAGAGAGTGCACCTCTGTGCACTGCTCTGTTTCTCTGTGCTCTGTGTGTGTGTGTGCGGAGATATTATAGTGCACACACACAGTCTCCGGCACAGATGGCCAATCTGTCTGGAGATAGGCCGTCGTGGCCGAAATTCGGTCGGTAGGACATTATATTACGGACTACGGAACACTGATTATGTACGAACTACTTGCACTGGTCCGGTTTTCCCGTCAGTCGTCGCGCGGAGTTCATTTGTATGGTAATGCGGCGAACGTTTACATCTCTATTCATTTTTTTGCTTAGTTACGTATTTCTTCTTTCAGGCGGGTTACTACTATCGCATAGAGCAGTATTACTTCAAATAACCGTTTTATGTCACGTGCCTTGACTTCCCTAAAATAAGGATCATAATTCTAAAACACGAACGTTAACAATATTAAAACAATACGGATTTAACCGATGGTAGTATGCACCCAGACTCTCCTAATAGTCCAGTCATCTTAGTCAAAATTAGGTAAGAATCTCGGAATTTGAGATACCCAGCTGATTTTTTGTATAAACTTGTATTTTGGTATTCTAAAAGTTGTCTCAAAACCTACATATGGTAGGGTGTCCGCGTCTATTAAAAATTGAGGTCAAAGGTCACAAAAATCGTTTTTTTGCATATTTTTTGCAAATATCTCATTTCCTATGGGTTTTTCGCTATTTGTATATATTATCAATATTGTAGAGAACTGAATTTCCTACAACTTTTGTATAAAATTTTTTTTTATACGTTGAATCGTTTTCGAGATAGAGGGCGGAGAGCGCGCGGTTCGAGCATAATGTAAGGTCAAACGGTATAGTCTTGTCAAAACACTCTAGATAAAGAGTATTTCTAAACACTTCTGTGCAGCGGAAAATGTTTGCGTTGCTTAGTGCAACGTGACATAAATACCTACTTACTACTCTAGTATGATTCAACTGTGGATAAAATCCATAAAACAAACTAATCTTTCTCTCTTGTACTCCATATTATATTATCCTCAAACGCCACCTTATTTACAATTTTTACCTTTTTTTGCGGACGAAAAACGATAAGTTAAAAATCCCTTCTAGTCATACAGGGGCATGTGGTTTTGGAATGAATTGCCGAGCGGCTATAGGCTGTGAAATTCTTAAATATAAGGAATATTGAATGTTTAATTCGCTATAATCCGCCACAGCAGACCAATCTATGTGGTACAGTGCGTGTCCTTCACCAATAGCATGCGAACAACCACCACCCAGCAATTCGCACCGGCACCGCACCACACCACACAAATCCTCCAAATCACTCTCAACGCACGTTTCACTCCGAAACCGGAGCATCTTCAGGAGATGTTGCCTCGACAATGCACGTCTAAGACGTATTATCAGACTAATTACGTTCGTTTGCGAAGTTTCGTTTTAGAGAAAGAGAGTAGACCCCCAGCAGTGGGACGTTAATGGGCTGTAGTGATGGTGGTGGTGGTGGGGTGGGTTGGGTGAGTTGGGTGGGTTGAGATACATCCCCAATTTATGTAATTTGGGGGCTTATTATAAAAAAGTACACGTTTAAAGATTCACATCACGTTCGCCCAATCACATTATGCATATTTTGTGTCCAAACATTACTTAGTAACTTTTCACAGTAGATACATCAACTTAATAAGATCTTCCACCAACAATTTAATAGAGTGGTACTAAAATATACAGCATCCAAAGTACCAAAATCAAGGAACAAATCACTATAAAATCCAAAGTTCTACGATGAAACTCCTTGAGATAACAAGGAGTTTGAATGAAGGAGAAAAGTAAGTAACTTACATCACTCGTAAATTCTAAGCCCTTGAATTTACATTAGGGACGTCTCAGGCGAAATTGATCTTTGGAACTTGTGTGATAAGTGTGAAAATCGCGTGGGTTTGTCTTGACGTATTGAACAGTTTCATGGGGGGTGCAGTTGTTGCTACTAAACTATAGCTTTGGACTAAAAACCTAATAGAATTAGCATTGGAATTGATCCACTCCACTCCGTTCTTTAGAATGTGCTATCATCGCTTAATCCATTTGCGCTTAGCATGCGTCTACTGGACCCTTTTGTTCCTTGATGGCAGGACAATAATAATTATTAAGATACTAATATTCTAAATGCGAAAGTGTGTTTGTTTGTTGGTTTCTCATTCAATCACGCCGCAACGGAGCAACGGATCGACGTGATTTTTGGCATAGGTATATAGTTGAGGACCTGTGACATAGGCTTCTTTTTATACCGGAAAATTAAGGAGTTTCCGCGAGAATTAAAAATTAAACCCACGCGGACGAAGTCGCGGGCATCAGCTAGTGAATAATATTTTGTTTTGTTATAATATTTAAGTGTGTCTTATCTTTGTATAATAATAATAATTGTAATAATTTTTTTATTCTTATCCTTTCGACGACTTTCTACTCCATTCCCTTACTCTCATAGCGAGAGAATGAAAAATCCAACACGACCGGAGAGAGATCAGGCGCAGGATAAGCGTCTTTACCTGCTTTCCAAGGCACGGGGGTGAAACTTTTTTATTTTTATATATTTGACCATGATTATTTTCATTTGATATCTTTTTCATTTCCTTACGTTAGATGTCGCTGTACTACTTTACCCCGCGCTATATTCAGCATCTTTATCGAGTCTTACTAGTTCGCGAACATCCAATGTTCGATCGTTCGTTTCACTTCTAATTTTTGTTATTACGTCAGCGTTATAGAAAATTATTATAAATCACTATAATTATTGTTTTGTTTGAAACGTCTACTATAATTATTATTGAGAGACTTTTACACGCCACAGTCTTACGCCATTTAAATCCCTAGACTCCCTACAACTTGTTGGATGTCGTTTGTACCTGCGTACTGAATCTACCACTGGTTCGGAATGAAAAGAACCAGCAAGAAACTCGGTGGTTGATTTTTGAAAAATTACAAATACAATAACGTCAAAGTGTAGATACATAAGTAACCGCTGTCCTTAGCATTGCTGTAGCAAGTCAAATCCATGCTCTTTTATCATTTACATACAATACTATTATGTATGTGGTCCATACTTATTACGTATTACCTTTTGTCAAATCCATGCTCTTTTATCATTTACATACAATACTATTATGTATGTGGTCCATACTTATTACGTATTACCTTTTGTCAAATCCATGCTCTTTTATCATTTACATACAATACTATTATGTATGTGGTCCATACTTATTACGTATTACCTTTTGTCAAATCCATGCTCTTTTATCATTTACATATTGTGTATGTGGTCCATAGTAATTACGTATTACCTTATATGGGGAAAACTAGCGAGCCTTAATACGTGCGAGGTGCACTAGTATAATGGCGCGGCGGCACGCAACACCCAAATTAATCAACACCCCAATCTGGCACCTCGTAAACAAAACAACGAATATAAATGTATTTTATGCAATTTATGCTTGTCTAAGAGCTAGTGGGAACGTGGCACTGATGCCCGCAACTTCGTCCACATGGTTTTAGTCTTTATTGATTCCCGCGGGAACTCCTCAATTTTCCGGGATAAAAAATAGCATATGTCACTCTCCAGGTCCTCAACTATACCCATGCCAAAAATCACGTCGATCCGTTGCTCCGTTGCGGCGTGATTGAAGGACAAACCAACAAACCAACAAACAAACACACTTTCGCATTTATAATATTAGTATGATTCGTATGAATAGCACTCCCTCTGACCTCGATACCCTTTTTGGTTTTCTGTATGTACTGTAGTTATAGTATTAGTACCATATTTAAGAATATTATGCACCTAAGATTGTAAAATTTCAGAGGATATCTGTTTGTATATTACTTTTGATCAATAAACATTTTTATTATTATTATTAATCAAATGAGCAGGTATTATGTGATTTGCCAATGATAATTCTAATTATATAAATGTGTAATTATGTAAGTCGAATTATGTCTAGTTTAATTTTAATTTTAAGGTATTTTTTGTAGCCAAGGGAGACGAATTAAGCGATAGTTAATGTCTCCCAAGGCGTGTTTCATCATCAATAAAGAATCAAAAATCTAAACCACGAAATCTCATTCCACGCGGACGAAATCGCGGGTATCAGCTAGTAAATAATAAACATTTGCAGAACAATAAAAATGCTGCAACTTATTTGACGGATAATATTTTTTTATCAGACCGTGTTTAGTAGCGCGTTCTCGAAAAGGCGTATGTCCAGCAGTGGATGCATACAAACTGATGGATGGATGGATGATTTAGTATATACTAGAGGTCGCCCGCGACTTCGTCCGCGTACAATTTTTGATTTCCTATGAGATTATGAAATTTTCCCGCTGCAAAAAGTCTATCTAAAGAGGCTTTATATAGCTTATGCAGGTGTTTATTATTTAAAAACTTATAACCTAAATCCCGATTTTCTAGTCTCTAACTTCAAAAACTTGGAACCTTCATGCAAACTTCCAACCCCCATATCACCCTCTTTGGGTGAGATATCGTGATTAGTCAGTGAGTCAGTGAGCTAATGCCCGCGACTTCGCTGTCACTCTCCAGATCCTCAACTATACTCATGCAAAAAATCACGTTGATCCGTTGCTCTTTTGCGGCGTGATGGAAGGACATACTCTCTATTTAACGTCCTTGGGGATCGAATTTTCAAAAATGGTGAAACACGTACTTCTTCATATTTAATCAGAAGCCCAAATGCTAAGTTTCATGGCTATAACTTGAGAAATGAAGGACTTTCGTATCAATTTTCAACCCCTAATTTACCCATTTGGGGGTGAAATTTTGAAAAACTGTGACATACAATTCCTTCTTTAATTATTAATGAAAGCCAAAATACCAAGTTTTGTTGATATAACTTGAGAAATATCTAGAGAAATGAAGGACTTTCATCCCCTATTTCAACCCTTCGGGGGTAGAATTTTCAAAAACTGTGAAACACGTATTTCTTAATTTTTGACCCGTAGCTTATATACTAAGTTTCATGGATATAACTTGAGAAATAACGGACTTTCATACAAACTTTCAACCCCTATTTCGCCCCCTTAGGGGTGGAATTTTGAAAAATCCTTCCTTAGTGCGCGCCTACAATACAAAAGGAACTTACTGTCAAAATTTCAAGTTTCTAACCCAGAAATATCTAGAGAAATGAAGGACTTTCATCCCCTATTTCAACCCTTCGGGGGTAGAATTTTCAAAAACTGTGAAACACGTATTTCTTAATTTTTGACCTACTAAGTGGTATACTAAGTTTCATGGATATAACTTGAGAAATAACGGACTTTCATACAAACTTTCAACCCCTATTTCGCCCCCTTAGGGGTGGAATTTTGAAAAATCCTTCCTTAGTGCGCGCCTACAATACAAAAGGAACTTACTGTCAAAATTTCAAGTTTCTAACCCCAGCGGTTTAGGCTGTGCGTTGATATATAAGTCAGTCAGTCAGTCAGTCAGTCAGTCAGTCAGTCAGGACTTTGAATTTTATATATATAGATTAAAACTAACACAGTTTTGTACTGTTTCTTACTTCATTGTTTTGGCAGTTTTGGGCAAGCTTTTGCCGCAATAATACTGTCAGGTATGCTGCACTTGACATATAACTGCAACATATCGCGCGCGAGTTGAACGCAGAGCATAAGTATGCTGACACATACAAAAGCTCTGCATTCAACTCGCGCGTGTACTTTACCTGACTGAAGCGTACATTAGTTAAACTAAGGCTAGCAATTTTCCCACCAGCTCCCAGTGTATGTGTTATTGTTGGCGAGATCGCAACTGATAAAATGAAAGGCTTTTAAATTATTTACATCCTAGCACATGTCCGCCATTTTAACTGTGTATAACAGATGATTGCAAAGTGCCCCAACAAAAGTATTGCTTGTTTGTATGAAAAATTTATGGAATTAAGTAATAGGTTTTTTTCTTAGACTAATAATGTTTTTTTTAAATAATATGTATACTTACTAATATTATTAATGCGAAAGTTTGGATGAATGGATGTATGGATTGATGTTTGTTACTCAATCACGGCCGAACGGCTGAACGGATCTGGATGAAATTTGGCACAGAGATAGATTATAGTCTGGAATAACACACATGCTACTTTTATCTTGGAAAACTAAAGAGTTCCCGCGGAAACAATAAACGACAATTCACGCGGACGAAGTCGCGGGTATCAGCTAGTACTTTATATAGTGAGCAAACTAGCAGGCGGTTCACCATCGCAGTCAAAGACTTACTAGTAGGGAATATGAAAGTAATATTTAGAAAAAGAGGGAAAAATTACCGTTCCCTTACATAAACACCAACGTACCCCAATTACAAAAGAGCGCAATAAAAACAACTAAACGCAACAAACCGGAAGCGTTCTCGGAAGCCACCATTGTTGGTGTAACGACGTCGAGCATCATATTCATGAAAATATTACGCCACTTCCGGTAGCAATAAGGCTTTGTATGTTATTTAACTTACGTTTGAAATCAGCTTTTTTAATACGTTTTCTTTGTAAAAAATCATCAACAATCTCTCTCGATCTTGGGCTCACTACTGAGCATTGGTCTTCTCCCAGTATGTGGAGAATTTAGGCCACCTTCCATCACGCTGATCTAGTGTTAGCTGGCAGATGTCATACGCCTGTGACAATATTATGAAAATCCATGTAAGATCAATGTACGTTATTAATAAACTGAGTCATTCGTGACTCAGTTTAGGTTACCCATACAAAAAATCACGTCGATCCTTTGCTCTGTTGCGGCGTGATTGAAGGACAAACCAACAAGCAAAAACACTTTCGCATTTATAATATTATGCCGAGTTCACACTCACACAAACACGTAATTTAAAGCCGAGCATTTATTTTATTACAAAAAACCTCGGTCCATTCCATTTCCTATTTACTTTCGTTTGAAAAAATCCATTAAAATGGTGATTACGCTATACATTTAAAACCTTTTAGACTTGAGTGTAATGCACGATAAATCGTTTACTAAATCTCGCTAAACGAAGCTATAAAATATGAGAAAAAAATTCAGCATGAATACTGGAAAAGCCGACTTTGAGTTAGGGTTGCCACAATTAATTTTACAAGTCTTCTCTATATTATTTACATCGTGTTCTTACATTACACGCGTTTTGTAAATTTCGTCGAGAGTTGCGTCTTTATGTATTTTTGTAATAAGCGTCATAATTTTATGTTCTTGACCAATCACCCACAATCCACACAGTAAATAATTTACTAATGCCACTGGTTTCCTCACAATGATTGTTCCATCATTATGACGAGTAGGATGTTGCTTATAAGGCTATTTATTCAGCCAAAGGACAGGAGGATTTTAAGAACATCAAAAATAATGATCTAATCTAATTAGTGCCCGGAAAGATTTTCAATGAACGGGGTAAAAATAATCATTCTCACCTGTTTGAAAATCAGGCAATCGACTCTCTTTGATTGTAAATACCAAAAGTGGCAACCCTACACCAGCCAGTATGTTATCAATTTCAGCGAAACTTCAGGAGTTACGGAGAAGTTTCCTAACTTTATGCTAATAAGAAATATCCGAGTCGACTTAACCCCGGTTTAAGTAATACAGAGTGCCTTTGACTTCACTTCACTCCGGAGTTGGGGTAAAAAAGTTAGGGATAGATTTGCGAATGGTCCGGTTATTTCTTGAGGGCTTATTTTCAGACCGAATGCTCTTACTAGCTCTTTTTACCCAACTACGGCAAAGCCAAAAGCAAAAGGTTATGATTTTAGCAGTCTATATAAATGTTTGTATTTATGTTTGTTCCACCACAGCGACTGAACTACTGGGTCGATTTTAGATGAATAGGAAGTCAATCGATAGTTAAATTACGGTCCGGGTTACATAGGCTATTTTATATACTAACTAATAATCGATATGACAGATGTTTATTACATCCAAAAAAGTGGGGATCTCAAAGTTTTGTTTTTGCCTTTTTATACGGTTTATTTATTTTTTTACACTATTTTTATATTATTTAAAGTTACTAGTTTGTTTTACTATTATACTTACGCCCTTGACTGCGATCTCACCAGGTGGTAAAATATGATGCAGTCTAAGATGGGCTTACCGGTTAGGTGTATTTACAGCTATATTAAACACGCACTCGTACCTCTACACGGCATCGTAACGGAACGCTGAGTCGCTTGCCAGCATGTCAATGATGCTAGCCACGGCCAAAGCCTCCCACCAGACTAGACCTCCCTGGCGCAGTGATAAGCACTGTGGGAGGGGGGAGGTCCCGAATTCCGTTCCATTTTAAACTTAACACACTCTTTTTACATCAGTGTGTTCCGAAAAAAAGATAACGTTATCCGTATATACTCGTATATCAAGTTCTTGGACGTCAATTGCATGTAGCAATCAAGTATTATTAATGGACTTTTGTTACACCAATTTAAAGGGAGTTAGTTTTTATTAATTAATTATTTGCCGGAAATCCATTTTGCAGACGACATAGATTACCTGGATATCAGAGTAATATTATTAATCTTTGCTATTGAATCTTACCTACCATTTTGCTTTCGTATTTTTTGCGAGATGTTTATTTATTCGCTTGGCGGCACGTCTTTGCCATTAAGTCGGTAACTAGGCACGGCCAAAGCCTTCGCGCAGACCTGAGAAACATCAGAATTAATTAATGCCCAATTTGTACCCTGCCCGGAATTTGACCCGGGGTCTCCCGCTTAAAAGACAACAGCGCTCACAACTGCCCCAAGATTGAGAATTTAAGGAGGCCTGATCCCTGATTAGTTCCTGAAATCTTAATTTTTAAACTTTAGTCATATTTTTAATTAAGAAAAAGAGCAGCTGAGTTTCTTGCCGGTCCTTCTCAGTAGAATCTGCTTTCCGAACCAGTGGTGACACAAGTTGTTTTGCGTGAAATAAATCATTCCTTTTTTTTTCATTTTCTGCTTAACTACGAGCTAGAGCTCAAAGAACCATAGCTTCCTTTCAAAGAAAATACAAAATTGCAGAATAGCTATATTTTTTTTGCTAAAATTACCATGTTTATTACTCTGTGGCAAAGATGACGTCTCTTTTTCCAGACAAAGCTGCTCGGTTTGTGTTTCTTTTGTGCCTAATTTATGCGCGGCGTAATGACGGGGATGTGTTGCAGTCGTTCAAATTGCATTGCAAATGCAATGGAAAAACAATTTACACTCTTTATCATTAGTAGGTATGAGTAGGTAATTATGGACTGCGGACGCCTCTGGCATATAGTTTATCTATAATCGCTGTTCATAAAATTAATACTACTAATTACGAAATGGTTTAACTTAGTTCGTGTTGAAATTATAGTCCACTCCAGTAGAAAAAATCGTTTAACGTAAAATGGGTAAGATAGGTTTCGAAAAACGACAACTGTACAATAAATATTATTGTAAAAATGTGTAGGAAATATTGCTTTTTAGACTGACTACATCAAAAACCTGGGGGTCTACTCTCTTTCTCTAAAACGAAACTTCGCAAACAAACGAACGAAATTTCGTTAACTCCTCTCCTACATAATATTATCTGTCTCCTCTCTATTTCGTTTTCGTACACGCAGACGAAGTACGGATCCATAGAAAATTTTCGTGACCGATTGGATTGAACGATTTTGAGTGGGTCTATTATCAGACTAATTACGTTCGTTTGCGAAGTTTCGTTTGAGAGAAAGAGAGTAGACCCCCTGTTCTTCGACCGACAGTTCTTCAAGTCCACCGGTGGTAGAATACTGACATAAGTGGCACAAGTTTTCCTACACTAAATAATTTTACATTTAAATTAAAATTTAATTTAAATTAACATTTCAGAATTAAGGTTGGTAGATCCGTTAGAAACAAACTTGAAACAAATAATGGGCTAAACTGTCTACAGGAAAATTTACTTGGCTTCACTCAGATGAAATCTGTCTGTCTGTCCATCTGTCTGTCTGTCTGACCATCTGTCTGTCTGTCTGACCATCTGTCTGTCTGTCTGACTGCCTATTTGTAACTTTGGTCTTGGTCGCTGAACTTTGATTCTGGAGATGGCTTTTATCAGGAAAACCCCAAGATTTTAAAAATATTTCTAAAACTCACAATCCACCTTTCTGACGCAAGGTAAGTGATAATGCACTCCCAGCTTAACACGCCCTGGCCTTCTCAGATCAGGGCGCGTTTGGAACCCTCGTACAGTTAGTTTTAAGACACCGTCGTTAATTATATTATCACCATCACGTCTTATACCTTGTATAATACTTGAGGTTCATAAAGTGTATTGGGTAGGTACTAATTTTGATTAAACATAAATTATGACCTTGACTTTGACTAACACATAAACTTAGACTGCATCATCACTTACCATCAGGTGAGATCGCAGTTAAGGGCTAACTTGTAGTGGATAAAAAAAAACTGGTCTATTGGAAGGCATGGGTTGTGTCTAGTAAGGCGTAACGCTTTAGCTTTTTGGTGCGATGCCATGCAGAAAAATTATGTTAAGACCCTCAATAATTAGTACGATATCAGTTGAGACATGCAATTAGCACGAGAACTGCTAAAAGGTGCGTTTTATGTTTTTATTATGCGCCCGCTAAAGCTCTTATCTGTCTGAGATCGCAGCTAAAGGTGGTTTCAAACCGTCGCGTCGCGGCGAGGCGAGGCGAGACGAGAATAATTGAAATTTGTACGGCGAAATTATGTGTGGTGTGAAAGGCCTGGATGCACGAGTATGTGCAAGACGAGAGTCAAAATATTTGGACGCAACATGCGTAGATACGTTGGCCCCGTGTCATATCAGGGAGACAGCATCAAGGCCGGGAGCCGCAGCAGAAAAGGCTGAAACCGGCAAACGGCGGAAGTATGCCTCTCTTATGAGAGAGGCATACTTCCGCCGTTTGCCGGTTACATATTTGTTCAGTTTGCCGTGGAGACCCTGGGGCCGTGGAGTCTTAGTGCCCAATTTTTTTTGCGAGATATTTCACCGCGGTTGGTTGCCTCATCCATGGTGACAGAAGGGCTGGCTCATTTTTCGCGCCAAGGATCAGCCTGGCAGTCCAGCGCGGAAATGCAGACAGATTTCTTGCCAACATTCAACGCGGGCATTATACTATATATAGCTCAATTACCACTGACTCACTCACTCACTCATTGACATAATTGTTCTCCTAGAAAGAGACAGAAAACGATATAATGATGTACGGGAGATGTGTTCGGGTGCGGGATTCGAGTGGGGAAAAATTATGACATTTCGGAAAAACAAGATGGCGGCCGACGTGATTCTTGTAACTCTTTTGTTTTCCAACCGATTTCTTTGCAACTCGCAATTATTAAAGAAATTAGGAAACGATCAATAGAAAAAGTGGAAAAGTTGGAAAAACAAGATGGCGGCCGAGCTGTAGTGTTTTCAAATTTTTGATTTTTCGACCCCGAACCGCGGTGCCACAGATCCGAAACGGGGTGGTCGAGCATAATATTTTTTTCTTTTTTCGCCTACAGTTATCCTGTATTTTGACAGAATGGGAGTGGTTTTAAAAAATTCAAGATGGCGGCTGTCGCGGCGGCCTTTTTGTTTGAGGTACGAAAAAACGCAATTTTAAAATTCAAATTTCTCACAGTTGGCAACGTCGGAGCGTTTCGACTTCTACGGGGAGATTGTGTGTACAGACTCGAGGTATGGATTGGGGAAAAAAAATTACCCCATTTCTCGGGAAATTTTCAAGATTTACCCCAAAAATAAAAAAATCGAAATACGGACTTTTTGCAAAATTCGAGTACGAGCAACCACGTGTCCCACTTGTACGAATGACATTTGGGTATTTTCGTTGCCGAGGTCTGGCAACACTGGAAATTATCAAAGTAAAAGTGATTTTCGACATGGTCTTTTTTCAGGGGCGATGATTTCGGCTGAGTGCGAGCGAGATGAAAAATTTAAACGTCATCAGGAGCGGTATATCCTGTAGTTTACGGGAAAATTATGAAACTATGTAAAATGTTTCTGTGGAACGAGGTGGCGGCCATTTTGTATTCTTTTTGTGTTTTTCAAAATTTCGATCACGTTTTTGAGGCAGTTGGCAACATTTGGGAAAGTTAACATGTATGGATCGATTGTGTAACTCGACCGGCAGTATCGAGATATCTAAACAGTGTTGCCACATTTGGGGTAGTTTTCGAGATTTTCCCCAAAATCTCCTCCTGTAATATTTTGTATGAAAATTTTTTTTTTCACTGATGGCTTCGTGTACAAGTCAGAAAATTAAACTTGAAGAAAGTATGGAGACAGCTGATGATTGAGGATTTCGGAGACGGGTAAAGAGCACGGTCCAGGTATTGAAGATAGGTGGGGGGTGCTCGACCAAATGTCATTCGAAACTTCAGCCAATTGACAGTGAGCTGAAAAAAATTTCAAAATGGCGGATTTAAGATGGCCGCCATACAAATTTATTTGGTGTCTATCTCAGAAAGTATAAAAGATGGAAGAGTGGTTTCTCGGCCAAATATGATCAGGACGAGAAGATCTATTTAGCGAAAAGAAAAAAAATTCAAGATGGCGGAATTTTTTTTTCATACCAAATTATATGGCGATTAGGACTCATTAGCATAATTTATTGTTCTCCTAGAAAGAGACAGAAAACGATACAATGATGTATGGGAGATGTGTTCGGGTGCAGGATGGGAGTAGGGAAAAAATATGATTTTTCGGAAAAACAAGATGGCGGCCGTAGTGCTTTTTGTAACTTTTTTGTTTTCCAACCGATTTAGTTACAACTCACAATTATTGAAGAAATTAGGAAACGATCAATAGAAAAAGTGGAAAAAATTGGAAACCAAGATGGCGGCTGAGATGTAGTGTATTCAAATTTTTGATTTTTCGACCCCGAACCGCGCCGCCGCAGATCCGAAACGGCGTGGTCGAGCATATGAAAAAAATTTCTAGATGGCGGATTTTTTTTAGGGTTCCGTACCCAAAGGGTAAAAACGGGACTCTATTACTAAGACTCCGCTGTCTGTCTGTCTGTCTGTCTGTCTCCAGGCTGTATCTCATAAACCGTGATAGCTAGAAAGCAGAAATTTTCACAAATGATGTATTTCCGTTGCCGCTATAACAACAAATACTAAAAATTAAAAAAATATATATATTAAGGGGGGTCCCCATACAATAAACGTGTTTTTTCGTATTTTTTTGCTCTATATTAAAAACGGTAACAGGTAGACGGTTCAAATTTTCACAGAATATTAACTTGTATATTACCTTTCAAAATAAATAATTAAATATCAATAAAGTAAATATTTAAGGGGGGCTCCCATACAACAAACGTAATTTTTATTTTTAATACGTCATAAATCGTAAAACTTACTACAGGTTTGTACGGAACCCTCGGTGCGCGAGTCCGACTCGCACTTGGCCGGTTTTTTTTTTCATACCAAATTATATGGCGATTAGGACTCATTAGCATAATTTATTGTTCTCCTAGAAAGAGACAGAAAACGATATAATGATGTACGGGAGATGTGTTCGGGTGCGGGATGGGAGCAGGGAATAATTATGACATTTCGGAAAAACAAGATGGCGGCCGACTTGATTCTTACAACTCTTTTGTTTTCCAACCGATTTCGTTACAACTCGCAATTATTGAAGAAATTAGGAAACGATCAATAGAAAAAATGGAAAAAATTGGAAAACCAAGATGGCGGCCGAGCTGTAGTGTTTTCAAATTTTTGATTTTTCGACCCCGAACCGCGGCGCCGCAGATCCGAAACGGCGTGGTCGAGCATAACAATTTTTTCTTTTTTCGACTACAATTATCCTGTATTTTGACAGAATGGAAGTGGTTTTTAAAAATTCAATATGGCGGCTGTCGCGGCGGCTGTTCGGTTTGAGGTACGAAAAAACGCAATTTTAAAATTCAAATTTCTCACAGTTGGCAACGTCGGATCGTTTCGACTTGTACTGGGCGATTGTGTGTACAGACTCGAGGTATCGATTGGGGAAAAAATTACCCCATTTCTCAGGATATTTTCAAGATTTACCCCAAAAATTAAAAAATCGTAATACGTATTTTTTGCAAAATTCGAGTACGAGCAACCACTTGACCTACTTGTACGAATGACATTTGGGTATTTTCGTCGCCGAGGTCTGGCAACACTGGAATTTATCAAAGTAAAAGTAATTTTCGACATGGTCTTGTTTCAGGGGCGATCATTTCGGCTGGGTGTGAGCAAGATGAAAGATTGAAACGTCATCAGGAGCGGTATATCCTTTAGTTTACGGGAAAATTATAAAACTATGTATAATGTTTCTGTGAAACGAGGTAGCGGCCATTTTGTATTCTTTTTGTGTTTTTGAAAATTTCGATCACGTTTTTGAGGCAGTAGGCAACATTTGGGAAAGTCGACATGTATGGATCGATTGTACAACTCGACCGGCAGTATATATAAACAGTGTTGCCACATTTGGGGTAGTTTTCGACATTTTCCCCAAAAATTTCCTCCTGTAAAATTTTGTATGAAAAATTTTTTTTCACTGATGTCTTCGTATACAATTCAGAAAATTAAACTTGAAGAAAAATATGGAGACAGCTGTTGATTGAGGATTTCGGAGACGTGTAAAGAGCACGGCCAAGGTGTTGAAATAGGTGCGGGGTGCTCGACCAAATGTCATTCGAAACTTCATCCAATAGACAATGAGCTGAAAAAAAATTCAAAATGGCGGATTTAAGATGGCTGCCATACAAATTTATTTGGTGTCTATCTCAGAAAGTATAAAAGATGGAAGAGTGGTTTCTTGGCAAAAGATGATCAGCACGAGCAGATATATTAAGCGAAATGAAAAAAATTTAAAGATGGCGAAATATTTTTTTATACCAAATTACGAGTATATTAAGGCGATTAGGAACTATAAAAGACGTAATTGTTCTCCTAGAAAGAGACAGAAAACGATACAATGATGTATGGGAGATGTGTTCAGGTGCGCAATGGGAGTAGGGAAAAATTATGATATTTCGGAAAAACAAGATGGCGGCCGTAGTGCTTTTTGTAACTTTTTTGTTTTCCAACCGATTTCGTTACAACTCACAATTATTGAAGAAATTAGGAAACGGTCAATAGAAAAAGTGGAAAAATTGGAAAACCAAGATGGCGGCCGAGCTGTAGTGTTTTCAAATTTTTGATTTTTCGACCTCAAACCGCGGCGCCACAGATCCGAAACGGGGTAGTTCATGTATAGGAGATAAGTTCGGGTGCGGGATGGAAGTAGGGAAAAAAAATTACATTTCGGAAAAACAAGATGGCGGCGGATTTGCCGAAATGAACCGATCGAAGGATTGAAGATAGGCGGGGGGTGCTCGACCAAATGTCATTCGAAACTTCATCCAAGGTCAATGAGCTAAAAAACTCAAAATGGCGGATTTAAGATGTCTGCCATACAAATTTATTTGGTGTCTATCTCAGAAAGTATAAAAGATGGAAGAGTGGTTTCTTGGCAAAAGATGATCAGGACCTGAAGGTCTACTTGATGAATAGGAAAAAATTCAAGGTGGCTGATTTTTTTGCCATAGAAAATATAATTAGGCGAATATTGAAGAGACTACAAGTGTAGAATTATGCAAGATTTTGATACGGTTCCGTTTTACCCACGACGGGGCTCCCTGGGATTACCTAAAAGGAAACTGTTACCAAAGTTTTAAAAAATCAGCGTCATTTTGAAATTCTTTGTTAATTGACCGATTTCGTTCAAAATCTAAATTTAGGACTCCCTGGGACCACAAAACAGGAAACTGATACCAAAGTTTTAAAGTAAAAAATAAGCACCATTTTGACAGATTTCGTTCAAAATCGATATTAGGGCTACCTGGGATTACAAAACAGGAAACTGTTACAGAAATTTAAAAAAATCTGCGCCCTTTTTGAAATTCTTTGTTAATTGACCGATTTCGTTCAAAATCGATATTTAGGACTCCCTGGGATCACAAAACAGGAAACTGATACCAAAGTTTTAAATAATCAGCGCCATTTTGAAATTCTTTGTTAATTGACCGATTTCGTTCAAAATCGATATTTAGGACTCCCTGGGATCACAAAACAGGAAACTGATACCAAAGTTTAAAAAAAACAGCGCCAATCTGAAATTCTTTGTTAATTGACAGATTTCGTTCAAAATCGATATTAGGGCTACCTGGGATTACAAAACAGGAAACTGTTACAGAAATTTAAAAAAATCTGCGCCCTTTTTGAAATTCTTTGTTAATTGACCGATTTCATTCAAAATCGATATTTAGGACTCCCTGGGATCACAAAACAGGAAACTGATAGCAAAGTTTTAAAAAATCAGCGCCATTTTGAAATTCTTTGTTATTGACCGATTTCGTTCAAAATCGATATTTAGGGCTCCCTGGGATCACAAAACAGGAAACTGATACCAAAGTTTTAAAAAATCAGCGCCAATCTGAAATTCTTTGTTAATTGACCGATTTCGTTCAAAATCGATATTAGGGCTCCCTGGGATTACAAAACAGGAAAGTGATACTAAAGTTTTAAAAAATCAGCGCCATTTTTAAAATTTTTTTACTTAAAGGTGAATTGTGTATCTAAGTAAATAAATTCGGTTTAATACAATAAAGACGTCAAGTCTGTACTACTTAGTACTAACGTCTAACCACACCTCGTGAGCTGCTTTAGCAGCTCGCGCACAGAGCGAAACACTAGTTATACTATATATAGCTCGATTACCACTCACTGACTGACTGACTGACTCACTCATTGACATAATTGTTCTCCTAGAAAGAGACAGAAAACGATATAATGATGTACGGGAGATGTGTTCGGGTGCGGGATGGGAGTAGGGAAAAATTATGACATTTCGGAAAAACAAGATGGCGGCCGCCGTGATTCTCGCAACTCTTTTGTTTTCCAACCGATTTCGTTACAACTCGCAATTATTGAAGAAATTAGTAAGCGATCAACAGAAAAAGGGGAAAAAATTGGAAAAACAAGATGGCGGCCGAGCTGTAGTGTTTTAAAATTTTTGATTTTTCGACCCCGAACCGCGGCGCCACAGATCCGAAACGGCGTGGTCGAGCATGATAATTTTTTCTTTTTTCGACTACAATTATCCTGTATTTTGACAGAATGGGAGTGGTTTTTAAAAATTCAAGATGGCGGCTGTCGCGGCCGCCTTTTTGTTTGAGGTACGAAAAAACGCAATTTTAAAATTCAAATTTCTCACAGTTGGCAACGTCGGAGCGTTTCGACTTCTATGGGGCGATTGTGTGTACAGTCTCGAGGTATGGATTGGGGAAAAAAAAATACCCCATTTCTCGGGAAAATTTCAAGATTTACCCCAAAAACAAAAAAATCGAAATACGGACTTTTTGCAAAATTTGAGTACGAGCAACCACGTGTCTCACTTGTGCCAATGACATTTGGGTATTTTCGTCGCCGAGGTCTGGCAACACTGGAATTTATCAAAGTAAAAGTGATTTTCGACATGGTCTTCTTTCAGGGGCGATCATTTCGGCTGGGTGCAAGCGAGATGAAAAATTTAAACGTCATCAGGAGCGGTATATCCTGTAGTTTACGGGAAAATTATGAAACTATGTAAAATGTTTTTGTGAAACGAGGTGGCGGCCATTTTGTATTCTGTTTGTGTTTTTCAAAATTTCGATCACGTTTTTGAGGCAGTTGGCAACATTTGGGAAAGTTGATATGTATGGATCGATTGTGTAACTCGACTGGCAGTATCGAGATATCTAAACAGTGTTGCCACATTTGGGGTAGTTTTCGAGAATTTCCCAAAAATGTCCTCCTGTAAAATTTTGTATGAAAAATTTTTTTTTCACTGATGGCTTCGTATACACGTCAGAAAATTAAACTTGAAGAAAAATATGGAGACAGCTGATGATTGAGGATTTTGGAGACGGGTAAAGAGCACGGCCAAGGTATTGAAGATAGGAGGGGGGTGCTCGACCAAATGTCATTCAAAACTTCATCCAATTGACATTGAGCTGAAAAAAAATTCAAAATGGCGAATTTAAGATGGCCGCCATACAAATTTATTTGATCTCTATCTCGGAGAGTAAAAGAGATGGAAGTGTAGTTTTTAGGCAAGAGATGATCAGGACGAGGAGTTCTATTTAGCGAAATGAAAAAAAATTCAAGATGGCGGAATATTTTTTTTCATACCAAATTATATGGCGATTAGGACTCATTGACATAATTTATTGTTCTCCTAGAAAAAGACAGAAAACGATACAATGATGTACGGTAGATATGTTCGGGTGCGGGATGGGAGTAGGGAAAAATTAGGACATTTCGGAAAAACAAAATGGCGGCCGACGTGATTCTTGCAACTCTTTTATTTTCCAACCGATTTCGTTACAACTCGCAGTGATTGAAGAAAATTAGTAAACGATTGATATAAAAAGTGGAAATAATTGGAAAAACAAGATGGCGGCTGAGCTGAAGTGTTTTCAAATTTTTGATTTTTCGACCCCGAACCGAGGCGCCGCAGATCCGAAACGGAGTAGTTCATGTATAGGATATATGTTCGGGTGCGGGATGGGAGTAGGGAAAAATTATGACATTTCGGAAAATCAAGATGGCGGCCGATTTGCCGAAATAGACCGGTCGAAGCATTGAAGATAGGCGGGGGGTGCTAGACCAAATGTCATTCGAAACTTCATCCAATAGACAATGGGCTGAAGAAAATTCAAAATGGCGGATTTAAGATGGCTGCCATACAAATTTATTTGGTGTACCTATCTCAGAAAATATAAAAGATGGAAGAGTGATTTCTGGCAAAAGATGATCAGAACGAGGAGGTCTATTTAGCGAAATGAAAAAAAATTCAAGATGGCGGAATATTTTTTTTTCATACCAAATTATATGGCGATAAGGAACTATAAAAGACGTCATTGTTCTCCTAGAAAGAGACAGAAAACGACATAATAATGTAGGAGAGATGTGTTCAGTTGCGGAATTCAAGTAGGGAAAAATTATGACATTTCAGAAAAACAAGATGGCAGCCGACGTGGTTCTTGCAACTCTTTTGTTTTCCAACCAATTTCGTTACAACTCGCAACGATTGAAGAAATTAGTAAACGATCAATAGAAAAAGTGGAAAAAATTTGAAAAACAAGATGACGGCCGAGCTGTAGTGTTTTAAAATTTTTGATTTTTCGACCCCATACCGCGGCGCCGCAGCTCCGAAACGGCGTGGTCGAGCATAATTTTTTTTTTTTTTCGCCTACAATTATCCTGTATTTTGACAGAATGGGAGTGGTTTTTAAAAATTCAAGATGTCGGCTGTCGCGGCGGCCGTTCTGTGTGAGGTACGAAAAAACGCAATTTTAAAATTCCAATTTCTCACAGTTGGCAACGTCGGAGCGTTTTGACTTCTACGGGGCGATTGTGTGTACAGACTCGAGGTATGGATTGGGGAAAAAAAATTACCCCATTTCTCGGGAAAATTTCAAGATTTACCCCAAAAACAAAAAAATCGAAATACGGACTTTTTGTAAAATTTGAGTACGAGCAACCACGTGTCTCACTTGTACGAATGACATTTGGGTGTTTTGGTCGCCAAGGTCTGGCAACACTGGAATTCATCAAAGTAAAAGTGATTTTCGAAATGGTCTTTTTTCAGTGGCGATCATTTCGTCTGGGTGCGAGCGAGATGAAACGTCATCAGGAGTGGTATATCCTGTAGTTTACGGGAAAATTATAAAACTATGTAAAATGTTTCTGTGGAACGAGATGGCGGACATTTTGTATTCTTTTTGTGTTTTTGAAAATTTCGATCACGTTTTTGAGGCAGTTGGCAACATTTGGGAAAGTTGACATGTATGGATCGATTGTGTAACTCGAGCGGCAGTATCGAGATATCTAAACTGTGTTGCCACATTTGGGGTAGTTTTCGAGATTTTCCCCAAAATTTCCTCCTGTAAAATTTTGTATGAAAAATATTTTTTTCACTGATGGCTTGGTTTACATGCCAGAAAATTAAACTTGAAGAAAAATGTGGAGACAGCTGATGATTGAGGAATTCGGAGACGGGTAAAGAGCACGGCCGAGGTATTGAAGATAGGTGGAGGGTGCTCGACCAAATGTCATTCGAAACTTCATCCAATAGACAATGAGCTGAAAAAAAATTCAAAATGGCGGATTTAAGATGGCCGCCATACAAATTTATTTGATGTCTATCTCGGAGAGTTTAAGAGATGGAAGTGTGGTTTCTTGGCAAGAGATGATCAGGACGAGGAGGTCTATGTAGCGAAAAAAAAAAATTCAAGATGGCGGAATATTTTTTTTCATACAAAATTATATGGCGATTAGGACTCATTGACATAATTTATTGTTGTTGTAGAAAAAGTATAAAAAATTGGAAAAACAAGATGGCGGCCGAGCTGTAGTGTTTTCAAATTTTTGATTTTTCGACCCCGAATCGCGGCGCCACAGATCCGAAACGGTGTAGTTCATGTTCAGGCTGCCATACAAATTTATATTTTGGTGTCTGTCTATCTCAGAAAGTAAGATGGATGAGTGGTTTCTTGGCAAAAGATGATCAGCCCCCCGATTATTTAAGAATGTTCGATCAAATGGTAAAGGTTCAGCGTCAAAGTAATATAAACCATAACTGCATTGAATTAGAGCTCAATTTCGTCTATCCATTCTTATACGTTTGAGTATCGTACATACCTAAACGTATAAGAATGGGTACACGAAATTGAGCTCTAATTTAATGCGGTTATGGTTTATTTACTTTGTCGCAGAACTTTAACGATTTCATCGGCCATTTTTACATGATTGGGGGGCTGGACCTGAAGGTCTAATTGATGAACAGGAAAAAAATTCAATATGGCGGAATTTATTTTTCCAAGATTTTTCAAGATTTTGATACGGTTTCGTTTTACCCACGACGGGGCTCCTTGAGATTACAAAACAGGAAACTGATACCGAAGTTTTAAAAAATCAGCGCCATTTTGAAATTATTTGTTAATTTACCGATTTCGTTCAAAACCGATATCTGAGGATCCCTGGTATTACAAAACAGGAAACTGGTACCTAAATTTTAAAAAATCAGCGCCATTTTGAAATTCTTTGTTAATTGTCCGATTTCGTTCAAAATCGATATTAAGGGCTTTCTTGGATTACGATACAGGAAACTGATGCCAAACTTTTAAAAAATCAGCGCCATTTTGAAATTATTTATCAATTGACCGATTTCGTTCAAAGTCGATATTTAGGGCTCCCTGGGATTACAAAACAGGAAAATGGCACCAAAATTTTAAAAAATCAGCGCCTTTTTGAAATTATTTGTTAATTTACCGATTTCGTTCAAAATCGATATCTGAGGATCCCTGGGATAACAAAACAGGAAACTGATACCAGAATTATAAAAAATCAGCGCCATTTTGAAATTATTTCTTAATTGACCGATTTCGTTCAAAATCGATATTTAGGGCTCCCTGGGATCACAAAACAGGAACCTTTTTTTTTTTTTTTTGTTGTAGGAGGGGAAAATCCTCATGGACATCCAGTCCGGACCGGATAGTGCCGGACTCCTACCGGCTAATCAAACAGGAACCTGATACCAAAGTTTTAAAAAATCAGCGCCATTTCGAAATTCTTGGTTAATTTACCGATTTCGTTCAAAAGCGATATTGAGGACTCCCTGGGATCACAAAACAGGAAACTGATACCAAAGTTTTAAAAAGTCTGCGCCATTTTGAAATTCTTGGTTAATTTACCGATTTCGTTCAAAATCGATATTTAAGGCTACCTGGGATTACAAAACGAAACTGATACCAAAGTTTTAAAAAATCAGCGCCATTTTGAAATTCTTTGTTAATTGACCGATTTCGTTCAAAATCGATATTTAGGGCTAACCACATCTCGTGAGCTGCTTTAGCAGCTCGCGCACAGAGCGAAACACTAGTTAATATATATATAGCTGCTCGTGCTGACTGACTGACTGATTGATCACCTCTCCTGTAAAATTTTGTATGAAAAATTTTTTTTTCACTCATCGTTTCGTATAAAAGACAAAAATTCATTCGGAGGAAAAATACGGAGAGAGCTGATGATTGAGGATTTCGAAGACGGATGAAGAGCACCAGCCAGGGTATCGAAGATAGGTGGGGGGTGCTCGACCAAATGTCACTCGAAACTTCATCCGATTGACAGTTAGCTGAAAAAAATTTCAAAATGGCGGATTTAAGATGGCCGTCATACAAACTTCGTCGGTGTCTAGCTCGGAGAGTATAAAAGATGGAAGAGTGGTTTCTTGGCAAAAGATGATCAGGACATGAAGGTCTACTCGATTAACAGGAAAAAAATTCAAGATGGCGGAATTTATTTTTCCATAGAAAAGGGTATTGAAGATAGGTGGGGGGTGCTCGACCAAACGTCACTCGAAACTTCATCCAATTGACAGTGAGCTGAAAAAAAAATTCAAAATGGCGGATTTAAGATGGCCGCCATACAAATTCCGTCGGTGTCTATCTCGGAGAGTATAAAAGATGGAAGAGTGGTTTCTTGGCAAAAGATGATCAGGACATGAGGGTCTACTTGATGAACAGGAAAAAAATTCAAGATGGCGGAATTTATTTTTCCATAGAAAATGTATGGCGAATATTGAAGAGGCTACAATTAGTGTAGAAATATGCAAGACTACGGTTCCTTTTCAAGATTTATTTTTATGGAAGAATTCTCATTTTGACGAATGGTTCAGAGAAAAAATATGGAGAGAGATGATGATCGAAGGTTCGAATGATGGGTGAGGAGCACACTCAGGGTATTAAAGATAGGTAGGGGCTGCTCAAACAATAAATACTCGAAACTTCATACAATTGGCAGTGTGCTGAAAAAAATGCAAAATGGCGAATTCAAGATGGAGGCTATCTCAGACAGTATAATTAAAGATGGAAGAGTGGTTTTTGGGTAGAAAATTATCAGGGCCTGAAAGTCTACTTGATGAGCAGAAAAAATTAAGATGGCAGAATCTACGAACATTGAAGAGAGTAGAAGAAGTTAGGAAATATGAATGATTTTGATATGGTTTTTTACAAGATTTGTTCTTTATGGAAGAATTATTGTCGGTTTGCCATTAGGAAAGCCAGCTTTGTTTTGTTTTTCCTTTATGAGAATTTTCTTTTACGTCGGACGCTTGGCGTGCTGGCGCTTCCACTGTGCTCACTAGCATAGCAGTGTTGTTCAGTTTTTTTTTTATCCACTACAAGTTAGCCCTTGACTGCGATCTTACCTGATGGTAAGTGATGATGCAGTCTAAGATGGTAGCGGGCTAACCTGTTAGGGGCATGGCAGTTTTATTAAACCCATACCCCTATTCGGTTTCTACACGGCATCGTACCGGAACGCTTAATCGCTTGGCGGCACGTCTTTGCCGGTAGGGTGGTAACTAGCCATGGCTGAAGCCTCCCACCAGGCCAGACCAGGGAAATTCAGAAATTATAAATTTTCCAAACCCTGCCGGGGATCGAACCCGGGACCTCCGCACGTTAATTCAACAGCGCTCAACACTGCGCCACGGAGGTCGTCAAACACGTAAACAGTAAACCAGGATATTAGGACAGCGAGTAAGTAGACAGTGGATCACAGTGGGCCACGCGGTCCACCACGCGGTCCGCTAGCGGGCCGCGCACCCACGCGCCATACTAGTGATTTATATAGTAATTAAGTTAGGCTAGCTAGCTTTAAGTTCTATTGTATTGTTTTAAATTAATGTTATAAAAAAAAAGTTGTTGATACGATATTGAGTCATGTTGCTGCAAAAATAGAGCATTCATTCCTTTGCAAAATGGATGTACACAAATTTCGCACCACCCATCGGAGGTCGCGCGCTTTCATTTTTATCATAGTTCCATTCATTTCTCGCTTCGCCGGTGTGAAACCACCTTTATCGTTCACTCGGTCTTATCTGTCTGAGATCGCAGCTAAGAGGTCTACAGACAGACTGAAAAGAAAACCCTTTATTTATCTCGGAGCTTGAGCATTTAAAAGATGAAACCATTTAATATTACCCCACTGGTTATAAATAAATAAATAAAGCCTTTATTTACTGAGGTTTACATTGTTATTTTTTTACATATTATTATGTTTTTTTTTTTCGATTGACCTCTCTGGCATTATTAGTTTAAGGTTTGATACCCAGCGTGGGCAGTTTGGGAATTCATCATACCTTTTTTTTTTGTTGACGGGGGGGAAATCTTCTTAAGATACTCGATCTCCTAGGGGGGGGGGGGGAGACCGGGTTATGTGGGATTGTACCCACTAAACCCCCCCCCCCCCCCCCCCGTGACCATCCTCAGCGCATGATGAAAGACACTGGGAACTCTTAAGAACTTACGCCGGAGCCTTTCTTGCACGTCGCCCATGCTGGGCTCATCCCTGGGCCTATACCTAAAACTCCGGCAACGCTAAATCTAGGAACGGACTCTAACTTATCATTTTAGGATGAAAACTGAAACCATACTACGAATAAGACAGGACAAAACGTCCACTAAACGCACACTTCGTAGGCCAAAGGCGTTCTGCTCTGGGTCGCAGCAGTCCGTCCATATCCGCGCGAGGACTAACAAGTTAACAACGCGAGCATGTCGCTGTTCGCGAGCATGTCGGTGTTCGCGAGTATGTCGGTGTTCGCGAGCATGTCGGTCACGCGAATCTACAAGTTTACCCCCTACCAAAAAGTGATCATCGTGGCTAAAGAAGTTTTCACTTCGAAATTTGAATTGGAATTTAAACGCCCGACACGGGACTCGGACCCGGGACTCGTCGGCCACAGAAGAACCAAACCACAGAATAAGTAATAGTCGGTAGAACATGCTAACCACTAGACCAAAGAGGCAGTCAGCCAGTAAGTGATGATAATTTGGGTTGAAGTGTTAATTACAATAAATGTGTTTTCGTTCCAAGGATCCCATGGTCAAAGGCTAACATGATATCGAATAAAAAAATAAATAAAAAAGAAGCACACGTGCTTGAACACAGGTTCCGTCGTATTGATAAATCATTATCAATTTATTATTCATCACATATCGGGCGGAGTACGTGATTTCCTTGCGAATATTATTATAATTGAATGTTTGATAGTTTTTGTTGGGTTAAAGTTTATAACTACACGTTATCAGGTTTTCCACGTCACCTCGTCCGGGCAACGGATGATCTTATAGTAATACTAGCTGATGCCCGCGACATCGTCCGCGTGGTTTAAGTTTTTTTGATTCCTGCGGGAACTCCTTAATCTTCCGGGATAAAAAGTAGCCTATGTCACTCTCCAGGTCCTCAATTGTACCCATGCCAAACATCACTAGCCTTTATTTATGACATGCAAACTGAAGTCGAGCAGCGACCGTGTCGCGCGAACAGGCTCATAAATAAGGGCCCCGAACGGGTTCGAAGTCGGGCCTTTCTCCGACAGAACACGTGAGTTTATCCGGGTATTATGTATTAGTGATAATGAATATCACTCACGATAGTTTAAACGTTAAAATCACGTTGATCCATTGCTCCGTTGCGGCGTGATTGAAGGACAAACCAACAAACAAACACACTTTCGTATTTATAATATCATAAACTTACACGAATATACATACATACTAATGACATAAATATATACATAAATATATATTTATATTTATATTTTAGCCACCGGGTCAGATTTAATTTTGTGGAACACGGACTGTTCGAGGTTTTGATTTGCCATACTTAATAATAAAATCGAGGTTATCTGAATACATCATTAGGCCATATAAAATGCATAGCACAGTAGCACTAGACTGACGTGGAACTAGTATGACGTGATAATTAATCACTATTATATTCTATATTTATGCATTCGATTAATATCGATTTTAATGGGCGTCTCTCGGTCTGCAGTCACGTAGACAAGTAAAGCTGCCTTTATACCTAACTAGCTGATGACCGCGACTTCGTCCGCGTGGATTGAGGTTTTTCGATTTCCGCGGAAACTCTTTAATTTTCCGGGATAAAAAGTAGCCTATGTGCTATTCCAGACTATAATCTATCCCTGTGCCAAATTTCATCCAGATCCGTTCAGCCGTTGGAGCGTGATTGAGTAACAAACATCCATACCTACATCCATACATCCACACATCCATACATCCATCCAAACTTTCGCATTTATATATTTAAATATTTATATTTGATAATATGTGACCATTTTAAATAATACTTTTAAAAAAAACATTCTTTATGGGTCGATATGGGGACTGGGGTCGATATACACAAACTCGGATCGATCTTACTATAAAAAAAATAACTTGTGCCACATAATATGATAAGTCAAGATAATACCTTTGGACAACATTGATATACATAATGAATAACAAAAATTAACGGATTATGTGTTTATTTATAAAAACATGTCTAACAAGCTTTTGTTCTTCAGAAACTAAGTACGTAAAACCCACCACCACCACCACTACAGCCCATTAATAACGTCCCACTGCTGGGCACAGGCCTCCACTCTCATAGGAACGTACGTAAAACACAGTAATATAATTAACATCTATCTATATCTATACCTACTAATATTATAAATTAAATTCGAAAGTTTGGATGATTGTTTGTTACTCAATCACGCCAGAACGGCTGATCTGGATGAAATTTGGCACAGAGATGTATTATACTCTGTTTTAACACAATATATGCTAGGTATCTTTTATCCAGGAAAATTAAAGAGTTTATTTTCCTGGATAAAATATTTTTTCCGGGAAAATTAAAAAAAAACCGAACACCCTCAATCCAGGCTAAGTCGCGGGCATCAGCTAGTCAAATATCAAGTCGTGGGCATTACTAAGTAGCTTTAATAAAGCCCATTGTAAAGGCATGTAAGTCCTTATTCTAGACTTTCCAATATCACTTGTTTTGCTCGTAGCCACTTAAGACTAGACTTTCTTTCTTGGAAAGTTTAAGCAGCCACTTTAGTTCGAGCCCTTTTGAGAAAGCACGGATCAAAGGCTCTCAAGGCTTTTCGCTATGCAACAGCACTTTCCTCTGAGAAATAAATGACTTTTATATTTTTTCTTGGCGATTAATGTGTTATTCACTTTTCTTGCTGCTTTGAAATATTTTAATGCATCGTACTAATATTATAAATGCGAAAGTGTTTGTTTGTTGGTTTGTCCTTCAATCACGCTTCAACAGAGCAACGGATCGACGTGATTTTTTGCATGGGTATAGTTGAGACCTGATGAGTGACATAGTCTACTTTGTATCCCGGAAAATTAAAGAATTCCCGTGGAGAATTAATAAACTTATTCCACGCGGACGAAGTTGCGGTCATCAGTTAGTAGTTTATATTTTAAATACGAAAGTATGCTTGTCTATTTATATTTGTTTCCGTTTCGTGGCCCATCCGTCCATTTTAATGAAGTTTTTTTGTATCCCGAAGACGAGATACTTTTTACCGCACAATCAAGGAGTTCGCGTAAATTATAAAATTAAAAAAAATACGCAGACATCATCATATAAATACAAATTACTAGCAGTCGCCCGTGACTTCATCTGCGTTCAATTTCTGATTTCGAAATTATTGAAATTCGACGATTATGAAATTTTGCCGCTGCAAGAGGCCTCGACAAAAGTCTTACTGCTGGTAAAAATACCTTATGCAGGACTTATGTAACCTTGCAACCCTCATTTCACCCCCTTTGGGGTGGACAAGTTTAAAGTCAGTGTTAAGTTGTAAACACCATAAAAAAAGCTTCGAGATCAAGAAGGATGAATGAGCGTAGGGAATTCTTATGATATTGTTAGTATAGCGCGTGAGACCGCGATGCAACTCTCCGTAGATTTCTCCCGGGAGCCTGAGTGATAGGTGCCTTCGCCCCTAAAAAATGTAGCGGACGCGTGAGCGATAGCACGCTGGGGGCAAATGAGAGATATTTTACATTGAGTAAACTTACCACAATAAAAGTGCAAGTGTTGTTGTTAGGTTTAAATTTTTTTTTATCCACTACAAGTTAGCCCTTGGCTGCGATCTCACCTGACGATAAGTGATGATGCAATCTAAGATGATAGCGGGCTAACCTGTTAGGGGCATGTCAGTTATATTAAACCCATACCCCTATTCGGTTTCTACACGGCATCGTACCGGAACGCTTAATCGCTTGGCGGCACGTCTTTGCCAGTAGGGTGGTAACTAGCCACGGCCGAAGCCTCCCACCAGGCCAGACCAGGGAAAATTCAGAAATTATAAATTACCAAATTGACCCTGCCGGGGATCGAACCCGGGACCTCCGCACGTTAAGACAACAGCGCTACACACAGCTGCGCCACGGAGGTCGTCAAAAGGTTTTCAAGGAAGAACAAAAGTTCACTTAAATGAGAACAATAATGTACACTTAACATAAGGTTCAATTTTCGTTGACTGGACTAATAAATACTTAAACTATGCTTAGACAGTAAAAAGGTGACCTTATACTAATTTATATCTACAAACTAATCTTATTATTAAACTTCACTTTAGAAATACATTAAAATCACCTTTAAATTAAAACTAAAATTAATTAAATTAAATCTAAAACCTCATCTTAATAATAATTAATTTAATTAATTTATAATTTAAATAAATAAAATAATAGGTAGCTCTTTGGAAATGTTTAAGTATTTTTTTTTGAATTTAATAAAACATTTATCACAACTTCATTTGGTAAGCCATTGTACAGTAGTGCCACATGAGTAGATAAACCTCCTAAGTAGTGCTCCCTCAAACTGTATAGTTTTAGTACCTGTTTTAGTCCTATAGCTTTTGATAATTATTGTACGTATAATAATTTTATGTTTGTTACGTGTACCAAGTTTATGTGATTTAGTTTTATTAAACACTAGCTGATGCCCGCGACTTCGTCCGCGTGGACTAAGTTTTTCGATTCCCGCGGGAACTCATTAATTTTCCGGGATAAAAAGTAGCCTATGTATGTACGTATGTATGTATATTCTTTATAGCTGATGCCCGCGACTTCGTCCGCGTGGAGTAAGTTTTTCAGTTAATTTTCCAGGATAAAAAGTAGCCTATATTACTATCCCACGGTATAATCCCCCTATAATGGTGAAACACGTACTTCTTCATATTTTAACGAAAGCCCAAATGCTGTTTCATGGCTATAACTTGAGAAATTAAGGATTTTCATACAAACTCTCAACCCCTATTTCACCCTTTCGGGGGTGGAATTTTGAAAAACTGTGAAACACATATGTTTTCATTTTCAACCCGCAGCTCATATATTAAGTTTCATGGCTATAACTTGAGAAATTAAGGACTTTCATACAAACTTACAACCCCTATTTCACCCCTTCGGGGGTAGAATTTCGGGATAAAAAGTATCCTATGTCCTACCTCGTAGTATGCGCTCAAATCGTGCCAAGTTTCGTTTGAATTCATTCAGTAGTTTCGGCGTGATGCGCTGCCAAGATACAGACAGACAGACAGACAGACAGACAGACAGACAGACAGACAGACAGACAGACAGACAGACAGACAGACAGACAGACAGACAGACAAAAATGAAAAAAATTACAGATTTGGCTTCAGTATCGAATAATGAGTGCCCTCCAAAAAAAATTTTCAAAATATCTTCAATGTACAGAATTGGACCTGTTACAGTTTTATTATAAGTATAGATAGATATACCCCTACTTGGTTTCTACACGGAATCGTACCGGAACGCTTAATCGCTTGGCGGTACGTTTTTGCCGGAAGGGTGGTAACTAGCTATACGTCCGAAGCATCCCACCATTTTAAAATTCCATCAGTAATTTTGCAGACTAAAAAGTTGTCCATCTCCGGTATGTACGCTTACTCTTTTTTCACTCCACTACAAGGTTTCCTTTGACAACGATTTCAAGGTGGTCTAAAAATTAAATTTAAAAGCTAAAAAACTTAAACTAAATATAAACTGTAAATGCTTAAATATCGTTTTCATCATACTTCGAAAAACGTATATTGGCTTCAGAGGATAGCGGGAGCAAAATGTAATTTTTAGGCCCATAGGACTTTTCATTTCTCTGTTCGGATTGGTCCGCGTTCGTGCTTCTGATTGGTGCTTAAAATTTCTCTGTTCTGATTGGTCCGAATTCGTGCTTCTGATTGGTGCTTAAACGTATAGGTATAGGATTTTACTTTAGAATCCTTCACTTCGCTCTGAATTCAAAATAGCGCCCTCGGGGAACAAAAATTTTCTTTGGCCCCATGTAACACAGGGAGTGCTAAAACCATTAAATATGATGACATTAGCTCGTCTAACGTCAATTTTTCAAAACTATCCGCTCGCGTGTCCACAGCACGCCCCGCCCTCGCCTGCTAGATTAATACATATTATAGTAGATTAGTAGCCAAGGGTTGTAAGGCATCAATTGGAGCCCGAGATATTTAGGCGCACGAGCGCAGGGAGGGCGCCTATAGTTCGAGGGTGCAATTGATGCTTACACCCGAGCTAACTACTCTGCTTTACATCTCGATTGTGAGGTAAAGTAGGTCCTTATTACCCCCAAATGGAGCTTGTAGGTGACCAATTAGCGCTCTAGGGTAATAATGTAGCTAGAAAAGCCCGAGGGCGGTAAGTAATTAAAAAAAAACTCTTCACTCTTTTAAAAAGTTCGCGTACATCTAACCATCATACTTTTTTTAATTACTTACCGCCCTAGGGCTTTTCTAGCTACATTATTACCCCAGAGCGCTAATTGGTCACCTACAAGCTCCATTTGGGGGTAATAAGGACCTACTTACCGAATATGAGAGATGTAAAATTAATTAACTACATTTTGCTAACTTATTGCATACATTATGCAAATCCACATAATTTTACTTTGACGCCCTCCCTGGCGCAGTGTTGAGCGCTGACGTCTTAACGTGCGGAGGTTTCCGGGTTCAATTCCCGGCAGGGTCAATTTGGGAATTTATAATTTCTGAATTTGCATTGGTCTGGCCTGGTGGGAAGCTTCGGCCGTGGCTAGTTACCACCCAACCGGCAAAGACGTGCCGCCAAGCGATTTAGCGTTCCAGTACCATGTCGTGTAGAAACCGATTAGGGGTATGGGTTTAATATAACCACCATACCCCTAACAGGCTAGCCCGCTACCATCTTAGACTGCATCATCACTTACCATCATTTGAGATCGCAGTCAAGGGCTAACTTATAGTTAAATAATAATGATAATGTCCTCCCGACCGAATTTCGGCCACGGCGGCCTATTACCAGAGAGATTAGCCATGTACGCTGAAAATATTATAGTGCACAAGTGTGTGCGCATACACAGGTGCACTCTCTGTTCCTTTACTCTTATAGCTGATGGGAAATCTGACACGACCGGAGAGAGATCAGAAAAGAGATTGAAAAAAATATCGAATTACGAGGATTATCGATATAAACATACAAACATACGTTTGGAAAACGCATCGATTTTTTTAGACAGACAAAGATAAAAAACAGTTTTGGGCATAATATCACTGAAATTTTTCGATTAAATTCATATATTCGTTAGGTTTATTTTAAAAAAATACTATTTTTTTAATAAATTTACATTTTTATTATTTAACTAGCTGATGCCCGCGACTTCTTCCGCGTGGTGTAAGTTTTTTTATATTCCCGCGGCAAATCCTTAATTTTCCGGGATAAACAGTAGCCTATGTCACTCTCCAGGTCCTCAAATATACCCATGCCAAAAATCATAAAAATCGTCGATCCGTTGCTCCGTTGCGGCGTGATTGAAGGACAAACCAATAAACCAACAAACAAACCCACTTTCGCATTTATAATATTATTATGATTGTAAAAAATCGTTGAATTGCGTTTGTATTGTAAGTAGTTGTAAGATACTCGTAGGTAGAGAGATATAATATAATTTTATTCTTCGTAGAATTAAGTATAATTTTGTAGTAATAATTATCCTAAATGCTCACACAAGTTAAGATTTCAAATAATTATACGTTATATAGTTTCAAGTGTTCTTAGAAATTAATTTTGTATATTAATTTAGTTTTGAAGGACCAACTTACATCAGCAATGACTGAATCATCGTTTATACGGTATCAGTTCAGAGATCATCATTTTTCTTCGAATACCTACTCATAGATGGTTTTAAAAATAATTAAAAAAAACTGTGACACGACTTTGGAAAAAATTTCAGAGACCTTTTTGGGTGGAGCAACCTGCTTTTTTATTTTGTGTGTGTAAAATGTAGCTTTTGTCACCCGGACTATAATAACGTATCGATTGACCCCTCATTCATCAAAATCGGCTCAGCAATTTAGGCGCTACGGCGGAACATACATAAATACAAACATACATAGACTGGCTAATATCATAACCCTTCCTTTTGCCTTTGCCATAAGTCAGTTAAAAAATACTTAGGTATACTGAGTTTCCTAGGTATTGGTATAATCAAACATGTGAATTGATCGAATGATCGTTGATTCTATTCTATTTCTATTCTACTTCTATTTTTTTAATATTATTCTTTAAGAATTAGCCCTTGACTGAAATCTCTCCTGGTGATAAGTGATTGTGCATTCGAAGATGGTAGTGGGCTAATCTGGTATTGGCATATAGTAATTATCCCAAACGTCTTTTATATCACGTGTACATACGTACTGGAACGCTAAAGATCTAGCCCTACCACAGATGCGCGGCGCGTTGCGGCACGTAGCGGCAAGTATTTTTTGTACAATTATGTGGCAGTGCCGCGACGCTTAAGTGGGCCCAGCTCCATACAAATTACAAACTCATACAAAGAATATGTGCCGCGCCGTGCATCTGTAGTGGGGCTAGATCTTTGATATTGTAGGGGTTTTATGCTTACATACTTACGAATTATTACATGGCTGCGCCCATGGCAATTATTATAGTCAGTGTCTTGGGAGCCGCGACGCTAACGGGTTGCGCGCTCAATAAACGATTAACGGAACAGTGACTTTTATTAATCTTCCCAAGGCCTCACGTAAGATCAGCACTTTAATCTTACATTGGTGACCCCGGGAAAAAACACAACCTTCTGATGGCAATTCCGGCAGCACCATCGTCAGAAGTCATGGCGATTACAGTGGCATCAAGAATTCCTGATTTCTGGCCAGACCAGCCACGAGTTTGGTTCCTGCGTTTAGAAGCGATTTTGGCACCACAGAAGCTGAGTGAAGAGGCTAAATTCGACCTTGTGGTTTCCAAACTTTCAAAGGAGACAATATCGCAGCTTGCACAATTTATTTCCAAGCCTCCAGATGTCGAGCGTTATAAAGCTTTAAAATCAAAGCTCATAACTCTGTATGAGGAGTCTGCAACCCGACAGATAGAGAAGCTCATTAGTGAAATGGAGTTAGGGGATCAAAAACCCTCCCAACTCCTTAATAAGATGAGGGACCTTGGAAAAGAGATGGTGCCAGACAACACGTTAAAAATTTTATGGCAGGGACACCTGCCCAGCACAGTACGTGCCGTCCTAACAGTCACTGACACGAAGGACCTGGACAGCTTAGCCAAGATTGCTGACAATGTGGCCGAGGTCACACGAACAAATAGTATTTCAGAAGTCGCAAAAAGCCAAGTCAGCAACAATGCAGACTCAGCTATATTGGCTGAGATAGCTAAAATAAATGCCAGAATGGACGACATGGAGAGGAACAGAGGACGCCAGCGCAGCACAAGCCGGTCGCGATTTCGACGCTACCGTTCCAGCTCTCGTGGTCGTCAACCTCGTCGTTCCCCGAAGGACCCTGACTGGATGTGTTTCTACCACTTCCGCTTTAAAGAGCGTGCCAGCAAGTGCGTACAGCCATGCGCATGGAATAAAACGGAAAACTAGGAGCGGTACAGGTAGGAGAGACGGACACCTGTGCCATTGCGGCAACGCACCGTCTACGTGTCACGGATGTGAGTACAGGCCTAAAATTTTTAGTGGATACAGGGGCTAACGTCTCGGTGATTCCAGTGGCCAAGAAACGTCCTAGTGTTAAGTGTACAGGATATAAACTTTATGCCGCCAACGGTACTGAAATTAAGACTTATGGTGTGAAGACTATGGTTTTAAATTTGTGCTTACGTCGTTCGTTTAGATGGGACTTTATAATAGCTGACGTCACTCAACCGATTTTAGGTGCCGACTTTCTTAGCAATTTTGGACTATTAGTTGATTTAAAGTCACGCAAATTGGTAGATAGGTGTACTAATCTAAACGTTACTGCGTCTATTAGTAATTACAGTGATCATTCTATCAGCACCGTGGATAAGAATCACCCTTACTGGGATCTAATAAGTAAGTACCCAGACATTACCAAACCTGTTAATTATAAGGATACACCTAAGCATAACATATTTCACTATATCGAAACGACTGGTCCTCCTTTACATGCGCGAGCACGTCAGTTACCGCCGGACAAGTATAGAAGGGTTAAGGACGAATTCCAAATCATGCAGGAAGTAGGCATATGTAGGCCTTCTAAAAGTCCGTGGTCCAGTCCTTTACACGTTGTACCTAAAAAAAATGGGGAAATTCGACCGTGTGGGGACTATAGACGCTTAAACGCGGTTACAAAGCCGGACCGCTATTCCCTACCAAGATTACGTGATTTTACTTACATGTTAGACGGTAAGACGATCATGTCGCGAATCGATGTTATTCGTGCATACCATTGTATCCCGGTTTTCCCAGATGATATAGAAAAAACCGCTATAACAACTCCTTTTGGTTTGTATGAGTTTCCCAGGATGACGTTCGGATTGCGCAACGCAGCGCAAACCTACCAGCGTTTCATGGATCAGACGGTTTTGCACGGTTTAGACTTTTTATTCACTTATGTCGATGATGTCATTATAGCTAGTTCATCAGCAGATGAGCATAAAAAACATCTCGATATAGTTTTCCAGAGATTTAATGAATACGGTATCGCCATAAATTTAAGTAAATGCTGTTTTGGAGAGTCAAGGGTAGAATTTTTAGGATATGAGGTATCAAAGGGCGGTATTCGACCTTTAGACAGTAAAGTTCAGGCTATAAAAGACCTTCCCAAACCTAAAACGGTAGAAGAGTTGCGTCGTTTTTTAGGGATGTTAAACTTTTACCGCGCTCACATACCCAAAGCAGTTGAACATCAGATCATTTTAAATTCTTATTTACACAACGCAAAGAAACGAGATAAGACATGTATAGTTTGGACACCTGAAGCTGACGAAGCGTTCTCGCAATGCAAGCTTAGCCTGCAAAACGCTGTAACATTATCGCATCCGAGAACTAACGTACCTATCGCGCTTATGTCCGATGCATCGAATTCATGTGTAGGTGCAGTTTTGCAACAATTCACAGACGGTAATTGGAAACCGTTGGGCTATTTTTCACAGAAAATTAGTGATACGCAAAAGCGTTACTCTACATATGACAGAGAACTTCTAGCAATATTTTTAGCAGTTAGATATTTTAAGGATTTAATCGAAGGTCGCGAGTTAATTATATACACCGACCACAAGCCAATAACTTTTGCATTCACGAAAACTAAGTGTGAAAAAGAAACCCCGAGACGCATTCGTCAGTTAGCGTTCATCAGTGAATATACAACAGATATCAGGTACGTGTGTGGTAACGATAATGTAGTCGCAGATACTTTATCACGGGTGGAAACAATATTTTGCCCGACCGTATTGGATTACGAGCAACTTGCTGATTCGCAATTGAAAGATGAGTCGTTGCTGCAAATGGTGCATACGTCGATGAAGGAAAACAACGTGAGTAATAAGTTGAGGAAAGTAATCATACCTACTTGTAATAAACAAATTTATTGTGAAGTTTCTTCAAAATCGGTTCGACCATATTTAACGCCAGAATTTAGAAAATTAGCATTTGATAGCGTACATAGTCTTAGCCACCCAGGCATCAGAACAACGAGAAAGATGGTAGCTAACAAGTACTTTTGGCCTGGCATGAACAAGGATATAGGCATTTGGGCTAGGGCGTGCATAGAATGTCAACGAGCGAAGGTTCAGAGACACACTATGTCACCGCTAGGACAATTCGCAAAGGTAGATAGGATGTGTCATGTACACATCGATATTACTGGCCCCTTGACTACATCGGAAGATGGATACAGGTATTGCCTCACGATGATTGACAGACAAACAGGGTGGCCAGAAGCTTTCCCTATAAAGGACATTTGCGCCAAAACAGTCGCTAAATTGGTATACGAGGGTTGGATCACCAGACATGGCTGCCCACTCAAGGTAAGTACAGACCAAGGTAGGCAATTTGAAAGCAGTCTCTTTAGCCACCTCATGAGATATCTGGGTATACATAAAATTCGGACAACGCCATACCATCCGCAAAGTAATGGTGCCATAGAACGTTGGCATCGTAGCTTCAAGGCAGCGTTGATGGCAAGGTTGACAAACAACAGATCATGGGTCGACGAGATACACACCGTCATGTTTGGACTGCGTGTAGCACCGCGTAGTGACACTGGGGTAAGTGCCGCTGAATTAACCTTCGGGCGAACTCTAAGGCTCCCAGGTGAGTTTTTTGAACAATCCGACGACAGGATAGCAGACGGTGAGGAATTCGTTAAGCAGCTAAGAGAGGTTATAAGTAAGCTTAAACCCAAACCAGAAGGTAATAGAGACTCACGAACTATTTTTGTCCATCCAGCATTGAAAGATTGCGGTAAGGTATTCGTTAGGAATGACGTGGTAAGAAAAAGTCTACAACCACCTTATGACGGACCTTATGACGTCATAAAGCGGTTTGAGAAAGCTTATATCGTACAATTACCTAACAGGCGTTCACTCATTTCAATAGACAGATTGAAACCAGCGTTTGTGCTCAATGTCAATAATAATTCACGATCACAACAGACACCGGAGGAAAAAGTAGTTAAGAAAATAGGTAGCGATTCAGAATCGCCGACGCTCAAAAATAGGATCACACGATCAGGTCGTATTGTAAAGAGGCCAATCCGTTTCGCTGAGTAGCATTTAGTTTAACATTGTAATTTTAAAATTTTTCTTAAGTATGTTACCTAGTTAGCGATTTTTGCTTACATATAAGTAGATGCACCTAAGATGATTTCATCAATAACAAGAGCACAGTGATCTCATGCAGATTGTACCTTATTATCAACCTACGGTTCATATGAGTATTTTTGGAAACATGGGCAAGACGCAAAGTAAAAACTCCGAAGTTATCATTGTCCAGAGTGGGGCTAATAACGCGGACGCAACCGTCGAGTTAGAACACAAGGTGAAAATTTTCAGCCTTATAACGATATTAATCGCATGTTGCATCGGTGCATTACTGCTATATATGGCCTGCAAGTATTTTGGAAGACGCACCAAGAAAGTTCTAGTTAAAGATGTTGTCTCTCAAATGGAGAAAGCTCAACCCCAGGGTATACAATCTACCTATACGTAAGCAGCTATGATATATCTACATTTTTTTTTGTATTTCACCGTTTGTGCTAGTTATAAGTATTTTAGCGTAGTTCAATGTAATGATATCCAGTGTACCTACTTAGCTATGTTTTGTTATGACAATGAAGTCGCTGATTTTGCAACTGATCCGCGAGCGAGTCATTGCCGCATCAACGTATCGTGTTACTTAAGTACTTCATGTTTTATATAATGTTGATAATTTATGTTATGGTCTAGATTAAAAACTGTATTTTTTTTCGATAAAACTTTAACAAAGTTTTTTTAAAAGGGGGGAATATTATAGGGGTTTTATGCTAACATACTTACGAATTATTACATGGCTGCGCCCATGGCAATTATTATAGTCAGTGTCTTGGGAGCCGCGACGCTAACGGGTTGCGCGCTCAATAAACGATTAACGGAACAGTGACTTTTATTAATCTTCCCAAGGCCTCACGTAAGATCAGCACTTTAATCTTACAGATATTTTGGCCGTAGTAGTTACCTATAAGACGTATTCTTTTTAATTTTAATTTTTGCTATGTTAATCCGGTAAATAGTTATAGTCACGACCGAAGCCACCCACCACACATATTATGTTGTAATAAAGAAGATACTTCTTTCATCCTGTTCTATAACCAAACCAAAACTTACCTACAATTTGAAGATCAAATCAATATACAAATAAATAATTATTTACTTTCATCATTAAGGGTTAAATTTTCTTATAAAATAAAATGGCAGTTACGACATTTTCTACAACGAGTATGCCATTGCACATTTTGACGTAGAGTAATTTTTGTCAAACAAAGCGATCCCTAAACACACAACATCTTCAAACAATGCAACAAAGTTTTTTACACTGTGGCGTAACAGATTTACGCAAAGTTCGATGCCCCAAGGTCTTTTGAAATTTTTAATGCTGTTAAGATAAATGCCTATTAAAAGGTTATGTCTACGTGTCCTTAAGATTGCGCTTATCGGTGACTAAGAGTGTGTGTTTATTTGTGCGCACATATTTATTGTGCTCTCGAGGTGCATTGTAAACTGATACCTACCGTATAAGTACCGAAGAAGAGAAGCTTGAAAAGGACGAAAATTGGGAAAAGGATCACGAAGAAAAACGTAGACAAAAAGGTCGTGAAAAATGTTGAGGCCTAAGATGGGACGGGCTTGTCTAGAAGAAGCCTATTCACTCTTGATTTAAAGATACCCAGACTGTAAAATTTAGTGGGAAACGCAGTTTGTGGTAGAGTATTCCGGACTCATAGTCCAGTATTGAAGACGCAAAGCGTTTCGTACGTGTGGATGGAACGTCGACGACATAGGGGTGGAAATGGTAAAAATACGGAATGGTACGATGGTAACAAGGTGAAGGAGTATAAAAGATAAGATTAAGTACTTTATAAGATCGAAAAGCTCCTGAGGTTGCCATTCCAGCACCTTGGGATGCTAACTTCTATCGATTTTTTGAACTGTGTGTCTATTGCCTCCTCAGCTTCGTAACCCGATGATTTTACAATTCAGAGATTTATAGTGAACATCTATATCTATACTCATATTATAAATGCGAAAGTTTGGATGGATGGATGGATGTATGGATGGATGTATGGATAGATGGATGTATATTTGTTACTCAATCACGCTAGAACGGGTGAACGGATCTGGATGAAATTTGGGACAGAGATTATAATCTGGAATAGCACATAGGCTACGTTTCATTCCGGAAAATTTAAGAGTTCCCGCGGGAACCACAAAACCTCATTCCACGCGGACGAAGTCGCAGGCATCAGCTAGTATCAGAAATAAGGAAATCCTTAGAAGAATCATGGAGGCCTTCAGAAGGTATAGCCTAGGTTATTGAACCCAATTAATAAAGGAGGCTCATTAAATATAGAGGTCAGTGTACCCTTAAAATAAATGCTCCAAAATTAGTTTATATTCCTCAGAAGTTGAAGCCCGCCCGTTGAAGATCAAAGGTGCCGAAACCGACTGGAGTCTGTTCGCAAAAAACACTCAAATATATACTAAGAAATTGCTATGAATTCATTATATTATTATGTATATTTTGTTTTTTGTGAGAACAGCTTTTAGCTATGGATAAAAATACAAACAAATTATATTGTACTTTTCTGTGATTCCAAATTAATTACATACTTACCATAGAATTTATATCTACATATTTAGCTAATGCCCGCGACTTTGTTCGCGTGGAATAAGTAAGTGTTCTTAATTCCCGCGGGGATTCCTTAATTTTCCGGTATAAAAAGTAGCCTATGTCACTCCAGGTCCTTAACTAGGTGTATATATACCCATGCAAAAAATAACGCATAAGTGTCTGTCTGCCACGCATTGACCATATTTCCATTATTTTCCATTCCATATTTCCATATTGCCCGTATTTTCTATTTTTGATGAAATTTGGTATCGAAATAAGTTGCATCCAGGGGAAGGACAAGCTACTTTTTATCCCGGAAAGTTAAAGAGTTCCCGCGGAAATCGAAAAATCCTAATCCACGCGGACGAAGTCGCGGGAATCATCTAGTACTTTATAATTATTATCCCAATTGTTTTTTTGATTTCCTTATTTAGAACCACCCACGATGTCTATATTTGGAAGTTCCGACCGAAACTTGTATCGATTTGTATAATTTGACCTTACGTGTCCCGAAGAGTACGGTCAAATGCCAAATAGATCATTAGGTTTAGACTATTCAAGAAACCTATAACCTATTCTGTTTTTTTAGGGTTCCGTAGCCAAATGGGAAAAAACGGAACCCTTATGGATTCGTCATGTCTGTCTGTCTGTCCGTCCGTCATAAAGAACGTGTCGTGTAAGAGTGGCTGTGACATATCACAGCCACTTTTTCCGAATCTATAAGAACTATACTGTTGAAACTTGGTAAGTAGATGTATTCTGTGAACCGCATTAAAATTTTCACACAAAAATAGAAAAAAACAATAAATTTTGGGGGTTCCCCATACTTAGAACTGAAACTCAAAATATTTTTTTCATCAAACCCGCATGTGTGGGGTATCATCTATGGATAGGTCTTCAAAAATGATATTGAGGTTTCTAATATCATTTTTTTCTAAACTGAATAGTTTGCGCGAGAGACACTTCAAAAGTGGTAAAATGTGTCCCCCCCCTGTAACTTCTAAAATAAGAGAATGATAAAACTTAAAAAATATATATGATGTATGTACATTACCATGCACACTTTCACCGAAAATTGGTTTGAACGAGATCTAGTAAGCAGTTTTTTTTTAATAATTTAAAACTTACTACAGGTTTGTACGGAACCCTCGGTGCGCGAGTCCGACTCGCACTTGGCCGGTTTTAATTGTTTAGTTACTTATAGTCATTTGTTTTAACGTTAACCTTTATTTTAAAACTAGCTGATGCCCGCGACTTCGTCCGCGTGGATTTAGGTTTTTCGGTTCCCGCGGGAACTCTTTAGTTTTCCGGGATAAAAAGTAGCCTATGTGCTATTCCAGACTATAATCTATCTCTGTGCCAAATTTCATCCAGATCCGTTCAGTAGTTACGGCGTGAAAGCGGAACAAACATACAAACAAACTCACTTTCCCATTTATAATATTAGTAAGGATAGATACTCATTTCATATTTTTCATAAGGTAGAATCCTCGGCGGGCGATGGAGAGAGCTGAACTCGGTATCCCAATGTGATGAAATGAGGAGACCCGACGAGTTGCGAAGTCAATGACGTGGCAATGGGCGAGGCACATAATTCGAAGAACCGACAGTTATTGGGGTCCCAAATTGCTGAAATGGCGACCCCGCAGTAGAAAGCGCAGTGTTGGTTGACCCCCAACTTGAATAAGTGCACCGATGTAAAGCGAGTCTTAGGGAATCGCTGGATTCAGGCGATGCAAGACCGCGGTTTGTGAAAGTTTCTACAAGATAGTTACCTACGTCATAATATGATATTAATGATTGATTTCCATCAGCTAAAAGATTTTTAGGCCTCAACAATAATAACACATATTAAACCCACACCATCATACTAATATAATATTATAAATGCGAAAGCGTGTTTGCTTGTTGGTGTGTCCTTCAATCACGCTGCAACAAGGCAACGGATCGACGTGATTTTTGGCATGCGTATAGTCGAGGACCTAGAGAGTAATAAAGGCTAATAGAGCCTAAAGGCAATCACGCCTCAATAAAGCAACGAAAGACGTGATTTTTTGCATGGGTATACTTGAGGACGTGATGGCGCATGGAGAGTAATATTTATCCCGGAAAATTAAGGAGTTCCCATGGGAATTAAAAAAAACTTATTCCACGCGGACGAAGTCGCGGGCATCAGCTAGTTTATAATAAGTAGAAAATAATACTGGTATTATACATTAACAATTGACATTTTAGTTTAAAGTAGTACTGTGGTAGTAAAGTACGTGTGATATTATCGCGAGAAAACACAAGGTCTTATTACCACTATAACGGATGGCTTTACCAATAATTATGAGTAACTTGCCCGGCCGGAAAAACTTGACTTCTTCCGAATGAACGTAAACAATGGAAAATAAAACAATATGTGCACCGTACACATGTTAGTATATTGAAAAATCTCAGATAACTTAGTTTTAACCGGATTCCTCAATTTTTTTTAAATAAAATAGCGCTTGGCTTCAATCAGACCTGCTTGCAAGTGGTGATGCAGCCTAGGAGGTACTTTACTCTTGATTTGAAGATATTATAAGAGGAGGGAAAACGGAAGCCGGAAGGGCACTCCATGTCCTAGCGGTTCGAATTAGGAACAAGGAAGCAACTCGCTTCGTACGCGTCTGCGGAAAGATTGGTAAGTATATGGTATTGAAGCTCTAAATCTAAACTTTAGATTTAGATTCTGTACTAGGCTACATACTAAAAATATGTTAGGTATTACTAGTTCATGCCCGAGACCTCGTCCGCTTGGACTTAGATTATTTCAAAATTCAGTGGGAACTCTGATTTTACGGGATCAAAAGTAGTTTTTCGCTCTCCAGGTCCTCAACTATACCCACGCAAAGGATCACGTCGAGCCTTGGCTCTACTGCGGTGTGATTGAAGGACACACCAACAAATAAATACACATTTTCATTTATAATATTAGTATGATACTAGATTATGCCTGTAACTTCGACTGCGTAGATTAACGTTTCACGACTCCCGCGGGAACTAATTTTGGGAAATGGGAATAAAAAGTTCATATCAAAATTTCGTCGAAATCGGTTGAACAGATTTTTTTTCACGGTTGAAAACGTAGCCGAATTTTTCTAAAACCTACGCTACGTAGATGCTCGTAGATTCAATCCCGGAGAAGGTTATAGTCTGCCTTTTATCCTGGAAAATAAAAAAAAATTGCAGAATTTAAACAAAAACGTACTCTACGCGGACGAAAATGAAACTTCTTGCAAAATAATATTTTAAAAATATACCAATTAAAAATATAGTGTTCAGGTATTGTTCAGTTACGATTTTATTTGTATAGAATAGATAAAAGCGATGAGATAATAATTATTTTCGCAATAAATTCTGGTTTATTTTCCAAGCAACTTTTTAAATCTCGCTCAATTAATTCTTCCTAAATAATATTATAATTCTGTCATCATAATTATTAGCGTAACATCTTAATAGGTACCTAAACTTAACTCTGTATTGTGTGTATCTAAAAGGAAGAAAAAAAAATTGGCATTTAAACCATATGCAGAAATGTCATCGATGACCGTGCCCAAAAATAATCTTTATGACACGATTTTAAAAAAAACAAGTTTTAAAACCAGTTCTCTTAACCTTGGCACCATGAAGTATTTATTAATCTATCGTACTAATTATTTTTATTGCTCAATTTTAGATTATAGTGACAATGTCAAGCGCAAGGTTCTGTCAAATTACTTTCCGTGAAATAAGTAGTCCTTGAGAAACCGCTAATGTAGGGTATGTTCCGATATACACTGCGAGCACAGTTCAATGCTCTTACTGGGGAGAAATTCGTTCCGTTATGGACTGACAGTATACTGTCGCAGTATCCTAGGGAAATATATGACGTCATAAATCGTCCCTATTTTTGTACTGTGAGCGCAGACGTTTTCGAGGTAAGGTGCTCTCAGTGCTTTGATCACATGATCAACAGCTGGACTTCGTTCCGTTTTAAACAGTGACCAGTATAGCTAACTCTAAAGGAACGGCTTCGCAGTATACTAAATTGACGTCACACCTTACAGTGCTCGCTGTGTATATCGCAACATACCCGTAGATTACTGGTTTCAGGAATTGTTTTGCATTCAAATTCGCCATAAAACTGATAATATTACGTGTTCTATTTAATTCTGAATAGTTAGTTTTTTTTTAGGTTAATTTTATTTAATTTACTCTGTTTTCATGAGATTAAAAACATTTAGTATCTAGTAGAACTTAAGGAAAGTAAGGTAACCCGTGTACTGGTTTCAGGAATTGTTTTTGCATTCAAATTCGCCATAAAACTGATAATCCGTCTTCTATTTAATTGGGTATTTGACAAGTATTCAAATAAATTATTTTTTAGTGATTAATAAATAGAGGAAATCCCAAAAGTCGTAATATCCACGTCCCCTGATAGTTTTATGTTGAATAACTATTTTAAACTATAGATTTAAGTAAAAAAGTGCGTAGAACTTTGATGGTGTCACTATTCAATATTTCTTCCAAAAAAGCACGCGTTTTGACGTTTGAAAAAAATAGCTGATTTGACTAGTTGTCAAATACCCAATTCTCACAGTTTTTTTTAGCTTATTTCACTTCAATTTACTCTGTTTTTACGTTTTAAAAACATATACTATCTAGTAGAACTTAAGGTAGGTAAGGTAACCCGTGCGAAACATAGGTCAGTTATGGGTAATGAAAAAATAATTGTAAGAAACAAAGAAAGATGTAACAGGTACTTTTAATAATCCATATAAAATATTATAAAAATGCTACAGAGTTTGCCCGTTTATCAAACCTTTTAAAAACTTTTTTTTGCACTTGAATTGCTTTTGACATATACTTAACTTTTTATTCTCCCAGGGTATATGAAAAAACTTAATTCACACTAACATAATTAGATAATCATCATTGTAAAGTACAAGCAATAGAAAAAAATATTATAGTTTTATCGAAATAACTTACACATGCTATAATTAAGTTGACAATTTAAAAAAAATCGATGGGGATTCCTATCTCGACGCAATCGGAGCCGCAAAAAAGTAATAAGGCGATAAAATGTACAATTACTTCTGAGAATAATCGCTAATTACACCCGCCGTCGTCGCGTTATCAGAATGTGATTTCTTGTTGCACGTGAACATGATATTATTAATTACCTTCCTTTATTCTTAAAAGTTGTCTCTCATTGGATAATTCTAAACAATGATTCAACACCATTACTTAATTTAACAGACTACTGAAAAGGTTTTAAATTCGGTTATTCTCCTTTTTTTTATCAGCCTATCCTGCCTATAATTTATCCATTGCTGGAATTTTTCGTTTTTGACCAAACTGCCTCGTTGGTCTAGTGGCTAGCACGACCGACTGCGGGCGACGAGGTCCTGGGTTCGAGTCCCGGGTCGGCCCATAACAAGTGTTGGGCTTTTCTGACCAGAAGTTCTCAGTACTGGCCCGGAGTTAGGCAGTTGGCGGTGTTTCACCTCCGTGCCTCGGAGAGTACGTCAAGCCGTCGGTCTCAGTTATTATCTATAACATGATAATAGTTGTTAAAGCCCGCCAAACCGCATTAGAGCAGTGTGGTGGGTCTAAGCTCTTATTCCCTCTCTCCTATGAGAGTGGAGGCCTGTGCCCAGCAATGGGACGTTAATGGGCTGTAGTGAGTGAGTGAGAGAGTGACTTCCGAAGAGATGGTTTTACATTCGACGATTTATGTTTTACTAGCTGATGCCCGCAACTTCGTAAGCGTGGTTTAAGTTTTTTCATTTCCGCGGGAACTCCTTAATTTTCCGGGATAAAAAGTAGCCTATGTCCTTCCCCGGGATATAACCTACCTCTATTCCAAATGTCAGCAAAATCGGTTGAAAAGATGGGCCGGGAAAGCGTAGCAGACATACAGACAGACAGACAGACACACTTTCGCATTTATAATAAAGTATGGAAAGTATGGAATATTAGTACCTATGGATACCATATTTGTTGTTGTAAGTTTTCTGAACAAAATAAATAAAATGACAATTTAATGTCACGTAACTTGACGTTAAAATAAGGATCATAATTCTAAAACATGAATGTCAATAATATTAAAACAATAAGGATTTAAGCGATGGTAGTAGGTATGCTCAGCCCCCCGATTGTCTAAAAGTTGCCGATCAAATCGTCAAAGTTAGGCGTCAAAGTAAAATAAACCATAACATCATTGAATTAGAGCTCAATTTCGTGTATCCGTTCTCATCCGTTTAGGGTATCGTACATACCTTTGACGATTTGATAGGCAATTCTTCGTGGTCGTTCCTCTGGTCGTTGTCATACAGTACCTAATGGTAGGATGGATAAAATGGTGGACACCGTTTTAATTCGTTTGACTATTTGTTGGAGTTATAAAACAGATTTTGCTCTGATTATTATGTAGGTAATTTTATTATGGATAGTTTTGACCTGATTCATAAAGCTATACATTTAACGGTATAATATTTCCTTGTGTGTATCATTGATGCACAAATACATGATAGAAACTTTTATAATATATTATTATCGAAATTAAAAGTCATCATGATCATAATATTATCTAATATATTAATCATTTAAAATATTCGGGATTTCCGACTATTTACTTATGATATTTACATATTTAGTACGAGAATTTTCCTGCATATACGAGTAATTATACAGAATATTATCAGTTTTATCTGAAACAGTTTTTGCAGGAATTGAAGAGTAATTTTCTCATTGATTTACCCCGTGTCATGATGATTGACAGATTCATTTCTGTGATTATGAAATTTTAGCATTTTGTTGTTAGCGTAGCAGACAGACAGGCAGACACACTTTCGCAATTTATACAATATTATATGGATGCTCTCGCGTTCGTGGCTTATCTCTATGGAGATTGACCGCCGTGGCCGAAATACGGTCAGGAGGACGACATTAAGTATCTGAACAAAAATAATCTCGCCATCGTCAACATACGATACACACTAAATATTATACTCGTGCACACAGAATAAACAATTGTCATATCACACAAACGGTATTGCCGCGTTAAGATTAAATTATTGAAGCGGCCGTCATTTGACCTCGTCGTTTGTTTCCTTATGTGCGAAATTCGTACTTCCCTCGGCCTTCCGTGTACTCATCAGCGCTTATGCAAATTCATACGACACTGCTGTCTTTCAAGGCCTCGGTCCTTAAGCGTCTATAGACATGCCAACTTGAAATTCAAAAAGTGCTATTAATTATTCGGTTGCATAGCGCGAAAGCGCACTTGATATCGGACAAAATGTAAAGAAGAACTAGCTGATGCCCGCGACTTCGACCGCGTGGATTCAGTTTTTTTGATTCTCGGTAAAAATGGTATTCCGAACCAGTGGTAGATTTACTCGACGATTCAAAAGCATTTTTAATAAGTTTATTTGAATAAAAAAATATGAGTTTGAGTTCGAGTTATGTAACCTACCTGTACCAAATTTCATCAAAATCCGTTGAAAAGATGGGTCGTGAAAGCGTAGCAGACAGACAGACACACTTTACCATTTATATTAATATTAACTTATGGATTATAAATAGAATATCTACTTTGATCGTAGGTAATACTTGGTTGTAACATTTAAAATATTGAAGTAAATCGTAATATTTGGTTGGGACATTTAAAAGATGTGGACTTCTATGTTCGTAGTTTGTTTTCATTCAATTCTCTTTTGGGTAGAAAATCTCTAAAATAAATTAAATACTTTACCCAGGTCTCAATCTAGCGCCTAGCGGTTAAGATTTAGCAGTGGTATCCTTCGATAGATAAGACTACGGTCATTCCCTAAGTAACTTTCCGATTAAATTACTATTCACTTGCTTTAGCGGTGAAGGATTGCATAGTGAGGAAACCTGGAGACTTTATGGAGCTCTGTCACTCCATAATGCTCTGAATGATGTGTTAAATTTGTCACTAGGACTGCGTGGTGATCAATTGCCTAAAACTACCATTCTGAAATCTATCATTTTGAGAGGAGACCAGTGGGCCTTGACGTGACCCTACTAAGCAGTGGGTCATCGATATTTTAAGATGACGATATTTTGATGATTAGAGCTTATCGCCCGCCAACATGTTGGCAAGTCTATAGATGCTCATTTTCATTTGCTTACGGACAATAAATAATCACAAAGGGCTATGAATACGCCAGAATACGCCTTTTTGTTATGTAAATATTTATTCCGTTCAATTTTCATTTTAAAGTATATTTTCAGACGAAAACGTTTTCTTTGCCAATGTCGTGTACTAAAATGAATATACCTACTCATTTTTATATGTATCGTTCATTTAAATTTAATCGCAAAGTTGTACTAATTTGTTAATTTGGTTTATGAAAGTGTGATTACTTGCATAAATAAATATTTAGCCTTTTATTTAAATATTATATCGTGGGAACCCTTTAATTTGTCGGGATAAAAATGATTTAATGGTATCTATGCAAAAAAGCTAGTTCAATCCGTTACGCCGTTGCGGCGTGATTGTAAGACCAACCAACAAACGTATTACCTACTCACTTCTACGGCACTATGACAGGCTGACTGTTGTCTGTTAGACATGACCAGACGACGCACTTGTACCGCACCGCTTAGCAGTTTCAGTGTGACATAGCCTACTTTTATCCCGAAAAATGAAGGAGTTCCTACGGGGTTTTCAAAAACTAAATCAGCTAGTTTTAATTAAAAAATTAAGTACGCATAAGTAAAGCAAGCGGTATCAATACGATATAAAATGCAATACTAGTATAAAGTGTATCGTCGCACGCGCCGAGTGCCATGACCTCGCTCAATGCTACGATGTGAACAACACGCGGTGTTTGTATGCACACATGCATAGCTTGTTTACATCCACACATACGTAAATGTAGTAGGACTGATTGAATTTGATACTTTCGCCAATTTTTAGGGTTCCGTACCCAAAGGGTAAAAACGGGACCCTATTACTAAGACTCCGCTGTCTGTCTGTCTGTCTGTCTGTCTGTCTGTCTGTCTGTCTGTCTGTCTGTCTGTCTGTCTGTCTGTCTGTCTGTCTGTCTGTCTGTCTGTCTGTCTGTCTGTCTGTCTGTCTGTCTGTCTGTCTGTCTGTCTGTCTGTCTGTCTGTCTGTCTGTCTGTCTGTCTGTCTGTCTGTCTGTCTGTCTCCAGGCTGTATCTCATAAACCGTGACAGCTAGAAAGCTGAAATTTTCACAAATGATGTATTTCCGTTGCCGCTATAACAACAAATACTAAAAATTAAAAAAATATATATATTAAGGGGGGTCCCCATACAATAAACGTGTTTTTTTTCGTATTTTTTTGCTCAATATTAAAAACGGTAACAGGTAGACGGTTCAAATTTTCACAGAATATGAACTTGTATATTACCTTTCAAAATAAATAATTAAATATCAATAAAGTAAATATTAAAGGGGGGCTCCCATACAACAAACGTAATTTTTATTTTTAATACGTCATAAATCGTAAAACTTACTACAGGTTTGTACGGAACCCTCGGTGCGCGAGTCCGACTCGCACTTGGCCGGTTTTTTTTTATAATTATGATTTATATTTACAAAGATGACATTTGATTTACAATACTCAAATTGACTAAAATATGAATATAATTTTATATCAGCACATTCATTTTTACCAGTGCCCAAACATTCGAGGAGTGCTAAAATAATTACATAATTATAGAGCTTGTTTACATTTTTCATGGCTCAAGGTTTTGTGTTTAAAATAAAAGCAGAAATTAGACTTGACACTGTGATGAGAACATGCTTTGAGTTTAAAAGCTTTCAGACAGAGCTTCTTTATAAGAATACTAGAGGATGCTCGCGACTTCGTTCGCGTGGCATAATTTTTTTTAAATTCCCACAGGCACTCCTTAATTTTCCGGGATAAATCCTACATCACTCTCCTGGTCCTCAACTATACCCATGCAAAAATCACGTTGATCCGTTGCTCTGTTGCGTCGTGATTGAAGGACAAACTCTCTAGTTAACGTCATTAGGGATAAAATTTTCAAAAACTGTGAAACACGTAATTCTTTATTTTAAACCAGAAGCCCAAATACCAACTTTCATGGTTATAACTTGAAAAATGAAGGACTTTCATACAAACTTTCAACCCCTATTTAACGCCTTTGGGGGTACAATTTTCAAAAACTGTGAAACACGTATTTCTTTATTTTAAACCAGAAGCTCAAATACCAAGTTTCATGGATATAACTTGAGAAATGACGGACTTTCATACAAACTTTCACCCCCTATTTCACCCCCTTAGGGGTGGAATTTTACAAAATCCTTCCTTAGTGAGCGCCTACGTCACACAAGGAACCTACTGTCGAAATTTCAAGTTTCTAACCCCAGCGGTTTAGGCTGTGCGTTGATATATAAGTCAGTCAGTCAGGACTTTGAATTTTATATATATAGATAGATTACGAACCATCCAGTAAGTCTCAGAGTTTTTGTTGAATTTCTGTAGGATTTATTCAAGTTACATCAAAATGATAAATCAAAATTCTAATCCTTAATCCCATAAAATTTTGCAAATGTTTCAAAGATAACTTAAACTTTTTTAGCAATCCAAAGGTTAGATAAACATTTTTAAATAATCACTGCACATTTTAAATTTATTTCCTTCTGAAATATACCAATTAGTATCAAAACTAACCGAACCATGCTATTTTAATAAAATTGGATGTGCACGATTACTCACACATACAAACGTAATGTTTACAGATAATAAAATATTTGCGAGTGTTCAACTCCTGCGCACTACGAGTAGGTACGAGTATATGAGTGCTAGTGACTTTGCCCCGATGTTTCCTTCGTTTTGTGATCATTTCTGTTAATGCACTTTAAAGGAAATCACAAATACCTAAACTCGTCATGTCTTACGGGGTTTTAAAGCGAAGTTCTTCTTTGCCTACTAGTCCATTCATTCTAGATTTCAATGTATGGGGAAAACGGCAAAATTAATAATTAATTGAAACAACTGTTGTTTTATACCTATGAGTGAGTACATTAAAAAACACAACTCTCCCCCCCCCTCCGGTGGTGGCTTCCCCCCTCCCCGCCTTGAAAAGTGTGCCATTTTGCAGATTTCCTAGATTTTCAAGAAAACTATACAAGCTAAGACAAAACTGTCAAAGAGAGTATTGTTCCTTAATAAATTACCTACAAATAAGTTCATAACATTTATTATGATAGGAGTTATAGTTTACAAGCTATGGTGCGTTAAAGTTGACTAAAATTCGCAGCTCAGTAAAATAAGCCTTAAATTAGTTCAAAAACACGCTTGGAATCTTTAAAACAAACCAATTGAGCCCATACTCGAGGGGCTTACTGATAATAATTGAAGAGTTCCCCTATACACCTCCTGGTTCCATCATCAGATCAGCTCTATGCTGGAGCTGGTGACTTTGTAGTATGTATGGGCGAAAAAAGTAGTTTTTTTCCAGTCCCAGTTTTCTAGACTCAACACATTTCCTCGCCATTGTTGCACTTGTAGTCCAGTCATTTTAGCATAAAAAAACCGGCCAAGTGCGAGTCGGACTCGCGCACCGAGGGTTTCGTACAAACCTGTAGTAAGTTTTAAATTATTAAAAAAAAACTACATACTAGATCTCGTTCAAACAAATTTTCGGTGGAAGTTTGCATGGTAATGTACATCATATATTTTTTTTAGTTTTATCATTCTCTTATTTTAGAAGTTACAGGGGGGGGACACACACATTTTACCACTTTGGAAGTGTCTCTCGCGCAAACTATTCAGTTTAGAAAAAAATGATATTAGAAACCTCAATATCATTTTTGAAGACCTATTTATAGATACGCCACACGTATGGGTTCGATGAAAAAAAAATTTTTGAGTTTCAGTTCTAAGTGTGGGGAACCCCCAAAATTTATTGTTTTTTTTTCTATTTTTGTGTGAAAATCTTAATGCGGTTCACAGAATACATCTATTTACCAAGTTTCAACAGTATATAATTCTTATAGTTTCGGAAAAAAGTGGCTGTGACATACGGACGGACAGACAGACAGACATGACGAATCCATAAGGGTTCCGTTTTTTGCCATTTGGTTACGGAACCCTAAAAAGGGGGCATTAGATAATATGTGTTTATTATATATCTTAAAGTTTTTTTTAATTTATTCAAAGTTAAAATCAAAGCACAATCGGCGAGATGTTTGAGAGAGGGGAGGGGGGAGGGGGGTTGGGGGAGTGGGGCGGAAGGATGGCATCATTTGGGCCTAAAATAAAAAAAAACGTTATTTATTTAGGGGTTAATTTCTATTCATTCCATACTATTACGCTAAGTCAACATGACTACCACCGGTTCTTACAAAATAGCAAGGTATATTTCAAAAACTATTTGTCCTATCAAAATAAACTAAACACTATTTTATAGGTAAATTAATTATCTTTGTCCTAAGTCCTGACAGCTTTTTTCCTAGCTCTAATACTTCTTCTTGAAATTACAAAAAACATTTACGGATTTTACAAGGGTTTCTTTTTTTATGCAAGTTAGACAGCAATATTTCCGAAACTATTAGTTCTGTCAAAATAAACTAAAAACTATTTTGGAGGTAATTTAATGCAGTTCATTTTTGCTTCTGATATTTTTTTTCCTAGTTCTAATAGTTTCTGTGAAAATTACAAAATATATACATGGTTTTTGAAAAAAAAAAAAATTCATGGAATAAAGGTAGTCATATTTTTCGAACTATTGGTCCTATCTAAATAAACCATAACATTTTTCTGTAGGTAATTTAATGAAATTAATTGCTCTTCGAAGGATTTTTCCTAGCTCTAATAGTTTTTGTGCAAATTGCAAATAACACAGGATTCTAACAATTTTTTTATTTTTCTTCGTATACAATACGTGGATATATATGCGAAATTATTAGTCCTATCTTTATGAACTAAATATTTTTTTGTAGGTCATTAAATGGTGTTTATTTTTACTTCTGACAGTTTTTGCCTAACTCTAATAGTTTTCTAGAGATTACAGAATACATATAAAATGTTGAAAATTGGCTAATTTTACTGAGCTGCGATTTTTAGTCAACTTTAACGCACCATAGCTTGTAAACTATAACTCCTATCATAATAAATGTTATAAACTTATTTGTAGGTAATTTATTAAGGAACAATGTTCTCTTTGACGGTTTTGTCCTAGCTTGTATAGTTTTCTTGAAAATCTAGGAAATCTGCAAAATGGCACACTTTTCAAGGCGGGGAGGGGGGAAGCCACCACCGCAGGGGGGGGGGAGAGTTGTGTTTTTTAATGTACTCACTCATAGGTATAAAACCACAGTGGTTTAAAAAAATTATAAATTTTGCCGCGAAAAAATCTAAAATGAATGGACTATACTTATAAATAAAGCTGAAGCCAGTAACCAAAAAAAAGAGAAAACTAAAATAAGATTTGAACACCACTAGCAAGTCTTGTAGTTTTTTTTGTAACAAAAAAAGTACAAAACGTCCTCGCATTACGGCTGCAACGTATTCATACTAATATTATAAATGCAAAAGTATGTCTGTTTGTCTGTCTGATACGCTTTCACGGCCCATCTGTTCAACCGATGTTTGAAATTTGGGGAAGGACAAGGGCATTTTATCTCGGAAAATTAAAGAGTTCCCGCGGGAATCAAAATGTTTAACCCACGCAGACGAAGTCGCGGGAATCATCGAGTAGGAAATACTTTTCTGTCCTGTCACGGTGGGCTGTGCAGCACCATATAAAAACTTTATATATCATTTTTTTATATATAAATTATATTGCGAGCAAACGAGCAGACGGGTCACCTGATGTTAAGTGATTACCGCCGCACATGAACATTTGCATCACCAGAGGAACCGCCAATGCGTTGCCGGCTTTCGAGATATTTGTTTATCCGCCCTTTCAAGAGCCCCATATTATAATCACGAGGGAACACAGAAGATGGAAGCTGGTTCCACAGTTTGCAGGTACGTGGCAGAAATGACCTGGAATAACGGGAGGTGGAAGAAGACCAGGCATCCAGGTGGTGAGGATGAAATTGGCGAGTTGATATAATAATGATTATATTATCTGTTTTATACTGTAACTGGACGATTTCGCAAGTTAGGTACCCTATACACAAAGCAATCAACTAGGTCCATTGCATCGTTATCACTGGCTACATGTAAATTGAGAAACGCGCCAGTCACTGCCGCTATCGCAAGCTCACTCGCCCAAGGTCCGCCGATTACAAGCGTTCGGAAACTACAAAGATAGGGCCAACCTTCTGGCGTGTTAATCATGAACACTTGTGCCCTATTATACTAGTTAAACACTTGCAACAATATTATAATTATTATAGGAAATAGAACATCAAAATAAAAGCTATAACGAATAGTTCACTTTATCAATGTAGGTAGGGAGCTTTTGTCTACCCGCATAAGGTTGTTATCAAACAACTGACTAAGTGTTGTTTCATCATCATCATCTCAGAATGCGGACGTCCACTGCTGACCATAGGCCTTTCCCAAAGAACGCCACCACACCCGGTCCTCAGCCTTCCTCATCCAGCCACTTCCCACCACCCTCTTAATGTCGTCGGCCCATCGTGCTGGAGGGCGCCCAACACTACGCGTTTACTTGTGCGCGGTCTCCACTCTAAAAGACTTTCCGGCTCCAGCGGCCATCGCTCCTTCGATAGACATGGCCTGCCCACTACCACTTCAGCTTGCTAATGGTTTGGGCTATGTCAGAGACCCTGGTTCTCTTACGGATCTCTTCATTTCGGATCTTGTCCTTATGAGAAACTCCTAACATAGCCCTCTCCATAGCTCTCTGAGCGACTTTAAATTTGTGGATCAAGCCTTCTGTTATTGTACACGTTTCAGCGCCATAAGTGAGGACGGGAAGGACACACTGATTATAGACTTTCTTTAGTGTTAGATCTATAGTGTTGCTTACCAAAAAGGAATTTACTGCTAGTCGAAATATTTTATGCTGACTGGCTCGCCTTTTTTTGCTAACCGAGAAGATTAAAAGCAAATCATTTTATTTACACCTCTTAATAATCCTTATTCTAGTGTTAGGGGGGTTTTTTAATTACATGGCATGTATGTTATGTGCGTGTGTGTGGGTTAGGGCTTGTAATTAACCGATTTTGACGCAACTCAATGCAGAAATACATCCCGAAGAACCCAGGGGACGGGTGTAGGTTTTTTTTATTCCGGAAAATCTAGAGGATTTTGAAAATTCTTCACCCGAGCATCGTCTAATTTGAATATGAATTACCTTTAATCATTAAAAGTATATCAATGTAGCATCACTGATTAATAAATCATTAAACAATAATCCAACATTAATTTTAATAACACATTAATTAATCCGTAGGTCCGTAGCAATATCAATAATCGTACAAAGCCCTATTAATTATAATTAACTTTAACCTATTTACAATTTGCAATGTATCTTTGTTAAACAAATAAACTTGAATTGCTCACTAAAATAAAATATCCATATTTTAGTACGAATAAATTTAAATAGCTATTGTTCAACTGCTTATTGATTTTGATCAAACTTAACCAACTTTCATCATAGCATTCGTCCTCCTTCTCTAGTCTCCTTTCAGAAAAAAAAGGGTTTAGCCAAGGGTGGGAGGCTTCGGCCGTGGCTAATTAGCACATTAGGTACTGGCAAGGACGTACCAAGCGATTTTGCGTTCCGGTACGATGCCGTGTAGAAAACTAGAAACCGATTACGGTTTAATATAACTGCCATATCCTAAGCAGGTTTGCCCGCTACCATTTTCGACTACACCATCACTTACCGTCAGGTGAAATTGCAGTGAAGGACGAACTTGTAGTGGAAAAAAAATTATCATCAGCTATACCAGGAAAACTTTAATTACTAATTCAAAACACACGGCGTAAAATATCTTTTATTCATATTTGTGTTTGCGGTTTCCATGTTCATAATAAGTGCGTACAAAATACAATAATATTATAATTTAACTGAATGTACACCTACTTTACTTATATTATAGCGGTTAGCATAGTGGACTGCGGATCACGAGGTCGTGGGTTCGAATCCCGGTCGGGCATAAAAATTGTTAGGCATTGGGGTTTTCAGCTAAGAAATTCTCAGTGCCAGCCCGGAGTTGGAAGTTGGCTGTGCCCCCGTGTCTCGGAGAGCACGTTAAGTCGTCGGTCCCGGTTATTATCACTAACCTGATAATAGTCGTTAAAGCCGCCAACCCGCATTGAAGCAGCGCGGTGGGTCTAAGCTCTATTTCCCTCTCTCTTATGAGTGAGGAGGCCTGTGCCCAGCTGTGGGACGTTAATGAGCTGTAGTAGTGGATACCTACTTACACAGTAAACATATTGAAACACGTGGCATTAGATACCGTTACAGGTAGGTTTTGTTGTCAGTAGTGTGTTGTCGCCCTTAGATATGTAAGAAAGAAAGAAAGAAAGAAAGAAAGAAAGAAAGAAAAAACATTTGTTTACCAGTAATGCTATACATTTCCTCACCTCAAGGGTATGCTACCCCGGCGCCTCCATCACAATGCAATGAGCTAAACTGCCCAGGTGACAGGAGCGCCGGGACAGCAGGAGTCATGTGTGGCACAACCCGAAAAAGGCTCCAACTCAGCATAATGCTGTATGCTTTGAATATGCACAAGAGCAATATAAAAACCATACAGCGCTGATTTTCAGCTGGGACCTTGTTGCAGGCAACGCCACGGACTCATACTATATTTAATAATACTCCTTCTAAATCACTAATTACAGCTATGTATTATACACTCCTTACAATTTCCTTATAAACTGGGTCTTAAAACTATTTTGTTAGCATTTTGTTATTAAAAGCATTAAAAAAATAAAAATCCTCGTGAGCAAAGACGCTGGATAAAGCTAGTAAATAAATAAGTATGTCGCCGCGACTTAATCTTGGAATTACTAATTATATTTAGAAACTATGTAGCAAAATATTTTCACACACAGACTCAATGAAAGTAATGGATGGAGTTACTCAAAAAAAGTATTTAGAAAAATAAATCCATTAGTAGTTAAGTACATTGCGTTAATAAAACGCGCAGGCATTTGGTGCTAACACCCAATAGCTGAGTCCTCATAACTAAAAGCTTTTAAATTAAAAAAAAGTTTTGGTAATAATCAGTTACAGTATCTTTTAAAACTAAAGCTACGAGGGTTCCAAACACGCCCTGGTCTGAGAAGAACCCACAAAATACTCAGCCGGGGTTTTTTTTGTACTTATCACCATCCCACAGATCATCATAAACTAAGGAACTATCAGAGCCATTAGAGCAAATTATTGCTAAGCTTCCTTGATTATCATACTAATATTATAAATGCGAAAGTGTGTTTGTTTGTTGGTTTGTCCTTCAATCACGCCGCAACGGAGCAACGGATTGACGTGATTTTTGGTATGGATATATAGTTGTGGAGAGTGACATAGGCTACTTTTTATCCCGGAAAATTAAGGAGTTCCCGTGGGAATAAAAAAAAATAAACCACGCGGACGAAGTGGCGGGCTTCAGCTAGTTAACAATATACCAAATTGAGACGACCAGCCAGAGTAAAGCTCCAGTGGTCTATATTATTCGTGTAGTCTATGCATTTACAATGGACTGCGGAACTCAGTTATGGCTGGATACCAGGCGTTTATGGCTCAAAGGCTGGTTAAGGCAATTTTGTGACGGAGTTTATAAGGCTGTTGCCTTGTAAGTGCTGCCACGTGGCAAATTAATAGGGAAATTATATTTTAGACTTACTTGTATACAAGTTTGAAGTAATTAGCACGTCGCTTATTAGGTTTAAAATATTTTTATGAAGTAAATACTGTGTATAGATTTTATAGACTTTGGTTTAGATTACTAAATTGAATTGAATTTGAACTTATCCAAAACAAAACACTTGTTAACTCTCCATGACTTTTGCTGACTTTTACATGACTTTTTTTATACCTACGTCCTAAATCCTTTTTTGAATGGATCCGTCGTGATTGAAGGACAAACCAACAGAACAAAAGTTCCGCATTTATAATATTGGTACGATCTAGGTACAGCTCGACAAAAAGCAGCTTTTACTGTAAGTATTATATCCATACTAATAGTAATCCACCCCAAAAAGGGTGAAATGGGGGTTAGGAGGTTACAAAAAAGTTCTATGATTTTGTAAATCAGCATTTTGGTTAATAATAGTTTTAAATAATAATAGAAATCTGCATAAGCCTCTAAAGATAGGCTTTATGCAGCGAGAAAATTTCATAATCTCATTGGAAATCAGAAATTTTACGCGGAAGAAGTCGCGGGCAACCACTAGTAATATTATAAATGAATAAAATATAAACATTCGGAGTTATCGAATCCCCGACCCCTGAATAGGAATCCGAAGTCTTAACTACTAGGCTATCAGTGAATAATATACCTAAAGAGGTTAATGTCAATAATTTACGAAAAACTAGGAATATAGTCAGGTCAAGTCAAGATCAAGGTGGTTAAGTTACAAACATTCAGCCCCCCAATCATGTAAGGATGACCGATGAAATCGTTAAAAATCTGCGGCAAAGTAAATAAACCATAACAGCATTAAATTAGAGCTTAATTTCGTGTACCCATTCTTATACGTTTAGGTATGTACGATACTCAAACGTATAAGAATGGATACGCGAAATTGAGCTTCTAAGGCAGATAAGGTTTATTTTACTTTGACGAAAATCTTTAACGTTTGATCGGTTATTCTTACATGATTGGGGCACAGTTTTCCTCGTATTGTACGATAATCAACTTTTCTAAGAAAGTTAACGAGTAGATTTTCCTGTTCAACTTTAGCTGAAAAAAACTTGGGAAGTCCAATCACTTACTGATTCATGTACCTAAGTACTACGTATGCATTGCGTATGTACGAGTAATACGAGTATGTACCTATGTGATGTATATCTTTGTATATATTTGTAATTATTGTAAAATGCACTATCATGCTAAATAGCTGCGTCTACATTTTTGACAGCGGCTGACATTGTCCCGGGTTTGAGTCAGGTTTGGCCAAAAAAGGTAAGACTGGCTTTTTCTGTAAAGAATTGATTCCTGATTTGCTTCCTAGTGTCTAATTCGAACCACTAGGATATGGAATGCCCTTTTAGCTTCTGTTTTCTCTTCTACTATATTAATAGGTATAGCCTATTATAGCTTTAGCTATATCAGTTAGGTACTTTAGTTGATAAATGGATTTCCTCTTTTCTAATAATTTAGTAAAAAAACTCCGATATTACTCGTTGAGTGACACTAAGCTAAGTGTCTTATGAGGCCCATAGCTGTCGATCATAGCTAAGAATGTCCGGAAGCCAAGCGCTAAAGCCTATAAATAAAAAAATAGAGTCTTAGTTAGACGTCGCGATCTCGAATTAATTAAGAGTAATATTCCCTCTAATGTCTCTTCTACACCATTCTTATTCCCTCTTCGAGATAATCTAAGCCACTCGTTACCACTACTAAAACTCGCACGTGCTTTTCATTTAGAGATCGTTGCACCGAGGTTTAACAGAAACATCAAAGTGTTATTATCGTATGCGAATATAACTCCCGCAGAAGCCAAAAATTGTTTATTGCAAATAAAACTTGGTTACAGGGACGAATAAGGAACGACTCTGTGGATGTTTTGTTCCAATTGGTGCCAGAACTTTTAAAAAGTATATTGCAGTATTTTTTTTTCTAGCTCATACGTAGGTATAAAATCATTTATCAAAACAGTACGAACTAATATTATAAAATAGCGAAAGTGTGTCTATCAGCTGTTTGTGGGTTCCTATATTGTCTGAAACGCGGTTATCGCCTAGTACATTAAAATGTCCTATAATATAATTATTAACTAATTAGCTACCTACTAGTTTCAAACTCGTTTTTCGGTTTAGAATTATTCAAACTCGTAAACCTTTAGTTAAGATACGCCTTTTTATATACATTTATCATTATAATAAAGTAAGTAAAGACAGATGTTTGATAGTTAAAAAAGGTTGAATGATGAATCTCAAACGTATTGTTTGAAAGGATCCTTTTTCTCAGATATCTATCTACTAGCTGATGGCCACGACTTTGTCCGCGTGGATAGAGGTTTTTTGGTTCCCGCGGGAACACCTTAATTTTCCGGGTAAAAAGCCTATGTGCTATTCCAGACTATAATCTATCTATGTGCCAAATTTCATGCAGATCCGTTCAGCCGTTCTGGCGTGATTGAGTAACAAACATCCATCCATCCATCCATCCATCCAAACTTTCGCATTTATAATATTAGTAAAGATACCTGGTCTATCCAATATATATACCATATTATGCTAAATTGAAAAAGGGTCAATTCAACCAGTACCAATTAGAATTTAAGTCAAAAGTCAACACCATATTTACGGTCGATAAAACAAAAACAAATTCGTACGCATCAAAAGTGCCGCTATATTTTAAAATATATTATATCAAGCAGCTCCACGGTATTTTTATGTGCCTCAAAAACGTACTCCTACGCTATTAACTTTGATATACCGACAGATATATTGGTTCCATAGGTACCTACAGATCGGCATGATAGATTGTGGAGTCCGGTTAAATAGTTGGAATTTTCCAGAGTTTCTGTATTGTTTTTGCATATTATTTGTATTATTTATATTTGTATTTATGTCTGTCTTTTTGTTTGCTATCCTTTCAAGACCCATCAAGAAGAAGATGACGTCATAGGGTGCAATAAGTTAGTCCTTTGTGTGTATGTGTGTGTGTGTGTTTGGATGCTTTCGTAAACCTTACGAATCTAGACCGAATCTAAACCGATATAAATGCTTTTTTTTAAATATACGTATAGGCTAGCGCTTGTTGTAATCAGACTTACTTGCAAACTGTGGTGATGCAGCCTAAGGTGGAGCGCGCTTGCCTAGAAGATGCCTATTCACTCTTGATTTGAAGGTACCTATATTAAAAGAGGAGGTGAAAACGGAAGCCGGAAGGACATTCCATATCCTAGCGGTTCGAATCAGAAACGAGGAAGCAAATCGCTTCGTACGAGCCCGCGGAATTTCGACTGCGTAAGGGTTTTATTCGACGAAGGTTTTTTCAAACCATTTGCGATGGTTCTTGGCTATGTTTGATGAAAATCTGTTAAATATCTTCTTTTCCCTACCAACGTTGTACTCATTAGTACATTTTTTTTAATACAATTTTTGTATACAATTTTTAATTAATAAAAAAACGTAGGTATATGTGCAGGTAGGAAACCTAACAAAGTGATCATAATGTATTCACAGATAGGTGATGCGCTGTACCGCCGCTTGTAGGAAGTCGACACGGGCGCGCATGCGTTACTAACATTTTACACTTCCCATGGATTGCACATGCTAATGTTATGCATATTGATGCATTTTTACATTTTCACATTGATACATTTGTTTTTTTGCAAAGGTTTTTGCATTGAATAAGCACCTGTGAGACCATAATACCAACGCTAAGGCTTATTGTTTCATTATTGTTGACTTTCGTGTTTTAGAATTTTATTATGATCCTTATTTTAGGAACGTCAAGGTACGTGACATCAAACTGTCATTTTGAGTAATATTACTTAAGTATTGCTTTAAGCTTTGAAAGCGTGGCCCCAGGTGGTGATAGCCCGTCAGACCTTCTGTTCAGGTGGTAGAGGGTTTGATTTTCGGGTACGCAGTCCTTACTTTTTTGAGATATTATAATCCCGAGAGAGTTCCCCCGGGAATTACAAAAAACTTAATCCACGCGGACGAAGTCACGGGCATCAGTTTGGCTATAATTGAAATCGCACAGATTCACTAATTTCAAAACTCAAATCAGCAATTAAAAAACTAAATCAGGATCAAAGAGGTCGTTAAAGCGACACTTCACCGATTAGCCAGAAAGGTCGTCAAATTCCCTTGTCTCCGAATTTATTGTTCAAATAAATTGTGCTTTCCGTAATTTAACGGTAACAGCAATCTCCTTAGAAAGATCGTTGCCGGTCTCTTTGTAAGAACGTTTATTGTCAAATATGCGCGTTTGAAATGACAGCTCATTTAAATTTTTATCTCAAGCCAATGCCACAATAAAATCAGTTTTGTGGAGGTTTTGTGTGAGCGAGGTGGTTATTGTTATGTCTTTATTTTTGCTTGTATACGGAAGGGTTATACTGTTTTTATTCGTGACATTTTGGCAGTTGACAGTTGACCGCAATCTCATTTGCACAAGTTTAAGAAATCCGTCAAAACCTTTATGCTCTCGAAAAAAGCTTATTATACTGTCGAAGATTATGTTAATGAAAATGCGTGTTATAAAAACAATCTGATTTTAAAATTAGCTGCATAAGTTATTCAGCGTTTTATTTCCGGTTTTATAGTAATTTCTGCTCGGCCAAAACGAAAAATAATTAATTCCTTAAAAATCTTAGTTACGAAAATACTGAAGAACTCATAAAAATACCCCAATAATTCCCGATATTCCACGTATACTTAGCCTTTAACAATTACGCATACTCACACACACACACACACACACACACACACACACACACACACACACACACACACACACACACACACACACACACACACACACACACACACACACACATCATATATTTTGTATTGAATTTTTTATTTTGCATGTTAACTTTAGCCAATTATAATTTCTAACTAAGCAATAAGAACTATAATTAATAATTATTGTTAACCTTAGCCAATAAAATCGCACAATAGCACCCATGTACCTACTAGGGAAGGCACTAACTCCCTTAACAGAGTCTTTACTTTTTTGGCCGTTAGAGGCCAAATTGTAATTTTTTTTTTTGCGAATCGAACCCACCCACCCGCTTCTAAAGCCCACCGAGGATGCGATACCGCAACGGAAATACCGCCCGGAGCCTGCCTCTTACGAAGGAAGGAAGGACCGTGGGAAGCGAATTGTTTGCCACTGCACTGGAGTGGTATACATACCTCCATACTAATATCATAAACCACTACAGCCCATTAGCATCCCACTGCTGGGCACAGGCCTTCACTCTCACAGGAGAGAGGGGATTAGAGCTTAGACCCACCATGCTAATCCAATGCGGGTTGGCGGGCTAATATCATAAACGCGAACGTGTATTTGCTTGTTTTTTTGACAGTAAATTCTCAGTACTAGCCCGGAGTAAAGGTCGAGATGAGATGAGATGATAGAGATGATAGAGATTCACGGCGCGACGCGGCACTTAGCAGCAAATATTCTTTGTATGAGGTTTTATGGGACTGGGCCCACTTAAGCGATGCGGCAAGCATAATATGCACTGAGCGACGCGGCCCTATTCAAGCTCATACAATTTAATTGCCGCTCCGTGCCGTGCCGCTCCATGAATCTCAATTGAGGCTAGACCTCGCGACGCAAGTAGGTATTTTCAATAATGCTATCTGTTTCACAACGCTTCGCTGCCTTCTCCGTATCGTGCGATAGAGAGAGTTGCAAGTCCAGTAGGCATATGCCTACATTTCGGGTGATAACGTTTTTACCCCCCCAAACGTTTACGAAATTAGACAATTTTGGTCTCATTAGATTCAGTACACCTTAATCTAGGCTCGTACGTTTTATTTTTTTAGTATTTTAGTTTAGTTAAATTAAAAAAAAATTAAAATACTCAAGGAAGTTTTTAGGTCAAAAATATGGATATTTAGACGCTAATAACTTTTAACATAAGCAATATATCTTTAAAATTAAAACGTACGAGCATAGTTCTTCATTGTAACTGCAACATTTCTAAAAATTATGAAAATTGGACAACATTTACGGGAAGAAAAACGTTATCGCTTTTTGTGAAATGAAAATTGTTATGAAAATTTACAACAGACGATCCTCTTAGCCTGTCGTTTTTCACCGGTCCGTGCCTTAGAATGCTTATAGACGGCTGTAGTGATTCAGCAGTGACGAAAAATCCAACTAAGTAAATAAAAGTCCCTTTGAAGACGACAATCTTCCATATCATTTAAGTAACACATGTTTAAATGGACTGTAGTAAGTAGCACCGATTTACGTAAAATATAGCACGAAATGTGTTTCATTTTCGCGTTGTTTTCCAGAAAACACACGACACAAGGCGAAAATTATCGAACACAAAAAGCAAAACGTGTGTGAATTTACGATGTGCGCACACGTGGCGGTGGACGGCCGACGTTTTGTCGTTTTCAGCTTGACTTTTGTTTTGTACTCTCGAAATAATCTGAACGATCAGCGAAACGCGGTGACTACGTATTGCCAATTTTGTATTTCTTGGTAAAAGCTATGATTTTACTGTTCGAATGCTCGAATTCGATCAACTTGTTTGATTTAAAAACTGGTGGTAATTAGGGTACAGATCTATAAATTTCGTGATTTTAGGGTGAAGGGATCGTTATTGTTGACTATTCCTAGGTTAAGGGCGACTTGCACGACAAGATTTGGTTAAATTCTGTGATGCTGTCACTTTCTGATAAGTTTAGTCTTGGGTTGACATGAAAAGGATAGGTAGGTATAGAAAATTTAACTTAAATGCATTGTATGGCCTTGTGCAAGTAGTCCTAAGTTCAGAAATCCTCTAACTAACGTTCATTTTCTTAACTCTATCGTATCGTAGGCGTTGAACTCAGGATTTCCTAGGAAATGCTTTTAATGATTTTTGGACTCTAGCGGTAACATGGACACTGTTTAAATAATAGTTACCCAGTGTATGGTATGTTAGCATGATTATTTTTCATATTATTCACTTTTTGGGAGCAAATCCCAAAAATCTTTTTGGGTCCTAACCCGATGTGTGTAAAAATTTATAACAAAATCCCAGATCACATCAAATCTTTGGAGAGCAACACAGCGTTTGTCAATTCCTTAAAAAAATTCCTAATTGATAAAGTGTATAACAAACTAAATGATTTCCTTGAAGAAAAATAAGGCAGCCGTCTCTCTACTACCACTGATTTTTGCTGTGCCCGACCGGGGTTCCAATATTGTATACTAGCTGATGCCCGCGACTTCGTCAGCGTGGATCGAGGTTTTACGGTTCCCGCGGGAATTTCTTAATTTTCCGGGATAAAAAGTAGCATATTCCAGACTAAAATCTATCTCTGTGCCAAATTTCCTCTGTGCCAAATTTCATCCAGATCCGTTCAGCCGTTGGGGCTTGATTGAGTAACAAACATCCATACATCCATAAATCCATACATCCATCCAAACTTTCGCATTTATAATATTTATTTGATTAAGAACTATTCTATTGACATTATGTAAATTACTATAAGAATTGTATTGGAATGCAAAAAAAATGAAAATAAATCGTGTTCGCACTTGGCTCAGGGTTCGCATAGCATGGATACGCTTTTTATCCGTCAACTAAACTTCGAACTAAATATAAAGAGGATGAGACAAGATATATTTGACAGGCCGCGTGTAAAACTCGACTGGAACACATAATACCTGTCACTTGTCACGAGACATGCTCCTTTCGGGATTTTTACGTGACACTTTGTCAGTTGCCAAATTTTCCCTAAATGCCCTGTAACTTTGTTATATTTAAGGAATGTTTATGAGCTACTTGTGGGGTCGAGTATTGATACGATGTTAAGGAATTTATGTTTAATCAGAAATTAGATGTAATTTGTGACTTTCCCGATTTGAAAAAATCTTGGAATTTTTCGAAGTTCTTTCTTTAGGAGTAGGTCACCTGATATTATTGATATTATTATTAACTAGCTGATGCTCGCGACTTCGTACGCGTGGATTGTGGTTTTTGGTTCCTGTGGGAACTCTTTAATTTTCCGGGATAAAAATTAGCCTATGTGCTATTCCAGACTATAGTCTATCTCTATGCCAAATTTCATCCAGATCCGTTCAACCGTTCCGCCGTGATTGAGTAACAAACATCCATCCATACATCCATACATCCATCCAAACTTTCGCATTTATAATATTTATTTGATATTTGATTTTATAGATGAGAAGAGAGGACAGTGAATAGTAGAAGATAATTATTAATATTACATTACTTTTGTGTTTCAACTACTCAACAGATTTCATTTGAGTTTCAGTTGGCATGAAGCTTTAGGGCGCCTTCAAATTTGCCGCAAAGCGTAGCGCGGCTGCAGCGCGGCTGCAGCGCTGCGGCCGCGCTCCTGTCGCGAGGTTCGAACATCATAGGGTTGTACCTATATTTATTTTCACGATGGACTCTGACGAAGAAACACTGCTTTGTTACTATTAATACGAAACAACGAAAATATAAAGTAGTTGTGTTAACAATACATAATATTATACTTACATGCTTCATTTTTTTTCACTTGGAGTCTTAGAATAACTACCTATATAGAAACCTAGTACACTCGCGAAATGTAAGCCGTTCAATTGGTGCCATAAATGGCATCGTACGACGCTCGCGCAGTCCGAAAAAAGCTGGTTAACTTAGTTTTAGAAGCTACAATGCTACAAACAAACTAACCAATTACTTACCCAACTTTTAGGTGGAAAACATTTAAACTGGCAACATTATGTTTGCGTTTACGAGGCAAGTAAACACAGCACACATAGCGAATTTGTAGCTTGCGTTTTGAGGCGTTGTTTGGAAACATACCTTCTATAGGTAGTTATTCTAACCTTGGAGTCTTGTTTGTGAAATTGTCAATAAAGGACATGTCCCAGTTCAGTATGGAGGGTGGTTTTTTATTCTGAGTGTCAATGAACCAGAACCAAACTGCCATCACGTGAAAGAGAAAAAAATATAACATTAAACGCCATTTAAATAATAATTTAAGAAAACCCCGTTTTTTTAAAAAATAATTATGAAAAATATCGTTTGTAGAAAATATTTTTCGATGGATGGCAACACTAAAACTTGGGTAATTCGCATTAATTGTGATTATTAATATTCCATTTCGATAAACTACCCATTTTCCACTACATAGGTAGTACATACAACAATATAAGATTAATAAATAATAATTGAGTATTTGAGACATTCGTAAAATAATTATTAGACAACAATAAATCACCAATAAACTAAGGGTGTGGTCCGAAATACACTGCGAGCACTGTAAGTCCCCAGTAAAGAGCACTGACAGTGCTCGCAGTGCTTATATCGGAACACCCACTAAGATAAACAAAACTGACAGTGACATTTGACAATCACCCAATGACATAAGTGACAAAAAAAATCAAGTTTTTTTTTACTGTTGATAAAATTCAGACAAAGATCTAAAAAAGCCACAAAATAAAAATATATTTTTCTCCAAATTGGGGTCCGTTAAAAATGTGTAAATAATTCTAAAAGCCATAATTTAGGATCTCTAATAATTCACGTGTATTAAAATCATCTTGGTTCATGTTCAAGGCCCAATCTTGGACAAGTCCTTTAATGCATATTTCTTCGCAAGCCTTTTTCTTTTCGATTTTGTTGCTGTACTTGTCGGACTTCGAATCCCATATTGCTGGACGACTCTCAACCTCATCGATAAATTCTTCTACCTTATTTTCGTTCATGTTTAGACTTTAACAAAAATACGTGCGCAGTCCCGTCACTAGTCGATCGATGAACTGATGCGCGGCTGCAGCGCGGGTGCAGCGCTGCAGTCGCGTGTTTTTTATTTATATGGATTTACAAAGCAGCGCGACCGCAGCGCTGCAGCCGCGCTGCTTCCGCGCGGCACTTTGCGGCAAATTTGAAGGCGCCCTTATTATTAAGTACCTAAAGAAGTAAAAGTTCTATGTTGGGTACATAGAACTTTTATCCTAAGAAAATAAAGTGCCGTGAAAATGATATATATATTTCTATGCCGACGCAATCCTGGCCAAAACCTTGTATTTGACACGTTATTAACATCATATTTTCAAGCTGACTCACTACTATGCATGAGTGGGAACCTCAGATTAGAAAGGTTTAGTCTGTAGACCACCATGCTGGAAAAGTTTTGACGAACTCCGTGGCGCAGTGTAGAGCGCTGTTGTCTTACCGTGCGGAGGTCCAGGTTTCGATCCCCGGTAGGGTCAATTTGGGAATTTATAATTTCTGAATTTTCCTTTGTTTTGTTTGTTTTAAAATAAATGTCTTTATTTAGTACTAGCTGATGCCCGCGACTTCGTCCGCGTGGATTAAGGTTTTTTGGTTCCCGCGGGAACTCCTTAGTTTTCCGGGATAAAAAGTAGCCTATGTGTTAATCCAGACTATAATCTATCTCTGTACCAAATTTCATCCAGATCCGTTCAGCCGTTCTGGCGTGATTGAGTATTGAACATTCATTTGAGGTTTCGCGGGATCTGTTTAATTTTCCGGGATAATAAGTAGCCTATTATTCCAGACTATTATAATCTATACTCTTTGCCAAAGTTCATCAAAATCCGTTCAACCTTTCTGGTGTGATTGAGCGTCATTCATTCGCGTGGCATAGGTTTTTTTCAATCAACACAGGCACTCCTTTATTTTCCGGGATAAAAAGTAGCCTATATTACTATCCCACGGTATAATCCCCCTATAATGCTGAAACACGTACTTCTCCATATTTTACCGAAAGCCCAAATGCTAAGTTTCATGGCTATAACTTGAGAAATGAAGGATTTTCATACAAATTTTCAACCCCTATTTTATCCCTTTTAGGGGTGAAATTTTGAAAAACTGTGGCACACATACTTCTTTATTTTTTACCGAAAGCCTAAGTAGGTACCAAGTTTATCTTGAGAAATGAAGGACTTTCATACAAATTTTCATCCCCTATTTCACCCGTTTGGGGGTCGAATTTTCAAATACTGTTAAACACGTATTTTTCATTTTCAACTGTTTGCTCATGTACCAAGTTTTTCATGGATATAACTTGAGCTGTTAAACACGTATTTTTCATTTTCAACCGGTAGCTCATGTACCAAGATTTTCATGGATATAACTTGAGAAATGACGGACTTTCATACAAACTTTCAACCCCTATTTCACCCCTTTGGGGGTAGAAATTTGAAAAACTGTAAAACGCGTACGTCTTTATTTTCAATCCGCAGCTCATATACCAAGTTTCATGGCTATAACTTGAGAAATGAAGGACTTTCCTACAAACTTTCAACCCCTATTTCACCCCTTCACAGGGTAAAATTTACAAAAACTGTGAAACACGTATTTCTTCATTTTCAACCGGTAGCTTGTATACCAAGTTTTATCGATATAACTTGAGAAATGACGGACTTTCAACAAATTTTCAACCCCTATTTCACCCCTTTGAGGGTAGAATTTTGAAAAACTGTGAAACACGTATGTTTTCATTTTTAACCCGCAACTCATATACCAAGTTTCATGGCTATAACTTGAGAAATGAAGGACTTTCATACAAACTTTCAACCCCTATTTCACCCCTTCGGGGGTAAAATTTACAAAAACTGTTAAACACGTATTTCTTCATTTTCAACCGGTAGCTTGTATACCAAGTTTCATCGATATAACTTGAGAAATGACGGACTTTCATACAAACTTTCAACCCCTATTTCACCCCTTCGGGGGTAAAATTTACAAAAACTGTGAAACTCGTATTTCTTCATTTTTAACCGGTAGCTTGTATACCAAGTTTTATCGATATAACTTGAGAAATGACGGACTTTCATACAAACTTTCAACCCCTATTTCACCCCTTTGGGGGTAGAAATTTGAAAAACTGTAAAACGCGTACGTCTTCATTTTCAATCCGCAGCTCATATACCATGTTTCATGGCTATAACTTGATAAAATAAGGACTTTCCTACAAACTTTCAACCCCTATTTCACCCCTTCAGGGGTAAAATTTACAAAAACTGTGAAACACGTATTTCTTCATTTTCAACCGGTAGCTTGTATACCAAGTTTTATCGATATAACTTGAGAAATGACGGACTTTCATACAAACTTTCAACCCCTATTTCACCCCTTTGAGGGTAGAATTTTGAAAAACTGTGAAACACGTATGTTTTCATTTTTAACCCGCAACTCATATACCAAGTTTCATGGCTATAACTTGAGAAATGAAGGACTTTCATACAAACTTTCAACCCCTATTTCACCCCTTCGGGGGTAAAATTTACAAAAACTGTGAAACACGTATTTCTTCATTTTCAACCGGTAGCCTGTATACCAAGTTTCATCGATATAACTTGAGAAATGACGGACTTTCATACAAACTTTCAACCCCTATTACACCCCTTTGGGGGTAGAAATTAGAAAAACTGTAAAATGCGAATGTTTTCATTTTCAATCCGCAGCTCATATACCAAGTTTCATGGCTATAACTTGAGAAATGAAGGACTTTCATACAAACTTTCAACCCCTATTTCACCCCTTCGGGGGTAAAATTTACAAAAACTGTGAAACACGTATTTCTTAATTTTTAACCGGTAGCTTGTATACTAAGTTTCATCGATATAACTTGAGAAATAACGGACTTTCATACAAACTTTCACCCCCTATTTCACCCTTTTAGGGGTGGAATTTTGAAAAACTGTGAAATACGTACTTCTTTATTTTTTACCGTTAGCCAAAATACCAAGTTTCGTTAATATAACTTGTAAAACATCTTGAGAAATGAAGGACTTTCATACCAACTTTCATCCCTTATTTCACCCCTTTGGGGGTCGAATTTTCAAAAATGGTGAAATACGTACTTCTTTATATTTAACTGAAAGCCCAAATGCTAAGTTTCAAATTAAGGACTATCATACAATTTTTCAAACCCTATTTTACCCCTTTGGGGGTGGAATTTTGAAAAACTGTGAAACACGTACTTCTTTATTTCTTACCGAAAGCCAAAACACCAAGTTTCGTTGATATTACTTGAGAATATCTTGAGCAATGAAGGACTTTCATAAAATCTTTCATCCCCTATTTCACTCCTTCGGGGGTAGAATTTTCAAAAACTGTGAAACACGTATTCCCTCATTTTCAATCGGTAGCTCGTATACCAAGTTTCATGGATATAACTTGAGAAATGACGGACTTTCATACAAACTTTCACCCCCTATTTCACCCCCTTAGGGGTGGAATTTTGAAAAATCCTTCCTTAGTGGGCGCCTACGTCACAAAAGGAACCTTTTTTTTTTTTTTTGTTGACGGGGGGGAAATCTCCTTGAGATACCCAATCTCCGGGGGAAGAGATCAGGTTATGTGGGATTTTTACCCACTAAAACCCCCCCGGTGGCCACCTTCTGCACATTATGAGAAGCTCCGGGAACTCTTAAGAACATGCGCCGGAGCATCGCTTGCGCGACGCCTATTGAACTCGTCCTTGGGGATATAATCCTCTTATCGACTAGGTACGGCAGCTTGTGCCACGGCAAGCTGTCGTCTTCCCAGAGTTGCACATAGATGGAAGAAGAGCGACCGGAGCCCCTATTCCAGCCGCTCACAACCCCGAGGTCCGTTCACCCGGGACTATTGTGCTGATGGGCCAGGGCGCTGGACAGTGCCACCCTGATGCCTCCGTCTCCGAGCGGGATCGGTTCGGTCTCGGTCTCGCTCAGCGGCCTCCTTCTTGGACATGACAAGGTCACAGAAGGAGATCACTGCCCTCCATGATTCCTTCTTCGCCAGCATTGCTGCTATAACAGCTGGCGGCGACAGATCACTTCCCACGTGGCTGACCAATACGCGGCGCTCGGGTTCCCAAGCAGAGCACTCCTCGAGTGTGTGCTGTGCGGAATCGCGCTCATTGCCGCAATGGTGACACCGTGGTGTCGCTTCCCGACCTATCCGGCACAGGTACTCACCGAAACAGCCGTGTCCGGTAAGTACCTGTGTCAGTCTGAAGGTTACGTTACCATAGTCTCTCCCCAGCCAGGCCTCAAAATTTGGCAGGATGGCCCCGACAATGCGCTGACGTGCACTCCGTTCTTCTTCCAAGCGTTTACGCCAATTTACAAGTGCCTGTTCGTGCGCTTGCCGACGCAAAGTTCCGAGATCTCGTCCATCCATGCTCTGGCATGCCGCGCGGGTCTGGATATACACCATTGCGTCCATTTCCGCCAGTATTTCTAAAGGTGGAATTCGAGCCAAAACAGTGGCCGCCTCGAAAGATATCGTGCGATATCCTCTAGCAACCCGAATAGCCACTTTGCGCTGGACACTATGAAGCTTCGCCCTGAGACGCTGAACACCGGAGATCCTATGCGACCACACAGGCGCCCCGTAGAGGGCTATCGATCGAATAACGCCGGCGTACAGTCGACGAACCCCTTCCTGTGGCCCTCCCAGGTTAGGCAGCAGGCCGTGCATTGCACCAGCTACTTTTTGGATTCTTGGAACCAGGCGCTCGATATGTTCCTCGAATCCCCATCGACCGTCCAAGGTGAGGCCAAGATATTTGAGATGTTTTCCCACTTGGACCTCTACATCGCCGACGCGGATCATAAAACTGGGTGGATCGAGTCGCCTAGGCAACCCATGGAACCAAAGTGCTTCCGTTTTATGAGGTGCTACTCTAAGCCCGAGTTGATTAATTTTATCCACTACGCACGCAACGCCGACCTCTGCGAGCCTTGATGTCTCCCCGAAAGAACTGCCTTCAGCTAGCACCAAAGTGTCATCCGCGTAACACACTATGGTGATTCCAGGTGGGATAGTTACACGGAGAACTGCGTCGTAAGCTACGTTCCACAGCAGGGGTCCTAAAACGGAGCCCTGTGGAACTCCGCAGTTAACTTCCCTCCTGTGAGTAAGACCATCCTGCCCTGTGTATTGGATTGACCTGTCGCGTAGGTATGCCCCGACCATGATGCGCAGGTATGGAGGTACGTTATGGTAAGTCAGTGCTTCCCTTATAGTAGGCCATGGGAGGGAGTTAAAGGCATTTACAATATCTAGACTCACCGCTAACGCAACTCCACCGCTGCGGACAGCCCGTTCCGAGCAGGCACGAACACGAAGGATCGCATCTACTGTTGATCGGCCCTGCCGGAATCCAAACTGACTTTCAGATAGGTCGGGTCCTACCCGCGACAGGTGTTCACTAAGGCGAGCAGCTATGATCCGCTCAAACAGCTTGCCTACTTCGTCTAAGAGGCATATGGGTCGGTATGCCGATGGAGACTCCATGGGTCTGCCTTCCTTTTTAAGGAGAACTAGCCGCGCTTCCTTCCAGGCTGTTGGGAATATACCTAATCGAAGGCAGCTGCTGAATAGTCGTCGCAATCTGTGTCCTAGAACTTCCAAGGCGAGCACCCATGCACGGCCTGGTATGCCATCTGGGCCTGGAGCAGTGTTTCGAGATGCAAGACGTCTGATCGCTCGCTTTAACTCCCCTTCCGAAACCTCTAGCTCCTCTGACCAGGTTACAGGCTCCAGATGTGCAGCGGTCGTAGATGAGCTATCATTGACCCTCGGAAAAAGCGAGTCAATTACTCTTCCTAACAAAACTGGGTCGAGGGTTTCCGTAAGTGGAGGGACCCATGGTCTGAGTTTGCCAAGAACAATTTTATACGGGCGCCCCCATGGGTCCCTATCCAACCCTTCGAGGAGCTCTCCCCAGCTCTGCGCCTTTGCATTTGCAATTGCTGCTTGGAGAGCTTTTGTAGCTTCTCGGTAGGCAGCATATGCACTTGCAATTGCTCCAGCCGTAGATCTCCGTCTTCTTCTGGCCCTTGTATATTGGCGTCTTGACTTTAGGCAGATTCTGCGTAGATGCGCGATGTCCTCGGACCACCAATATACCGCTCGTTTTTTGGTGTTTCTGGCTCGTGGCATCGATGTATTGCATATCTGCGTCATCGTTTCCCGAAACCAGGCGGATTCCCTTTCCGGGTCTATCTGGGCATCTTGAGACATCTCTGGCCAGGCGGCGACGCAGGCAGCAGCGACTAGTAGGTCATGGTCGAGCTTTTTAAGTGACCAGCGTTGCGGTACGCTACTATTTTGTCGGTCGGCGATACCTGAGGATCCAAGTGATACCACAAAAACAATATGACGGTGGTCTGAAAGTGTGACCACTTCTTCTGCAACTCGCCATCCTGATACCATGCGCGATGCAGGAGGTGTCGCCCAGGTGAGGTCCACCACGGACTCTCCTTGCCACCGCACACAAGTACTTGTAGAGCCCTCATTTAAAAGTCGAAGGTCCAGCTCAGCCGCCCACTCTTGTATGACATCTCCCCTTCGATCATCTCTCTTGTCTCCCCAGAGCCTTGAGTGCGCGTTGAAGTCCCCCAAAACTATAAGAGGGCGCGGCAAGCATCTGCGGAACAGGAACCTACTGTCAAAATTTCAAGTTTCTAACCCCAGCGGTTTAAGCCGTGCGTTGATTAGATAACGATTTTATATATATATAGATAGAAGATTACATTTTAAAACAAACAAAAGTAGGGGTATGGGTTTAATATAACTGCCATGCCCATAAGATTAGCCCGCTACCATCTTAGACTGCATCATCACTTACCTTCAGGTCGCAGTCAAGGGCTAACTTGTAGTGGATAAAAAAAAGTACATCATATCTACACTTCATACACATTTAATAAATTAATATATTAATAATTCATAAATTATTGGAAAAATTCAAATTAATTAAATAATATTTCTTATTTAAAATGAACTGTATTAGGATTATCATGAAATATACTTTTAATATTACCTAATATTATGAAAAAAAATGAGAGAAATAATAAAAATTTATTAATGCCCTTTTGAAAGGTAAGTATAGAGTATTCGCAACCACTACGTTTCAATGTTACTGTACTATCAAAGAAGATGACTCTGTCAAGCAAAATAACATATTTTGCAACGCCATAGATCGACGCGATCGATCGACCTAAATGCCGATCGACCGATCGAGGTTGATCGTGTTGAGCGCTGTTGCCTAAACGTGGGAGGTCCTGGGTTCGATTCCCGGCAGGGTTCCTCTGGTCTGGTCTGGTGGGAGGCCTCGGCCGTGGCTAGTTACCACCCTACCGACAGAGACGCACCGCCAAGCGATTTAGCATTCCGGTACGATGCCATATTGTAGAAACCGACCCATACCCGTGACCGGTTAACCCGCTACCATCTCAGATTGCATCATCGAGATCGCAGTCAAGAACTACCTTCTAGTGGAATAAAAAAAAAGCGGGTATATCCACCACTGGTAGGTACTCAAAGTGCAATGCAGACGAAAATCTCATTAGGGTAGCCTATTCGAGCCCGGCGCACGCCCAAATTAAATTCCGGAAAATCGTACAGTTACAGTGAAAAATAAACTAGAGCTGATTTCAGTCTGTACTGGCATTAATTAATTGGTTAAATCAAACGGGATTGGATGTTTAGTATTTATTCATTTGTTACTTAAACATGGCCATGATTCGCTTAATATGTTTCAACGAAGATATTTTAAGCAAATAGATAACATTTTGCTATAGCGAATTGTACAGGATGGAAAAAAACCGCGCGAAACGCCGGCGTCGTATAGGAAACACGTTTCATCGTGTCGCGGTAGTCTGTGCAGATTTTTCTCTTGTTTCGGAAACGGAACGGAACTAAATTATTTCTAACTGATTATTAAATTGAGGGTTTTATGTTTGATAACCATTTTAAAACATAGATTAAATAAATCTGCGTTAAAATTTGATGACGTCACAACTGTGAATTTCATACAACTTCCATACTAGAAGTGCGTTTTTAAGTTTGATAAAGAGTTGCTCATTTAATTGAGTTGACATCATCCCAATTGTCCGTAGTGTGTGTTCGCCCTAGCTCTCCTGTAGTCGGTTGTAATCCATACAAAACTCTAGTTAAATTATAGTGGATACGTTTTAATAATAATTAAAAGCTCAAAGTCCGCGTGAATCAGCGAATGGTGTTTTTTTTTTTCGTTTTGCAACATTATTGCAGTTTACTGCGCAGCGAGATGCGCCGGCGCAGCGCGGGCGGCTTGTTACTCTTATTATTAGATAATTTCATTTAGTATGGGCGCATACGTTCTGATGCCGAGTGCCATTTTACGGGCCTTTTTTTTATCCACTACAAGTTGGCTGCGATCTCACCTGATGGTAAGTGACGATGCAGTCTAAGATGGTAGCGGGCTAATTTGTTAGGGGCATGGCAGTTATATTAAACCCATACCCCTATTCGGTTTCTACACGGCATCGTACCGGAACGCTAAATCGCTTGGCGGCACGTTTATGCCGGTAGGGTGGTAACTAGCCACGGCCGATCCCACCAGGCCAGACCAGGGAAAATACAGAAATTATAAATTCCCAAATTGACTCTGCCGGGGATCGAACCCGGGACCACCGCACGTTAAGGCAACAGCGCTCAACACTGCGCCACGGAGGTCGTCAGAACCTAACATACATAAATAAACAACAATGTTCATTTTGAATCTTTCCAAATAGGTACAACTACTGCTCAGTGGGCTTACTACCATCACTTAAAACAGTCTTATTTTAAAATAGAAGTTTTATACAACGTACCATGACGTCACTAAAATAAGGATAGGTACTAATATAGTACTGAAGGAAGAGTTTCAACAATCATACTAATATTATAAATCCGAAAGTGTGTTTGTTTGTTGGTTTGCCCTTCAATCACGCTGCAACGGAGCAATGGATCAATTTTTATTAAAAATGTCACAAACTAGCTGATGCCCGCGACTACGTCCGCGTGTTTTAAGTTTTATTGATTCCCGTGGGAACTCCTTAATTTTCCGGGATAAAAAGTAGCCTATGTCACTCTCCAGGTCCTCAACTATACCCATACTAAAAATCACGTCGATCCGTTGCTCCGTTGCGGCGTGATTGAAGGACAAGCCAATAAACCAATAAACCAACAAACAAATACACTTTCGCATGTATAATATTAGTATGATAAACAAAGTTGTTGCGCTTATTGGTTATCAGAACGACTTTTTGGCCGGTGCGTTTGCGGCCACGCTAACATAATTCAAGTTAATCTGCACTCGCGCAATAGGTGTTGGAGGTCGCTGAACTGTTTAATAAATTGATTGTAGTACCGTAGTGAAGCCTAAGTATATATTCATACAGTGGATCGACGCCCATACAAATTACTGACCCGACTGCCATGACAGCTGTGGGGGGTACGATACTGAAGGTTTTATATGTATTTTATATTTGGAACACATTCCCTTGACAACGTATTTTGTTATTTTGCACATTCTATCTTGTAAACAAACCGTATTAAAACAGCTTTCGATATGATCATGTAGGTGTATTATTTAATATAATAAAAAATCCTACAGATACTCTAACCTTTCAGCCTCTAAATTGTGTAAGAAAATCGTAACGACAAACTTATCTGACCCATTGATAGCGTCGCTAGTATATCTATCATACTAATATTATAAATGCGAAAGTGTGTTTGTTTGTTGGTTTGTTGGTTTGTCCTTCAATCACGCCGAACGGAGCAACGGATCGACGTGATTTTTGGCATGGGTATAGTTGAGGACCTGGAGAGTGACATAGGCTACTTTTTATCCCGGAAAATTAAGGATTTCCCGCGGGAATCAAAAAAACTTAAACCACGCGGACGAAGTCGCGGGCATCAGCTAGTTAAAAATAAAATAAGAACGAAAACTAAATAGGCATAAAAATTAGTCCCAATGTTGGCCTCCGGGTCAGATAAGTATGTGGGACTGTAATAGTAAACTTTTGTCAAACGTATTTATGTCGACCTGTGCAAGGAGTACATATAGATGGCTGCACGTCAAAAAGCATTGTATGAAATCCTTAAACTGTTCGAGTTTTTTTATATATACGAGCAGGCGGGTCACCTGATGGTAAGTGATTACCGCTACCCATGAAATTTTTTTATCCGCCCTTTGAAGAGCTCTATATTATAATCATTAGGGAACACAGAAGATGGAAGCTGGTTCCACTCCTTCCTCAATTTGCAGGTACGTGGCAGTAATAGGTTTTAAGCTGTCAAAGGATTACGATTTGCTTAGACAATTGGGTACCCCTGGTTTGAGAGAAGTAAGGAGCTGCATTTGACATTTGACATGACAAAGGTACCTATTGAAAATAGACCTAGTTTCCACTGCCACTCCGCAGCGTTGCTATGTCTAGAGTCTAGACGTATCCGGCGAATGACTGGTAGGGAAAAAATATTTCCTTAGACTGTGACCGTAGTGGAGTATCTCAAACGGGGTCTCGTTAATGTTTGTTGTTACATTTGATTAGGCGCAAGGACTTAATGTAACATCGCGTGTCGCGTGAACGCTTCCTAGAATTGCTACCGGAGCTTGACTGGGAGATGTGAGTTTTATTAATTTACACTTACCACCACTACAGCCTATTAAACGTCTCACTTTTTTTTTTTTTTTAAACACTACAAGTTAGCCCTTGACTGCGATCTCACCTAATGGTAAGTGATGATGCAGTATAAGATGGTAGCGGGCTAACCTGTTATGGGCATGACAGTTATATTAAACCCATACCCCTATTCGGTTTCTACACGGCAAATCCATAGTAATATCATCATAAGTATATAATATTTCTAGATGATGCCCGCATTTTTGTCCGCGTGGATTAAGGTTTGTCGATTCCCGCGGGAATTCCTTAATTTTCCGGGATAAAAGTAGCTTATGTCCTTCTCCGGGGTGCAACTAGCTAGAATATGGAGTCTAATAACAAAGGCAAAAAATTGTAACAAGTAGTTAAGTGTCATTTTTGCGCCTAAAATTCTTTATGGCATAGCTTGTGCCAGCCTGAGTGACAAGGCATAGCGTGTCCAAAATGCTCGCCTTCCTCACGGAATCACGCCAACCTCCTCGGTGCAATCGGCTGTGGTTAAGCTGGCGCAGTTTATCATTCCGTTTCCTATGGGAACCTATCACATGACACAAATTTGGCAAAATGCAAGTATTGCTAGTATTCGTCGTGCAGGGAATGGTGGCATTTTTCGGGCACCTTCAAAGAGGATCCCAGTACGCGTATTTAAGGTTCTGGAAGGCAAGGTTCCCGGGACCTGAGCACCCGGAAGACAGAAGAGCAAGTGGATAGATGACGTAAAGGAGTGGACCCGTCATAATTACGCTGAATTAAAGAAGATTGCTCTAAATCGGAAGGCATTTCACCTGCTGACCGCCAAACTTCAATTAGAAGATGGCACCCGATGATGATTATGATGATTGCCAGTATATTGTCGTTAGGCCTCCTATAATTACATAATTACCATTCAGAAATGTAAAAAGGACTGGCAAAAAGCCGACATTTTAGTCCCAAAATACAAACACATGTGCACGTTTTTTCAATTTTTTTTAGGACAGTATTTTATGCTCATACTTAAAAGTCCGGACAAATATAAAAGCTGGACAAAATACGGATAGCTAAAACTCCGGACATGTCCGGACTCCGGACATACCTACGTATGACGGCTTTAGGTACTCTCCGAGGCACGGGGGTGAAACACCGCCGATTTCCTAACTCCGGGCTAGTACTGAGAATTTCTTGTCAGAAAAACCCAATACTTATATGCCGGGACTCAAACTCGGGACCTCGTCAGTCGAACATGGTAACCACCAGTCCTTAAGGGCTTACACCACTTTGGAGCAGAAAGATAAGATAAATCACAGAGATGTGAGAGGCTACTTTTAATCTCGGAAAATTGAAGATTTAAAGCTTCCCCACGAGGTTCTTAACCCACACTGACTTTGAAAACGATGTCAAACATTCTCAAAAACTGTAAATAATATCACAAAATAAATTTCGCAAGTCGTCAAGAGTTCAACGATTGAGGTTTGCATCAAAACCGGCCATTATTCCAACCTAAATATGACAAGTTAACAGTATATTTCTTGTTTTATGAATCTATTACAGAGTAATTGAAATAAAATTGGTCGAATCACGAATAATGGAAAGCCTGTTTGGAGTTTCTCACGAGTTTCGACTTGATGACAATAGCAATTTACAGTACTTTGCATACTTAAGTTTGGGCGATCACACACGGGCGGTAAGACAGTCGCAAGTTCCTGTATCTTCGTGAACAACGGAAACACAGAGTCTAAGCGACCAAGTGCGCACGAAGTGTGTTGTGTGTAATTTTTTGTAATGTTAAAGTATGTTATAAATACTAATATTTTTACTCCACACTGTGGTAGGATACTAGAAACTTTCATTATTTTAACACCTTTTTGTACTGTATTCAAAAATAATTATTGAAAAAAAACGATTTCGTGTTGAGTTTTTGGACAGTGATAATTTTTGGGATACCCTAGTCCATTTTAATAATTTTTGACCTAGATTGTGGTAAAAGGTCTTGCCCCACTTGATGATGCCACTAGATGCACGGAGCGGCAAATATTACCTATTTGAGGCGTCGCATTGCGCTGCTGTAAAAGACGAAATTTTTATTTATAATTGTATTTTTATTTGTTTTGGACGCATAATTATGTACCTATGTGTTAAGATGTAATAAAGATTTAAACTACTACTACTATTGTAAAATGAGGAGGACTGCCGATAGAAGTAAAAACGAATATTTAAAATAATCAAAAAAAAAATCCTTAAAACTAAGGCATTAAAGTTTAATTACGAATGTAGTATAATTATATTTAAGACCTTTTGTCTTCATAACAACGCGAGCATGTCGGTGACGAGCATGTCGGTGACGGTGTCGGTGTCGGTGACGCGAATCCGCAAGTTTACCCCTTACCAAAATGTGCTCAACGCGGCTAAAGAAGCTTTCACTACAAAAAAGTCTTCTGTCGTTCGTTTGTAACCACCCTTAGCGTATATCCACATCGAGCGCAGAGCATAGGTATTTACCCGGGCAAACAAGAGTAATTGGAGACATAATGTTTAATTCTATTGACTTAGGGAAATTATGTTTAGTTTGCTAACATCACTTCACTTATCATGTACTAATTCAACAAATTCATTACAACCTACTCTATTATTCACTAGCTGATGTCCGCGACTTCATCCGCTTGGATTGAGGTTTTCTTTAATTTTTCGGATATAAAGTAGCCTATGTGTTATTCCAGACTGTAATCTATCTCTGTGCCAAATTTCTTCCGATCCATTCAGTCGTTCTCGCGTGATTGAGAAACAAACATCCATCCATCCATAAAAAAAATCATCCATAAATAAATATTAGTATGGAAGAGCGGTTTGTAAACGACTCTGTATAAAAGCTTTTTATAAAAACGAAGAAAAAGTCGTAAGTAGGAAATGTCGAAAAATTAAGCAATTAAATATCACAATTGCTTTAATAGTGAATAAAAACAACGTAGGGAAACCTGCATACCTGCAATTTCTGTATAATTTTTTAATCTGCACTTGGGCAGCGTGGTGGACTAGGGTTTTTTTTTTTTAATCCACGTTAGTTACGTACATTTTAAGTAGGTACAAGTTAGCGCTTGACTGCGATCTCACCTGATGGTAATTGACGATGCAGTCTAAGATGGTAGCGGGCTATCCTGTTAGGTGCATAGCAGTTATATGAAACCCATACCCCTATTCGGTTTCTATACGGCATCGTACCGGAACGCTAAATCGCTTGGCGGCACGTCTTTGCCGGTAGGGTAGTAACTAGCCACGGCCGAAGCCTCCCACCAGGCCAGACCAGGGAAAATTCAGAAATTATAAGTTCCCAAATTGACCCTGCCGGGGATCGAACCCGGGACTTCCGCACGTTAAGGCGACAGCGCTCAACACTGCGCCACGGAGGTCGTCAAAACGATATATCGATGTACGATACGATGTATGTATGTATGTATAGATACGATCTAAACTGCATAATATATTATACCTTTCTCATTCAGAAAGGAGACTCATGTATTCTAGTTGGTTAGTCAAAAATCCATAATTTCATAGAAATAATAAAAGTAAAATATGCAGGCAGTGTAGCACTACGTTTGATATTCAAAATTAAATACTGAGGTAAATTAAACACCATAACCGCCACCGGCCAGCCTTTGATGTCCGAAACATGCAAAACGTCCAGATGCACTAGCCAATAATTTTGCTCATTTAAAAGGTTCAACTATTTTTTTTATTAACCTCAGACTCAAAAATAGGGGTGTTACAAGTTTAACGTGTGTATACGTCTGTATAGTTATGTGTCTGTCTGTGACATCGTAGTTCCCAGTCAATGAACTGATTGCTATTGAGTTTTTTTTTTCACATAATATAATACTAGCTATTGCCCGCGGCTCCGCTCAGGTTAGGTTTGATTTTCATACAAACTTCAAGCCCTATTTTAACCCCTTAGGGATTGAATTTTCAAAAATCCTTTCTTAGCGGATGCCTACGTCGTAATAGCTTTCTGAATACCAAATTTCGGCTCGATCCATCCAGTAGTTTTTTTTTTATCCACTACAAGGTAAGTGATGATGCAGTCTAAGATGGTAGCGGGCTAACCTGTTAGGGGCATGGCAGTTATATTAAACCCATACCCCTATTCATTTCATTTCATTTCATTTCATTTATTCATTGCATTGATGTACATACAATATATTGAATTAATTATAATGACATGACACCCCGTCAGGGCATTGCAATTTTAGTATTATAGCTAACAAATAAACAATTATAAATTAACAATTTCAGTAAGTCTACTTTTATAAAACATTACATTTCAATTTATCTACCTACGTGTACTAATCCAATTACAATAAAAATAAAAATAATGTCAAATTGTCAATCTCACAAATTATTTTGAATTAAATATTAATTAGTAATTTTAACTATTCGGTTTCTACACGGCATCGTACTGGAACGCTAAATCGCTTGGCGGCACGTCTTTGCCGGTAGGGTGGTAACTAGCCACGACCGAAGCCTCCCACCAGGCCAAACCAGGGAAAATTCAGAAATTATAAATTCCCAAATTGACCCTGCCGGGGATCGAACCCGGGACCTCCGCACGTTAAGACAACAGCGCTAGACACTGCGCCACGGAGGTCGTCGGAGTTTGAGCTGCGCGTTGATAGATCAGTCAGCCAGTCAGTCGCCTTTTTCTTTTATATATATTTATATTAAGACCACATGCAGTCACCACTGCAGGGTGGTCAAAGCCACGTAAGTGATTACTCAGAAAGGATTTTTGAAAATTCATCCCCTATATGTAAAGGAATAACGCGGAACCGCTAATTAAAAGCTCATAAAGGAATAAAGGAATGCATTAATAGTTAGTTTCCGCTTAGGGAATAAATTTCCAAAAATTAAGTTGATTAGTAACATTACATCACGTAAAATGAAGTTTTTCTTTTACCATTTTCAATTGCAGTTATGATCGGAGTGTATAAAAAAAAACGAAGAAAAAAGTTTAAAACGCTGTTCTTTGAAAATGTAGTAGTGTTTAAGTGACCGCGGCTCTGTCAAGAAATAAAAAAAGCTAAAAGAAGTTAGCATTGTGCTCGAGGCGGGGAAGAAAAAGAAAAAAAAACAAACAGCCAAGTAAAAGAGGGAGGGACAAAAAGTCTTAAGCACTTATTTAATTGCGCTTTTCCTGTGTTTTAAAATAGTTTCCATTTGTTATTTTTATTTAAAAGTACTAGTTTATACCTACTTTATTTTAAACACGACATGTCATAGCTATCCAGCTATAGTCATATTATTATAGTGTTTTAATCAGTTTAAAATATAAATTGATTTTTCCATACAGTTTCTCGAGAAATGCGCTAACAGAGGCAGTAAACAGTGCTTGTAAGTTAAAGGGAAACGCCCAGTTGACTAAGGGGTTTTGGCTAAGGTGAAGCCATCAATGAAACAAATTGTAGGCTTAAGGATTGAAATCATAGATTAAGAAACAAACACTATTTTGAACGTAAAACTCGGACGAACGTAAAACAGGTACGGTATCCATTGGCGAGCCGGGGTCGTTATGAGAAGCGGGTACGGAGTCCAAAGTAAAGCCAGGGTCGTCATCGGGAGCATCGGCAGAGTCCATAATAGCAGCAAAGTCGTCAGGTGTAAAATATAGCAAACCGAGGAAGACAATCACGATTACGAAACACAACAACAGTAGCAAACGATGAACGCGAATAAAGAGAATAGACTATAGAGATAAAACAATAAGTCAATGTCAATAATGTCTATTGCCATAGAGATCATAGATGTATGCCGTGAGCCAATGACAATAAATCGATGTTACGTACATCGATTTATATCGATGTGTACATTCACTAAATCAGTTCAATTGATTGATCTAGCATGTCTATAAATCGATTAATGTTTATTTATATTTAATAAGGTTTTCGATAAAACCATTAAATAACCAGAATCGCAAAAGCTTTGCTTTAATTATTTTTTTTAAAATATCGATCTCGGATTATCGATTTTTGGTATACTATCGACTTTACGAAATGATGATTGCAGTCCCTACATTGTCAAGATTGACATTACGAGCCACGGCCCACGGAAGTGGTTTGAAAATATAGAATGTCGACTGAGTTTCTCTTTTAAACTAACTAATTATTCCCGAGTGCTACGCACAAATAGTTAACTGGAATATACTAGTTATTAAATATGTCTTTTTATGATATTCATTACATTGCTGGCTGCTCCTTGGCCAAAAATGGGCGTTTCCCTTTACTGCCCTCCTGCTATTTTTTTTGCAGTTTTTTTTTAAATTTCTAAATAATAAGTCTAAGTTCTAAATTTAAAGTCCACTTAACTGATATTGATATTTAATTAAGAAGGTTCATAATGATATTATTACTATTTGGCCTGGTGGGAGGCTTCGGCCGTGGCTAGTTACCACCCTACCGGCAAAGTCGTGCCACCAAGCGATTTAGCGTTGTAGTGGATATAAAAAAAAAAAAACTATGATATTTTCTTTGAATTAAGAAAACTAAACAAATTATTTCAGCCATGGCATTTCAGGCATGGATGAAAAGGGGTCACTATTATTTCCCGGGATAAAAAGTAGCCTATGTCCTTCCCTGGGATGCATCATATCTGTTTTCCAAATTTCATAATTGTCTCAACAGATGGGCCATTAAAGTGTAGCAGACAGACAGATTTAGCATTTATAATATTAACTAGCTGATGCCCGCGACTTCATCCGCATGGTTTAAGTTTTTTTTTTTCTTTCCGCGAATACTCCTTAATTTTCCGGGATAAAAAGTAGCCTATGTCACTCAACAGGTCCTCAACTATACCCATACCAAATATCACGTCGATCCGTTGCTCCGTTGCAGCGTGATTGAAGGACAAACCAACAAACCAACAAACAAACACACTTTCGCATTTATAATATTAAGTATGATTAAGTACCTAATGATTAACAAATATAACTAAGAGTATTTTTGCAAACTTTTCGTCAATAGTAAGTACGATCTCTAAATAATAAGTAGGTATGCAAGGTTAGGGCAAACTACTAGTTATAAAGGTCTAGCCCCAATACAGTTGCACAGCGCGGCGCGGCGCGGCACGTAATGGCAAATAATGTTTTTACGAGTTTGTAGGTAGCTGGGTAACTTAAGCGACGTAGCACGGAGATGCACTGCAACATAAATTGTACAAATAATAAATAAACAAAAAAAACTTTATTATTCCTTAGTTTGAGCTTAGCTTGTAAAGAATATAAAAGAAAAAAAGTATACAAATGAATAAAAAAACAAAATAACTTAGATTATGTTAATTTAGTACAATTTAATTAAGTAATATTGAATTTTTGGTTGTTGTTTGAATTTAATCCAAGGACCCCTTGCGAGTAAAGGCCTCCGATATTTTGTACCATGCTTTTCGGTTCTGTGCAGTGCTGATAAGAAGGCTCAGGGTCACTCAGCGGGCGATAAAGAGAGCTTTGCTCGGAGTATCCTTGCGTGATCAAATCAGGAATGAGGAGATCCGTAGGCGAACCAGAGTAACCGACATAGCTCGAAGAGTCGCCAAGCTCAAGTGGCAATGGGCGGGGCACATAGTTTGGAAAACCGATAAGCGCTGGGGTCCCAAAGTGCTCGAATGGCGGCCTCGCACCGGGAAGCGCAGCGTTGGACGACCCCCCACTAGGTGGACGGACGATCTCAAGCGTGCAGCTGGGAGCCGCTGGAAACAAGTGGCACAAGACCGTGCTCTGTGGCGATCCATGCAGGAGACCTTCGTCCAGCAGTAGACGTACTAGGTTGAGATGACGACGACGGCAGTGCTGTTCCAGCTTTTTCCAGCAATTTTCACTATCTCGTCTGACCAACATTTTTTGGGACGCCCGCGTCTCCTGATCCTTTGTACAAATAATACTTGCCTCTAAATGCCGTGCCGCGTTGCGTCTCTGTAGTGAGGCTGAACCTTATGAGTGATGATGTCGAGATGTCAATGCACCACGTAGGTACGAACGGATCGCTCAGTACAGCGCACTTACAAATTACACACAATCATCAAAAAGTGTGCCGTTTACAATACCGTTGTACATTTGAATGGGTATGTATAATTATTTCGCATCCTGTACCCTCAGACTAAATTAATTTAGTACGGTCATAGGCATCATAATCATATGACGATTATTACCAACTAGCAAAACAAACTGTTAAAAACGTTATTCCAACTTGACTATCGCTTCCCGACTAAAGAACTTTATAAAAAAACTAATACATTATCTATAAACCAACTATACAGATACAAAACATGCATGTTAGTGAGAAAAATTCTTTCAAATTCAATTCACACACAAATTACTTTTAAAACTAAATCACATAAACTTGGTACACGTAACAAACATAAATTACAATTATCAAAAGCTAGGACTAAAACTTATGGTACTAAAACTATACAGTTTGAGGGAGCACTACTGTACAATGCCTTACCAAATGAAATTGTTAATGAAAAATGTTTGATTAAATTCAAAAAAAGATTACTCAAACATTTTCAATGTGAAATTTAATATTAGGATTAGTTTGTAGATAGAAATTAATATAAAGTCACCTGTTTTACTGTCTAAGCATAGTTTAAGTATTATTATTGTTCTCATATAAGTGAACTTTTGTTCTTCTTTGAGAAATAAATATCTTTGAACCTAGCAGAAGCCCGCGACTTCGTCCGCGTGTAATAAGGTTTTTTAAATTCCCACGGGAACGGGAGGGGGGGCCCGTATGATACTCACAAATAATGTGGATTTCTATTGGTACCAGAATTTTCAAAATCGGTTCAGTAGATCCACAGATTACCCCCTACAACCTCACAAACTTTACCTCTTTTTAATATTCGTATAGACTAGATGATAGGTACATGAGACACGCGAACTCCTTAATTTTCCGGGATAAAAATAAGCCTTTGTCCTTCGGCGGGGTTTGAATCTATTACTATTCTTAACTTCATCGAAGTTAGCAGATAGACAGACACACTTTCGCATTATAGGTACGAGTAATATGGATGAGAAGTTATGCGATATAGTTTGAAGTTTTGTAAGTTTGGAACATGACGTGGAATTCTATGTTAGTTTTGACTTCAGTGACAAAGATTGCATTTTAAAATACAATATTGGATAGAATCAGGCGTTACTTTGCGGAAGTTCATGATTTAGCAAGAAAAGATTACAATTATTTTGCTATAATCCGCCAACAGAAAAATCTGTATGGTCAAAAATGCAGTTAATGCGACTTTACAATGCAACTAGACAATCTTGCATTGTAAAGTCGACATCTCCTGAAGATGCTCCGGCGTTGGAGCGAAACGTGCGTTGAGAGTAGTATAGTCTTGTGTGGTGGTGCATGTGAATGGCATTGCTTGCTTGGGGTAACTTGGCTTTCTTGCTTGGGAAGGTAAGCGGTGCTTCGTTTGTAACTGCATTTTTGACCATACAGATTTTTCTGTTGGCGGATTATAGCAAAATAATTGTAATCTTTTCTTGCTAAAATACAATATTTATTTCATAAAAGAAAATACAGCTAAATAAAATATTGCATTAGTTAAAAAATAGATTGACGGAGTTCCTGAAAGTTTCGTGAGACAGTGAAATAGAAATGCGTAGCCACAGGGTTCTAAATTCAAAACTTTTATTCTCTGAGTGAGCAAAAACTACTTTCTTTACATTCCGGGATTGGAAAAAAAACCGGCAATAATACCGGTGTTGAAAAATTTCGGTATTCGAAAGGCCTAGATATTAATTACGTCTTTTGGAATCTTCCTTAATTAACAAAAAAGTTATTTATTTTAAACACAGTCAACATCCCAATTGCGGTTCCATCTATATCGTTCTTCACGTCTGCGGTTGCATCATGACAGACTTAACGGTGGCTATTGTGCTTGATGGGTAAATGATTGCGAACTTTTTTTTTGCATGTTATTTTTTTTGACCCGCACAAAGAGTGCCCCACTGTGCGCCTCAAACAAGGGTTTCTGAGAAGATTGCCGTGATATGCTGTTATAAGGGTGCGTTTCCACCAGAGATGTGTTACGTTGCTAAGCAACGGATGTGTGTTAAACCAATAGGAGCGCTTGATCTAGCGATCGAAGTCATAAAAATTAAGCAATCGCAATCATTTGACACGCTTAGCAACGTACGAGTAGCACGTCTGAAAATGAAAATGAAAATGAAAATGATTTATTTTATGTAGGACAACTTGTGCCACTTATGATAAGTCGTAAGAATCTACCACCGGTTCGGAAAGCTGATTCTACTGAGAAGAACCGGCAAGAAACTCAGCAGTTGCTCTTTTCAAAAACAGAAAAATGTAACAATTTGTATATTATCTATATATATAAAATTCAAAGTCCTGACTGACTGAGTGACTGACTTATATATCAACGCACAGCCTAAACCGCTGTGGTTAGAAACTTGAAATTTTGACAGTAGGTTCCTTTTGTGACGTAGGCGCTTACTAAGGAAGGATTTTGCAAAATTCCACCTCTAAGGGGGTGAAATAGGGGTTGAAAGTTTGTATGAAAGTCCGTCATTTCTCAAGTTATATCCATGAAACTTGGTATATGAGCTACCGCTTAAAAATAAAGAAATACGTGTTTCACAGTTTTTGAAAATTTGATCCCCAAGGACGTTAAATAGAGAGTTAGTCCTTCAATCACGCCGCAACAGAGCAACGGATCAGCGTGATTTTTTTGTATGGGTATAGTTGAGAACCTGGACAGTGATATCGGATTTATCCCGGAAAATTATTGAAAATTCGATCCCCAAGGACGTTAAATAGAGAGTTTAAATTCCTTCAATCATACTACGCTTGCTACGCTTTCACAGGCCATCTGTTCAACCGATTTTGATAAAATTTGTTATAGGCATAGGTTGTATCCCGGATATAGGTTACTTTTTACCCCGGAAAATTAAATTGTTCCCGCGGGAATCAAAAAAATTTAATCGACGCGGACGAAGTCGCGGGCATCGTCTAGTATAATATAAAATGCAAACGCTACGTAACAAGTAGGTATTACACTGACTTGTGGGTAGCTGGATGCGAAGCCGGTTGCTTCCATGCATCTTTGTCATCGAGAAAATCATCTATACTATAATAACCTCGACTTAACAGATGCTGTCTTTAAATTTATGTAATGGCAACTCCAGAAACTCTTTTGGTACCATGTTATGTAAGCGTATACACGATATGACGCTGTTACAAGCTTATGGCGGTTCTCTTATGGAAAGGCAGCCTTAAGGTGACATTTGGAAAGTCGCTGTCAACTATCACAAGACAGTGTGTTTCAGTTCTAAGTATGGGGAACCCCCAAAATTTATTGTTTTTTTTCTATTTTTGTAAGAAAATCTTTATGCGGTTCACAGAATACATCTACTTACCAAGTTTCAACAGTATAGTTCTTATAGTTTCGGAAAAAAGTGGCTGTGACATACGGACGGACAGACAGACAGACAGACATGACGAATCTATAAGGGTTCCGTTTTTGCCAAATTTGGCTACGGAACCCTAATAAAAAAAAACACAGAAAACACTAAGAAAGAAGTAGAATACAAAAACTATGAATCTTCGGTGGTCTTTCCGCGACCTCGTCCAATATTTAATTCTGTGTTTAAAATGTAGCCCATCTGTTTATTCCGAGTGCTATTTCCATTCCGAATTTCAGCCAAAACAGAAGTAACATCTAAACATAAAAAACTTAACAAATACAAATACAAACTCACGAAAATCCTAACTTTCACATTTGTAATATAATATTAGTAGGTACGATGTTAATTTTACGATATTTTAAATCACCAACCAATAATCACATCTTGACACATTAATTAAAGATTCGCCTATCCGTTATCCAGGATCCCGTAATAAGCGCGGAGCGGCGAAATGTGAAAGAGATTAATATGAGCTGCTCAGAATGAGAATTCCTTTAACACGCTTTTAAAGTAAGTATCACACCTAAAGATATAAGCTTTTATTTTTGTAATAGTATCATCCACACTAATCAAATAAATATAATAAATGCGAAAGTTTGGATGGATGGATGTATGGATGTATGTTTGTTACTCAATCACGCTCCAACGGATGAACGGATCTGGATGAAATTTGGCACAGAGATAGATTATAGTCTGGAATAGCACATAGGCTACTTTTTATCCCGGAAAATTAAAGAGTTCCCGCGGGAACCGAAAAACCTCAATCCACGCGGACGAAGTCGCGGGCATCAGCTAGTATACTAATATTTTAAAAAGCCTATCTGTCTGGCTATCTGTCTGTCTCTCTGTCTGTCTATCTGCTACGCTTTAACGGCCCATCTTTTTGTAGGTTGTGTTCCAAGGAAGGACATCAAATAAATATTATTAAATTATAAATGCGAAAGTTTGGATGGATGTATGGATGTATGGATGTTTGTTACTCAATCACGCTCCAACGGGTGAACGGATCTGGATGAAATTTGGCACAGAGATAGATTATAGTCTGGAATAGCACATAGGCTTTTTATCCCGGAAAATTAAAGAGTTCCCGCGGGAATCGAAAAACCTTTTGGGTATTTATAATTTCTGAATTTTCCCTGGTCTGGCCTGGTGGGAGGCTTCGGCCGTGGCTAGTTACCACCCTACCGGCAAAGACGTGCCGCCAAGCGATTTAGCGTTCCGGTACGATGCCGTGTAGAAACCGAATAGTGGTATGGGTTTAATATAACTGCCATGCCCCTAACAGGCTAGCCCGCTACCATCTAAGACTGCATCATCACTTACCATCAGGTGAGATCGCAGTCAAGGGCTAACTTGTAATGGATAAAAAAAAATCTTCACCAGTCTGGATTGGTAGACTATACACACCTTCGAGAACATTATGAAGAACTCTCGGGCGAGTAGGTTTTCCTTCACCGTTTGAAGCAAGTGATATTCGATTCTTAAAACGTTTTATGGGTTAACGCCGAGATGCACAAAAGAAATTCGCTAATTTAATCACGAAAATTGTATTGAAGCGTGTGATTAAATTTTTATTATTAAAGTTGTTTCGTGCTACTCAGCCTCAATTATAGTACGATTTATACTTAACTGACCCGGTGACAAAGTAATATGTGACCCGACGGCACTTGCCACTATATATTATAAATGCACCTTATTTAACAGACAGTATATTATAGCACGCTTAAGTATCAACAAGACGTGTTTCATTGGGCATCCCAACATCACATGGCGACCCTGCCAGGATGAGCGCGCGCGCTTGCACCAGCTGGGCACCGAGATAGAGTTGGTCTGCAAAGAGACTATTACAAATAAATTACAAGGACGATATAATTACCACGGAATTATGAAACTACCAGGATGTGACACGAAAAGAAGAGGAAAACAGAAAATCATCGTCCAAAAACTAAACAGGCACAAAAATTAGTTCCAATTTTGGCCACCGGGTCAAATAAGTTTTTGGACTATATTCGTATTTATTTAATCGCTTTTTAATATTACAGCTGTCTGTGGCGGAGCGCCCTGTGAGCCGGTCGGGTTTGCGATGCGTGTGACAGTTGAGAGTTTGCCAAAAACGTTAGCGAGACCAGCTCGCCGCATTAGCAGTGGCTTGGATTCCATCGGGGCAAATATTCCAACGTTTGCGTCGCTCCCTGTACATAGAGATTCAGTTGTTGGCTAGAGAGGCTAGTCGAATCATTACAACTAATTCAAATAAACTTTTACAAGTCCTTTTTATTTGTATCGTCAAATTAATATACCACAAGCTCGGAATTCCTACCGAGAAGAACTAACAAGAAACTCGGCGGTTGCTATTTTTTTTTAATTTAGCAACAATATCAAATAAAAAGTATACACAAATGTAACTGTAATCCCACGCATAGCTGGAGCGAATCAAATCCACGTTTTTTAGCATTTATTTTTATACATATTTTATTCTAAATAAATATTATAATATAATAATAATATTATTTAATATATAATTTTATTTATTTATTATAATCTTCGATTGTATAGTCTGCTTTTTTCACGGGCATACTTTTAGCAGATTCTGTTAAGGGACCGGCGACCACCGCTCGCAACTTCTACTCGAACCGCAAATATAAATTTGCCGGTATATTGCTATCCCTATTTGGCTGAAGACACATGATCGCGTGCAAGCGCGATAGCAATATGAGCGTACAGAATTTGTTATACATTTAGTCTTGTTCCGTGAATACCAAAAATGATGAATGAAAAATTGTTGTGTTTTTAACTTCGTGTTGTTATTCTGTAACTTGACAATATAGGCTATGTTCCTGATCAATTAGTACGTGAGATATTGTTGGTTTTAATATGAAACAAATAAGGAGAAAACATGTCGTTTATGTCGCAAAAACATGCAAAATGCAATGTGCTTACATTTAATTTTGGGAAAGTATTTTGGAAAAATAATTATCCAGGGACCTAGATAAATACAAGTTCAATCTTAATAATCGCATAATATGGAGGAAATATGCTCGAATTACTAATTATTTTGGTATTACGTTTGTATGAGCAATTCACCCTCCGCTGGCGCCTTAAGTGTAAAGGCAAGTCTAAAATTGAGTGTGGAATTTTATTTTAAAATAGTACTTTCATTCCAACAAACGACTTTTGGACTCGTAGCTAAAATGAGGATATGTGGCAGTTAGTGCCTTTATGTATCAAGCCGTGAAAGACTATAAAAGGTGTCCGTGAAAATATATATTTTAAAAAATGCGCTAGATTCTTAACCTCCACCTTTTTGGAAATCGGTTAAGTGCGTGTCAAAAGTTGGTATCGCAGTCATTTCTTCGCCGGTAGACGACAGTCATTGTTTCAGAAACCATGGTATTTTTGCTAAAACTGTCTAGGAAACTTCATAATAATTTAAATTTAAAATACCATAGAATAGTTCAATAAAAAATACATTATATCGAGGTATTACTTGATAGGAACTAAATTTATTTTTGGATCTCGCGTTGTTTGTTCAGGAGGTACCCTGTCCCATACTAAAATGCGGTCCATTTTTTAATAAACTGGTTTTGTGGATTTGTCATATCTGTTACTGAAATAAAAATTAAATATCACTGTCCCTTTAGTTTTATGGAAGCATAGAGCGCAAATATTTAACTGTTTGCTTTCAGAAATTTAGACTATGTTAAATGTTATTTTGCATAACTTTTGCTATGTATGTCGAATCAAACCTGGCCTTTTTATTTTTTCCCGTCTTAGAAAACTCATTAAAACTAATAAATATTTATTTAAATTTTATAGAGGTTTTAAACATTATTGAGCTCTTGAATGTAAAAAAAAACTAGGAAATAGGACTACCTAATCGATGCATTAAAAACTTCCTGCTAGCGAAAAGGTTATATAAATTAAAAAACGATTTGTAAGGACAAATGCACAGACAGACCAGTTTTATCCATAGCTAAGTTTGTATAAAAAAATTAAGTAATTTGCACCAAATCATATTTGTTATTGTAAAACCTATGCTACGAGGAACGCTATAAAGCATCTTTTAGACTCTTTCGTTCTGTATCAGTCAATAATCATGACTGATGAGATGAAGGATTGATAGTGCGGAAAAATCTAGATATTTATACAAACAACAGTAAAAACCATTTATTTAGAATATGACAAAACTGAGAATGAAAAAGTCGATGAAGCCAACGACATCATTTTCGCCCTTACCAGGAAGTGACATTAGTCATCTAGAAAACAAACCACTAAACTTCATGATAGGTTGCAAACCTATGACTCTACGAGTATCTTAAACCTGAAACAGACAGCTGTTCAGTCAGCTTGGCCACAGTCCCTGCTGGGACTGACAGATATTACCTATAGTTCGCGCGAGAGTTGAATGCAGAGCTTATGTATGGTGACACATACATAAGCTCTGCAATCAACTCGCGCGCGAACTATATGTGATAACTGATGTTTACTTCACAACATTTGTCTGTCAACTCCTCAGCTATAGTCCGTCAAACCTACCTGACCCGGTGTCAGCGTCGCTAGTATCTTTTAAAAATAAAAATTAGTTCCAATTTTGGCCACCGGGTCAGATAACACGAGTTTCAAACTTATCGTAGGCATCAGACGCTAAACCTATTGATGTGATTGTAATTTTTTTTTTATGGACAATAAATGATTTATTTATTTATTTATAAGTTTGACGGATTATACTTCATTCGTTCAACACTCATGGATTTCATGATTGATGAAATTGATTCAGTACCCAGCGTCTAATGCATGCCTAAGTGCAAGTACAACAGACATACAAGAGTTTTATCTATGTAGATTAAAGCGTAAATTGATCGATGGCGCGCAGGAAGCTCGGCAGACTGCTACGATACAACAAAAAAACCTGCGCACAGAACCGCCGGATATTGGAATCGGTTCCGTAGCTTTAATGATGGAAGATTACTTACTAGAATATTAATCGTTTATTTTCTTTAACCGACAGTTATAAGAGGTGCTTGATTCCACATCGTGGTTCGTGACGAGAAAGCTTATCTATTTTCGAAAATTGTTTTTGAAGTATACTTATTTTGTTTTACATTTATTGTATGACGCAGGTCTACGATATCACTTGGAGTCGCGGGAAATGGTCGCGGGTATATTATTGTAATTAAAAATTACTTCTTCTAATAACAAAGGTAGGTACTTTTTTGTATTGAGCAACAAATTCCCGCTGATATTCACATCCGATATGGTCTAGTGGCTAGGATACCTGGCTCTCACCCAGGAGGCTCGGGTTCGATTCCCGGTATCGGAAAACTACTTTTAGATCATTTTTTGTTTTGTTGCTTTATCTTTTTACTATTTTATCAATTATTTAATCGAGTATCATTAAAAAATATGCTAAATATTAACTGAGTATTATTATTTTAAACTATAACTACTGGGATTTTGTCCCGGAAAAGCAAGATGTTCTCATAGGATTTTAAAAATTAAACTGCTAGGTCAATGATTTTCAATTAGTCATACATTTACTGGTAGATTCTCTTTATGACATAGATTCAAGTTTCCAAAAAGAGGGTTTAAATAATGACCCTTTAAAACGGTTTTTAAATTCATAACGGGTCCCTAAAAAGTGATTCCAACTTATTATCGTTACCGCGTAAATTGTTGCAAGTGAAACGGCCTCGAGACGGACTGACAAACACACATTTACTCATATATTGGACAAGGGTGCTGACCCTGCGGCTGACTCAGGTATAACTGGGTATTACATTACCTACATCAACATTTTTGGTATAATATTTTGATATAACCTTCCAAAGACTCATCCTAAAAGCTTGCCGGCCTTGGTGCGGAGGTTATGTGACCGGCAAGAAGTTCTTTAGGTTCGATTTTCTTCAATCTTTACTCATAAGTAATATTATTATAATGAGAAAGTTTGTTTGTTTGTCAGTTTTTCTTTCAGTGTGATTTTTTGCATGAATATTGGACATGGAGTTGTGATTTTAAGATATTTTTTATCCCGGAACATGAAAGAGTTCATATTATATTAGGTATGTATAATAATTCATAGAAAAAACATAATTTATAATGTCTACAATAACTTGGACAATAATGCATTGATGCAATAATACTTAGTAGTTTCTTCCCAAAAATCTATGCCTAGATTTTAGAAAAAAAATTATACCGTTACGAAGACATTGGCATTTAATTACTGTAACTAGCTTTTGCCCGTGGCTTCGCTTACTAAAGTTCGATTTTCATGCAAATTTCAATCCCCTCTAATACCCCTTTGAATTTGAATTTTCAAAAAATTCTTAATTAGCAGATGGCTACGTCATAATAGTTAAAAGTAAAAGTTTGGATGGATGAATGTTTGTTACTCAATAACGGCTGAACGGATCTGGATGAAATTTGGCACAGAGACAGATTATAACAGAGTCTGGAATAACACATAGGCTACTATTTAGCCCGGAAAATTAAAGAGTTCCCGCGCGAACCAAAAACCTCAATCTACGCGGACGAAGTCTCGGGCATCAGCTAGTTTTACTCGTATATATTTTTTGATAAGACTAGCTGATGCCCGCGACTTCGTCCGCGTGGACTAAGTTTTTTCGATTCCCGCGGGAACTCATTAATTTTCCGGGATAAAAAGTAGCATATGTATGTATGTATGTATGTATGTATATTCTTTATAGCTGATGCCCGCGACTTCGTCCGCGTGGAATAAGTTTTTCAGTTAATTTTCCAGGATAAAAAGTAGCCTATATTACTATCCCACGGTATAATCCCCCTATAATGGTGAAACACGTACTTCTTCATATTTTAACGAAAGCCCAAATGCTGTTTCATGGCTATAACTTGAGAAATTGAGGATTTTCATACAAATTGTCAACCCCTATTTCACCCCTTCGGGGGTGGAGTTTTGAAAAACTGTGAAACACATATGTTTTCATTTTCAACCCGCAGCTCATATATCAAGTTTCATGGCTATAACTTGAGAAATTAAGGACTTTCATACTAACTTTCAACCCCTATTTCACCCCTTCGGGGGTAGAATTTCGGGATAAAAAGTATCCTATGTCCTACCTCGTAGTATGGGCTCAAATCGTGCCAAGTTTCGTTTGAATTCATTCAGTATTTTCGGCGTGATGCGCGGCCAAGATACAGAAAAACAGACAGACAGACAGACAAAAATGAAAAAAATTACAGATTTGGTTTCAGTACCGAATAATGAGTGCCCTCCAAAAAAAATTTTCAAAATATCTTCAATGTACAGAATTGGGCCTGTTACAGTTTTATTATAAGTATATAGAAGAAGAATTAGAGAGTGAGAAAAGAACAAACCTAATTTTGATTTCACACTTCTAGATTCAACGATTTGGTCAGAGCGCGTGTACCTATATACGAACACGTCTCTTCATTTATTTAGATGATTTTATACACAAACAAATCGTTTCAACGATTCCATATGCGCTCGCGCATCAAACCCAAAGTGCAAGCATTAAATTTGGATCGCAACGTAAACTCTGCCAAGGTTCTCTACAAATGGACGCTGCTCGGAAACGCTGTTTATAATGAAAATTGCTGTTTCATTTTACGGTTTTAGAGCTCTGCAATGAACTCTGCAATTTGACGACCTCGCTAGCGCAGTATTTTACCCTGTTGTCTTTTAACGTGGAAGGTCCCGGGTTCGATTCCCGGCAGGGCAGTTTGGGAATTTCTAATTTCTGACATCTGAAGTGTAGAAACCTAACCTGATTTCTGAAATCTGAAGTGTATAAGTATAAACCGATTAGGGGTGTGGGTTTAATATAACTGTAATACCCCTAATAGGATAGCTCTTGACTGCGATCTCACCCGTGATCTGCGATCCACTTGAAGTGGATAAAATAATTGAAAAGCGCTAATAGCCTAGGCCCTAGTGGTTTAGTACGAGTTTGGCCTGCTATAATTTCGGGGGTCCGGAGTACGAATTTCAGACATGAACCAGGTACCTCTAACTTTTGAGAGTTACTTAAGTGGGTTTTATGCGAAAATATGAAAAAAAAACACAGAGGTTTGACCTCAATACATAAGCGCGTGTATTATCACACTTCTTAAACGAAAAAATAAATAAAAAGTAAATTGAATAGGTACAAACAAATAAATTAAAAATCATAACTGATCACACAATATAACTAATAAAACTAAAGATAAATATACCAAACCATTATTTAAAAAACCTACTAAATCAATAATTGAGCTGCACAGACTAGCATGACCGGACAAAATGTGTTTCCCATACGACGCTGACAGTTTGCGCGGACGTTTTATACGATCGCGTCCGTAGGTAAACACGCTTATTATGCATCGCTCTTAACATTGAATTTTCGAGGCCTCGAAGTCAATTTACCCATAACCATTGAAGGAAGACCGTCAAATAAAAAACCTAGGAACCAATTACACTAAATGTTCTCCGTCTATTTACAGTCGTTTGCACCCATTTGCCAGACTAGGATGAAACAAAGAAATGCTTTCTGGTATGCCTATAAAATTAACATAAAACATGCTAAAACATGCACTTGGGAGTCTTCCGGATTTTTTCATTACTGCCTCACGGGTAGGGCATGCCTACGTTCCGACTTTAAAGGATAAGTCCATCACTAGTTTATGACATTCTAGGTATCAAAATTATCTGTCAAGTTGGGGTATAACCACAGGGTATAACCATGGAATGGAACCATGGAATGGAACCACAGAGTTAGTCTTCCTATTTCTATGGGTATAAGTAAACATAGAAATAGGAAGACCGTAATTCCATGTAACTAAACTCGTTTGGCGACCTCCATAGTGGCGCCAGTTGTTTTGTTTTGACACAGAATGTCAACGCTCAACGTGTAGAATGGTGAAATTATACTCTTTGATGGTGAAAGAGGGACAAGGTTGAGTGATACTTGAACACACTCTTTAAAGCATATTCCCTAGAATCCATAAAAATATAAATGTAAAAAAAGTCTTTTATATTTGATACAGAGATAGATTGCATACCGGGGACATAAATAATTATAGTAAATTAATCTTAATTTACTGAACTATGTGTACAGAATGTAAAAAAATATAACAAGTATACAATAATTCAGGTACTAGTACAAAACCAAATGCTTTCTCTATAAATACATTCTCATAGGACAACATATTAAATGATAACTGAGTACTAAATTACTACAATATGTTTGTTACAAGCACATTTGTTATTGGGGACATAAGCTTCTTTACTTTATTTAGGCAAATACCTAAATCCACGTAGATGAAGTCCTAGTTATCATTCATCTAGATGTCGTCATCGTCATCGCCACAACCAATAGACCACTGCTGGGCGAAGGTTTCCTGCATGGATCTTCACAGGACAAGGTGTTGTGCCGCTTGCTTCCAGTTGCAGATACTGTAATCATCAGATAATCCATATTTATATCCCAAAGAAGACTTGCTTCTTGCGGACATTGCGACAGTGCCGCAATTGAAACATTTTCGTAGGCGGCAGATTTACTTGACGATTCAAAAGCAGCATTTATCAAAGACTAGATGATGCCAGCGGCTTCGTCCGCGTGGATTAAGTTTTTTGATTCCCACGGGAACTCCTTAATTTTCCGGGATAAAAAATAACCCATGTCCTTCCCCGGGATACAACCTATCCCATATTTCATCAAAATCGGTTGAACAGGTAGGTCATGCAAGCGTAGCAGACAGACGTCGATCTGTCTGCTACGCTGTCACGACAGACAGACACACTTTTGTATTTATAATATTAGTATTTGAAACTTTTTTATTTGAATAAAAAAGTTTGATCCATAGAGTACAGAGTAGGCAAAGTTGGCCGAAGTGATGTTGGTATTTATTCCTATTTGTATTAGGCTAGACATAAAATACATTGTTCACGTTATAAATTTTAATTGCTACTCTACCCAAGTAATTTAGGACGAAAGGCGACCGCAATAAAAGTCTTTGAAAACACATAGTAGAGACATGTTAATGTTTATCCATTATTTCGCGAACGTTATGGTCGCCCCGCATACGCGGCATTCCAGCCCGCATGTCTTTGCGCATTGCCAATGCCAGCTCTAATAATAAACATGTCGTGCGTCTTTTTGTGCGTAAAATGTTAATAAAATTGTGTGGAAATCTTCAAGGGAAATAGGAAGTCTAACCAAATTGCGTTTACTTGGGATGACAACGTGAATCTTACTGATTTTATTCTAAATGTGAATTATTGGATGTTTGTAATATTGTATGTTTGGATGTATGTTACTCCTTTACGCCACAAGGACAAAACTGATTTAGCTCGGAATAAAAATAGCTGAATACGTGATTTAATACATACCTATTCAAAATTCAAAAATTCCAAATTCGCGGGGGAACTTAATTTTCCGAGATAAAAAGTAGCCTATGTCCGCTCTTCAGGTCCTCAACTATATCCATGCCAAAAATCACGTTGATATGTTGCTCCGTTGCGGCGTGATTGAAGGACAAACCAACAAATCAACACACTTTCGCATGTATAATATTAGTATGATATGATAATATGTGTTAATTCATGGTATAAGCTATCTCCATTGAAAATTTCAGCCAAATCGGTTCAGTCGTTGTGGCCTGAGGAGTAACAATCATCTACTAAACATTCAAACTTTCAAACACACAAACTTACAAGGCATACGTAAACTGACAAACTTCCAATTTGTTTACTCCACCACTAGTTAGCCCCTGACTTCAATCTCACCTGATGTTAAGTGATAGTGCAGTCTAAAATGGTAGGTCTCTACAAGGCCTCGTACCAGAACGCTAAATCGCTTAGATGTATGCCATTGTTGATAGGGTGCCATGGTCGAAGCCTCGCTCCAGAAAAAATGTTCAAAAAAAACATATTTTATAACATTAGTAAGATAATATAATTTCAGCAAGCAGCACCGCTATTCAAGCCTAGCGCGCATTACCATACTTACAATTGCTAAGTAATTTATGCGCATAACTATGAGGAACTCGCGAATTATGTCCGCGACGTCACTTTAGAGGCCTGGTCTTTTATTTGTGTGAACATTGTAGAGGGTAGTCGGTAAATAAATAATAACTAGTAAGTAGTAGGGCTACTCGTTGTTATTATCAAACCATTTTAGTCCAGATTTTCAAACTTTTGGTAGGGGGTAAACTTGTGGATTCGCGTGACCGACGTGCTCGCGAACACCGACATGCTCGCGTTGTTACTTGTTACGAAGACAAAAGGTCTTAAATATGAAATACTAGCTAATGCCCGCGACTTCGTCCGCGTGGATTGAGGTCTTTCGGTTCGCGCGGGAACTCTTTAATTTTCGGGAAAAAAAGTAGCCTATGTGTTATTCCAGACTATAATCTATCTCTGTGCCAAATTTCATCCAGATCCGTTCAGCCGTTGGGACGTGATTGAGTAACAAACATCCATCCATACATCCATACATCCATCCAAACTTTCGCGTTTATAATATTTATTTGATACTACATTCGTAATTAAACTTTAATGCCTTATTGTTAAGGTTTATATTTTAATTATTTTAAATTTTTTTTCTTAAATAAATAATTAAAAAATATATATTTTAAATAAGTATTCGTTTTCACTTTTATCAGCAGGCCCTATGACTGCCAATTTTTATTTTTAATTCAAATAAACTTTTACAAGTGCTTTTGAATCGTCGAGTGAGTCGACCGCAGGTTCGGAATGCCATTCCGACCGAGAGAGCCAGAAAGAAACTCGGTGGTTGCTCTTTTCAATCAAACCAGCAATTATTGGATAGAAGCAGGCGTTATTTTGCGGAAGTCCATGATAATGGGTCTGGTGGCCATGATAATACTGGGTCAAGCTCCCCACAGGACAGTATAATAACTTACACTATTGTATTTAATTAACATACTTACCTACCTACGTAATGTAATATATTGTTTAAAAAAAAAAGAGCAACTGCTGAGTTTCTTGCCGGCTCTTCTCAGCAGCATCTCTTTCCGAACCGGTGGTAGAGTCAAAACATGACGTAACATAGCAGGTATGTCCTACATGTTTTAAATAAATGAATTGAATGAAGGAACTAGAAATTTAATTTGCTATAATCCGCCACAAAAATCAAAATCAAAATCAAAAATCAAATGTTTTTTATTCAAATAAACTTTTACAAGTACTTTTGAATCGTCAAGTGAATCTACCACTGGTTCGGAATTCCATTCCTACCGAGAAGATCGAGCAAGAAACTCGGTGGTTGCTCTTTTTAGATAATATAATTCATTTACAATTTATCATTTATCATATCATTACCACAGTAGGTCAATCTATGTGGTATAGTGTGTATTTTGCACTTGTAGCATGTGATATTCACCACACCACATAAATCTTCCAAATTATTCTCAACGTACGTTTCGTTATTATTAATAATATTAGTATAGATGCGAAAGTTTGGACGAATGGATTAATGTATGGATGGATGGATGGATGGAAGGATGTTTGTTAGTCAATCACGCCAGAACGACTATAGGGATCTCGATGCATAATATATAATATAATGCATAAAAATAGATAGTCTGGAATAACACATAGGCTACTTTTTATTCCGGAAAATTAAAGGGGAAAATAAAATTTCCCGCGGGGACCAAACAACCCCAAACCACGCGGACGAAGTCGCAGGCATCAGCTAGAAACAATATAAATACAAACAAATAACATACAAACATACATAGAGTGCTAAAATCATAACGGGGTATTAAGGGGCTCTAAACTAACCATACAGAAAATCGAACCCAAGATCTTCTGTTGTCACGTTACATCACTAAATATTGTCCTCACAAACAGTTCCGACACTATCGGAGGACACGCCTATACACACTGACATATCGCCATTTTCACACAAATATCCTTATTTGTGCAAAGCACACCTTCCGGTTTCCCTTTTTGGGTGTGTGTTTGCACAATGCGTGCAGTTGACAAGGCAGTTTTTACCATAAAGTAGCACGCTTAAGAGTTGACGTAAGCAAGGAAGAGTGACGCCTCAAATAAAAGTAAATTGAAGATAGTTCTAATAATATTTTGAAGGTAATGCATGAATGTCTATTATTTAAACGTGCACCCGAAAAACTTGGGATTTATCAAAGCGTCCGAACAAAGTGTTTTGAATACCTCCCAGGTGCAGTAGTGAGTGCTGTGGTATTTTAAGTGGGAGGACACTCAGGTGGTTGCAGCCATTGTAACATAAATAAAGAAAAGCGTTTTATGTGCCAATGGTGTCACAGAAAATTCAGATACTATGTCTATGTCTTTGACATCACCCAGAAAGGGTTTACAGCTTAGCGTTAATATAACAAATATCATTTGGACCCGTAGGGCTCATAGTTTGGCAGAGGAAAACTGTATTTGTCGTCTCCCTTTAGAGTGTGAATTGATGCAATTTATTGGTTTTATATTCTTCCATTCATCTGATAAAATCTAGATGCTGTTACTTACTGATTATATTTATTGCCATCAAGATTACTCGTTTTATAAGAAACCTTATCCAAAATAATTTAGTTTATGATGCAGTATACATTATGCCACCCACATACATTATTCTTTACAGCGAATTATTTACTTATTTATGTTATGAAAATAAATACCTACGTATACCTTGACCGGCGCCCATCCTTGTATCACTTTAAGGATAGTCTAGATTAATGTGCGTGAGACCAAATCAAGTGAAAAAATGTATGCAATATTATTGGCGAGTCTTATAAACGAGGTAGGTAGGCCAAGGCTATACATACTAATATTTAAATTTAAAGATTTGTATGTCTGTTGCTCATGTTCTTATCGGCTTATGCGCAGAACTAATTATAATTTTTGTCTATGAGATGGCTAGATATTTTTCATTTTTTAGTAATGAAAAACGCCTCAAGCTTATTAGTTCATTATCGTTCACTTTCGTGTTTTAGAATTATAATCCTTATTTTAGGAACGTCAAGGTACGTGACATCAAACTGTCATTTTGAGCAACATTGCTTAAGCATTGCTAGTAGCTAATAGTATAAGTATGGGCCCTGATCATTTAACAAAGGGAGCTTTCCAACTGAAATTAAAATCATAGACCACTTTTCCATTCTCTTTGTCCATTGACTTTCTCTATCCATCTAGGTATAAAACCTATAAATATGTAACAAGTTGTTACCAAAACAATAATAAATACTTTAATGTTGTAAGAGGTCATGAGAATCGATGCCAGCTATGTGAGATACATTAGATTTCTATTTAGCTTTATTTGTCCTTTGAAACTAACATAATGAAACAGCAATTGAAAGTGCATATCAGTCTATTCAGGCAGACCACAAAACAATACCACCACAGATTATAGTGGCTGTTAGTGGAAAGATTTTTGCCATGTTGTCTTACTGGAGCAGCCTTACCTAGTAAGAGTGTAGTTGCTATATAGTTATTACTATATCAAATTATTTTTTTAATAGAGAACTGAATGCCAAAAGTAGAACAAACTTATAAAACTACAAAAGTAATAATTAGACACCCGTTTATTTGGAACCATTATTATCAGACGGCATTTGCCATCAAGCGCTAAACAATTCCTTAAATGTCGTTGTTAACTTTGTTAAGTTTACGCGGGAGCCTTTGTTATTTTTTACAAAGGGTCGTTTCAGACGTAGTTCTAATGGATCTACGCGTTGTCATACAACTTTATCTCACCTATATAATCGCCACTCTGGAGTAGCTGTGGCACGTCTGAAAGTACCCTTAGTAAAGAATATCAAAGGCTCCCGCGCAGGTGGGCCCCATAGAATCACAATAATACTATCTTCCTTTGAGTCTATTCAAGAATGGGTGATTAAGGCTCCTCATCCATCAATTAGTTCCAATCGCACTGTAATCGTCCTAGACAATCGATAAATAAATAAGTGCACGCTGCATACCATGAGGAAATGCTTCTTATTAAACACGCTACGTGATGCGTACAAGTCATAGCCTGGGGCGGTAGCGATTTTCTGAATGTTTAATTTCACATTAAATTAACCAAGGTATTTATACTAACATTATAAATGCGAAAGTGTGTCCGTCTGTCTGTGCGTCTGTCAGTCTGCTAAGCTTTAACGGCCCATCTTTTCAACCGATTTTGATGAAATTTGGTGAAGAGGTAGGTTGCGTACCGGGAAAGAACATAGGCTACTTTTTATTTTATCCCGGAAATTTAAGGAGTTCCCGAGGGAATAAAAAACGCAGACGAAGTCGCGGGCATCAGCTAGTAAGCTATAGTTGCGTCCCTTAATAAATGACAAAGTCGTAAATAAATTAATAAATCCTTAATTAGGCTATGACAGGCTACGTAGTAAATTATGCTACACAATATGTATGTTTATATATCTTATTCATCGGTTTAGTCTCTAATGGATGTGGATTATTGATTAATAAATGAGTGCAGCGCGCAAACCTCAATTAAATGTTACTTCTTAAACACGCCATGTGCTTGGTGCAAGGAATAAGATTACAGTGACCACTAGCATACCTAGATTCTTCAGAAAACAACGTTCTATAGTAATTGTATAGCACCACAGTTTCAGGAGATACGTTTTTTTACGCCACTACATGTAAGCCCTTGACTGCAATCTCACCTGATGGTAAGTGATGATGCAGTCTAAGATGGTAGCGGGCTAACCTCCTGTGGATATGGCAGTTGGCGGCATCGTGGTATGTACCCGTTTTAATACATAACATTAAGTGGTTGGAAATTTGAGTTCTGGGCAGGCAGTTAAATAATTATAATTATTATCACACCCTAAAACTCCACTATGTGCTAGCCAAAACGTACTAAACATTTTTGTGTGTTTAATTTTTATTTACATGCTTTTAAGTTAATATCGTACTCATACTATAATATATGCAACATGATTTGGTTTTTTAAAAATTATATAACTACTAGATAATGCCCGCGACTTCGTCCGCGTGGATTAAGTTTTTTTATTTTCCTTAATTATCCGGGATAAAAAGTAGCCTATGTCCTTCCCCGGGATACATACCTACTATCCCTGTACCAAATTTCATCAAAATCGGTTGAATGGATGGCCCGTGAAATACATAGACACACTTTCGCATGTATAATATTAGTAGACTTTCCAAGTAAAAATGCATAGACTGTTTAGTTATGAGTATCTTGAAAATCGCTTCCTCCCATACCTTAGTCCAATTAGCAGGTAGCATTAAGTAGTTACGTTCATCAAACTCGTCGTCTAATAGACGGTGGACATTCAACTTAAATATTCAGAGGCCAGAGTCTTTTAATCTAGGAAAGAAAAAAAACACAACCTGCATAGTTGTATTTTGACATGCTCATGTAATACTGAAAACTAAGGGTGAAAACACACTTTGGACAGGACAGAACTAGAAATCCGAAACGTCACCGTCGTATGTGAAGCAAGTTTTCATCCTGGCAAGCTAGTACGTGTAGCTCATATTATGAAAGTGCGCGCGTTCTTTTTATTAGCAGTACAAGGTTTTATAAATAGAATTGTATAGTACTTATGTATTAAGTATATAGTATATAATATATGTATTATATCAATTTATGTATTGTATATATTATGTAATTCGTTTGTGTAAGTAGTATATCGTTTTTATTTAAGTAATAGTACAGTATATCAATTTTTTAAAATAAATATTGTTTTTTATAATTTCAATACAATATATTATTTTTGTACCTATACCACTTAACAATTTCACCTTACTCACTTTCAAGGAAGGCTGGAAGAGATTTCTTTTTAGAGATAAGCTTTACCTTTGTCCACTTTTTTTTCTGTTAGTTTTAAGACAATATTTTGTACAAAAATAATAAAAATAAAAATAAAAAATAAAAGGTTTTTCCATAGTGGAATGTCGCCCTAAGATGATGCGATGTGATGAAATGCGATCTCACCTGGTAGTAAGTGTTCATCCCGCCTAAGATCTAGCAGACTAACCTGTTAAGGGGTATGGCAGTTATATGAAAACCATACCGGAACGTTAAGAAGGTTGGTAGTAATCCGCCATAATTAAGGCATCGCTCTGCTATAAATTATTAAAATATAAATTGAACATAGAAAATTACTTCCAATTATACATAAACCGTTATTATTAAAATCCGATGCAACGCTAATGAAGGAGTTTTCAATCAGTCCCAGGCTTATACATATTAAATATCTTTTTCGCATAGCAACTGAAGTATACATTTCTTCACCATATTTCAGGACCAATATACGTTTGCGGTTACTACAAATGCTGAAGCTTTACGAATAAGGTTGTTTATCGTTTAACGAGGTGGGTAATTATAAAATAGTCGGGCCGTTTCATGGATAATTGCAATGGAAAGATACCAAGTGTGCATTTTCCCGTAGGCAGCTCGTATTCAGGTCCCTAAAGGTATATTTATAAAATAGATATTCGATAGCAGGTACAAATTTGCGTGTAAATTTTTAAACGTCTCCGTTTTGACCGTATCACGTAACTTATAATAAGTAAATATGTTGTTAGACGCTATAGGTAAAGTAGGGTGTTGGAAAAATTCCGATTTGTTTACTTACACTGGGAAATTCACGATATGGAATAGAATTAAAATAAGTATAACCCAATTCAGATAAATGTAGGTTTATCTCTTTCACCCGAGAGAAAAGGATAGAAGGCTAATTAGTGTCATACTAATAGCATCTGGATAATATGTAGGTACATTATAATATGTTTATTTGTCCCAAAAAGTATTTTTACTACGTAATGTGACTTTAAAAATATATGCATTTTAGTACAGGGCCTGACCTGACCTAATGGTACGGAACCCTTTGTGCGCGAGTCTGACTTGCACTTAACCGGTATACTTTAGGGGTAGGACCCCTAGGATTAAACCCAAATCCCAAATCGGTTGTTTGGCAGCAAGTCTTTGCCGGTTGGGTGGTAACAATAGCTATAGCCGAAGACTCCCATCAGAGGCCCAATTGTCTAAGGCTCTGTCAAATGATTACGACGAGTAAAACGTATTACCCGAGTTGTTTAGGGAGCTCATGCATGCTATTTGACGTGCAGGCATCTATGAACACCTCAAACAGGTCCAATTATCCGTTTGATTAAGCTCTTTTCAGACTACGCTATAATATAATAGATAAAGCATATAGTTCATAGCACAACAATATCGCGCACCATACATTATTAAGGACACGTTCACACTTCACTGTACGATAATCCTTATTTGCTATACTATATATCACAATATTATAGCGTAGTCTGAAAAGAGCTTGACGATTACGATTTCCTTACACAATCGGGGGGCTGATCAGACCAGAAAACTTAGAAATTATAAATCCACAAATTGACCCTAGAATCCAACCCGGGACCTCCCACTTATAAGACAACACCACCAGCACCAACGCTCAGGGAGGTTGTCCTCACCTCCATAATAATAAAAAAAACGTGTGGTGTCGTGGGACACCAGATAGGAACGAAGTTCCTTATTATATAAATATTAATTTCAAGTTCTAGTCGAGGTAAAAAGAAAATAATTATTCAGGTAGGTATAAATTTTTTATTATGATTTTTTTATCGATAAAAATCAATAACTACTTTAGAAAATTATCTTAACACTTTTAGTTTATTCACAATGATGAATGGTTTAAGCTTCTTTGTTTGTATATATGTTTCTATGTCTCTTGTGTGCAATAAAGAATACAATAATAATAATAATAATAATGATTCATAAAAATATATATTAATAATTAGACACTGTAAAGCGAACAAACATAAACTATACATAAAAATCTTACTCCACGCATTTTCTATACGGACGTTTTTTGCCGGCTAGGGCCTCCGCATCCTCCCTTATGGAACTTCGTTCCAAAAATATCGCCGTGACCTCGGCTTAAACTCAATTACTTATAATGATACTCTTACCAAAGTACCTCAGCTTTCGCTTTGTTTTGCAACGTAATGAGAATTTACGAGGCTGGATAAAAAGTTAAGGAATAAACTGTATTTTTCAGGTGTTTGTACTTTTTACCTTTCCTTTTGGAGACTTATTTTTGCAGAGTAAATATATTCTTTTTCAGTTTTAAATACATTTAGTATGTACTACAATAATAGACCAAAGCTAATGCTCGGTTACTTCTGCTTACTTGGATTAAGGTTTTTTTAAAAACACGTGGGAACTCTTAGATTTTCCGGGTTAAAAAGTACACTGCGTCACTCTCTATACTATCTATCTCTATCTCTATCTCAGCTATCTATCTATCTATACCTATTCTGTGCTATCAATCTAAGATGGTAGCTGGCTAATCTGATCTGGAGTATGGCATTTATATTATACCCATACTTACTTCTAATCGGTTTCTAGTCGGTAGGCGGTACGTCTTTGCAGGTAGGGTGGTAACACAGTAAACAGATATCTGTTTACTGTGGTGGTAATTAGCCAGAGCCGAAGCCTTCCACTAGGCCAGACCAGAGTCCCATATATATATATATATATATATATATTATATATTGTTTAAAAAAAAAAGAGCAACTGCTGAGTTTCTTGCCGGCTCTTCTCAGCAGAATCTTCTTACCGAACCGGTGGTAGAGTCAAAACATGACGTAACATCAGAGACACCTGTATGTCCTACAATATGTTTTAAATAAATGAATTGAATTGAATTGAATAAATTCCGAAGTTATCGATCGATGGGAACAGAAGCGGTGGGTGTTTCACCCCCGTGCCTCGGAGAGCACGTTAGGCCGTCGGTCCCGGTTATTATCACTAACATGTTAATAGTCGTTAAAGCCCGCCGACCCGCATAGGAGCAGCGTGGTGGGTCTCTAATTCCCTCTCTCCTATGAGAGTGGAGGCCTGTGCCCAGCAGTGGGACGTTAATGGGATGTAGTGGTGGGAACAGAAGCCGGGACCTCCCATATAAGACCACAGCACTCATCACTGTGCTAGGGAGGTCGTCATTAGTCTGATTGAATGAAACGCAAAACGGCGCTCACTCCGCTCCCGCTCTAGTCAAAATGCACCCTCAATATCCACGCAAAGATCATTTAGTACTAGCTATTAAAGACGTTTTTTTTGTTAATATACTCATACCTACACAATATGTATAAGATAAACAGGAAATTGCAAATGTTAAAATGTATGTGATAGTGCTATTTTCTCAGTACGTAATTACAGGCTTTTTATATTGATTACGACGTGATTAAAAGGCAAGCCCAAAAAACCAAGACACAAACGTACTGTTGAATATTTTGCGTTGATACTTAGGGTAGTGATTGTGACTATCGCATTTACGTAAGCCAATAATAACGATTCTGAATACAGCACCCAACGCCGCACATTTCCCCGTCGACATCACCCAAAGCGGATACAAATCCGTTAAACAAATGGGAATATTTTCATATCTGTCAATATATTCCCGACGAACGCAGACGTATTGGTCCGCCGTATCGACATATCGCATTTGAATTTCAAAGCTCAAAGCAAAACTAAGTTTTTATGCATCGCTCTAACCGAGCTTACGGTGGTCGGTCGGCGGGCCTACGTGACTCGACTGACTGACGGACGGACAGAGATTATATACAAATAATAGCAGATGTGACACTTATATGAAAGTATTTATGCCTATATTATATCACAAAATTTACTAGGTACTTGCTTACGTTGCTTGCTCAGTGACTCAAAATTCAAATTCAAAAGTTTTTTATTCAAATAGACTTTTTACAAGTACTTATGAATAGTCGAATGAATCTACCGCCCGCAAAAACAGCCTATGGATGTGATTTCTTACTTTAAGCTAAGATTATGAAGCGAAATCAAACCTCAAATTCACAAATTCAAAAATCAAATTGACGACCTCCGTGGCGCAGTGTTGAGCGCTGTTGCCTTAACGTGCGGAGGTCCCGGGTTCGATCCCCGGCAGGGTTGGGTAATTTATAATTTCTGAATTTCCCTGGTCTGGCCTGGTGGGAGGCTTCGACCGTGGCTAGTTGCCACCCTACCGGTAAAGACGTGCTAAGCGATTTAGCGTTCCGGTACGATGCCGTGTAGAAACCGAATAGGGGTATGGGTTTAATATAACTGCCATGCCCCTAACAGGTTAGCCCGCTACCATCTTAGACTGCATCATCACTTACCATCAGGTGAGATCGCAGTCAAGGGCTAACTTGTAGTGGATAAAAAAAAAATAACGGCCGCAATACAGCGTCGAGTACGTCTGTCTATAATTAAAGTTGACATCTCATGACGTTACCATATCTATATACAGTCCCACAAACTTATCTGACCTGACAGCGTCGCTAGAATCTATGAAAAATAAAATAAAAATAAAAACTAAACACAAATAGTACATTACTGCAGCAGCCAGCAAAACAGGCATTGAACGAACGTGTAAATGGGGGCCGAGGCGAAGCCGAGGCACACATACGTAAGTCCATCAATGCCTAGTTGTGGCCAAGGCTTGTATAGTACTTTTCTCAAATAATGCGCGGACATTAAAACTAAGTAATACCTAGACAGAACTTTTAATTAAACAAATATTTTTCTTTCGATTTTGGCGCTAACAAGTTTTCTATTACGGCTCTTGCCGCCTCTTGAATTTCAGGTGGCGATACAGTAAGTTCATCACACTCATTGTCTTCACTTGAACTCATTTTGTCAAATATATTTCAAAATCAATGACGAGCAACGAACAACAATATTTTTTCCCGCGTTAAAGTGTTCATTTGTTTTTTTGACGTGACAACGTCTTATAAATTGGTTTACCGGGAGACACTTCAAGAAACTGCGTTACGCTCCGCGCGTTATGCGCTTACAATGAGAGCGAGTGAGAGGCACGCGTCCCTTCCACTCGGGCATGGTTAGCCCGCCTAAGAGCGAGAGAGACAGACATAAAAAGTGAAAGGCACGCGTAAGTCGTTGTCACGTAAAACTTTCGCCCGTATATCGACTTTACAGGCAACCAATTTTTTTTCAATAAACAGCATTCTATTTGCAAGCTAGTTCGAAATTTAAATAAAACTTTTGATAAGTTACCTCCTTGGTTGCCATGTTTCGGAGTAAAAGATCGTTCCATTTTGAAGTTACACGACCTGATAAGAATTTACTATGTAATTTATTTGGCCGCTAAACCACGACAGATATGGATTTTCATACAACTTTTGCCGGCCGCTGCTCGCATGTATTTGGCCAGTATAGCAATTTCGATTTATCTCGAAGAAGGTTGACAAAATAATGCTCAAATTTTCAAGCATTTTGAGAAATAAAAATTAGTTCAAATTTTGGCCACCGGGCCAGATAAGTTTGTGAGACTATAATTACTGCTCTCCAGAAAACCACTCTGAGTTATTTATATAAAAGACAACAAGGTTTTAGTGACAGCACTTGATGCTTCATTGTGGCCTCTATGTTGCGGCGCTACTTTTCTAGGAAATCTTAGCTAGCTCCCATTTGGAAATTTACAATTTCCGAATTTTCTCTGGTCTGGTCTGGTTGGAGATAATGGTAGTGGAATAAAGAAATTTTCGAGCAAAGGAACGAAATGCCAACAACCGCTATGTTTGTAACCATTACTTTTCTCTATTATTTGTACCGTTTATTTGCCTCTAAAGACTGAAATAGGTTTTCAGGTTCCCTGACAAGATATTCCTTACAAGAAAAGCAACCTTTACATTTTTTTTCCCTTTAAATTACAAGATGAATATTAGTTCAAACTATTTTACAATATCCTACGTAAGTCCTACATAAAACAGTACGAATACCTGAATGATTATATTTTATTTTAGAAAAGCTACTTATGCTGGAAATAAGTATAAAAAACGAAGCGTTTTAAGCAGAAAACCAACAGGTACAATGGTCATCAAAAAACTTAAAACAATGAATAGGTATAATGCTTTATCGCATTCAATTAATCACCACGAACCGTCTATAGAGGTTAATTTATAACACTTAAACAATTAGCCCCGATTATTAAAATCAGATAACCGAATCACGATTATTCAGAAGTCTTTTATGTGAATGATATAATAAATGAACTCATATATTATTACGTAGGATTATACTTTTAACTCAATGATCTAATGGAATAACGTACTTTTATATTATCTTTACAAATTGACTAGTCAAAGACTAAAACACTAATCGTAAGCAAAAAATGTTAATGTTTTATACAAAAAATCCTACTTCATCTTAGTACTTTCCACGTTTCGTACAAGTTGGGAGTTGACCTTCTGTCTGGATAACTTAACGTCTTGTTTTAATTGTTATCTTTATATTTTTGGATTTAGAATATAGGTAGTTTTGTGTTGATAAGGAAATTGCAGTTTATCCTCTGTCAGTTTGTAGGGGTGGCCGGTTAAACTTTGGTATAGCTCACCACCAATTATAATAATTATAATGTTTTGATTATTAGGATATAATTTAAAATTTTCCGGGATACATTCCTAAGTCTATGACACACGCCATTTAAAGTGGTTCGTGTAGGTACAAAACTAAACACAGTGGTTCTACAAATCCTTAATCTATGACAAACGGACCCATATCGACTACAAATTGCGCGGACTGCCTCCGATGCCGAACGAAAATAATATTGTTTCTTTGGCAAATATTTACTTTTCCCTTATTTCGAGTGTCGTTTTACAGCACGAGTGTGTATAAACTGTTGAATTATGCACTCGGCGTGCCGTAATAATAACTAACTTTATCGTTCTTCATCTATACATTTATGTGTATAGAAAATAATAAAAGTCTGGACAATCGGACTTGTCATCGTGAATGTCCAATACGATCAGATAGCCGATAGGTAGGTATGTTGCCTGTTGGAGTGTGTGTTTATTTAACTTTTGTTGTTTTATCTTTGACAAAATAATTAAGATGGATGAGATTTGATGTCTGTTTGTTTTTTATATACTACAAATTATCTATACAAACACAAAATATTAAGCATGTTAGTGAGAAAAATTCTTTCAAATTCAATTCACACACAAATTACTTTTAAAACTAAATCACATAAACTTGGTACACGATACAAACATAAATTACAATTATCAAAAGCTAGGACTAAAACTTATGGTACTAAAACTATACAGTTTGAGGGAGCTACTGTACAATGCCCTACCAATTGAAGTTGTTAATGACAAATATTAAATTCAAAAAAAATACTAAATGTGAATGTTAATTCACATTTAGTTTAATAATAAGATTAGTTTGAGTTTGTAGATAGAAATTAGTATAAGGTCATCTTTTTACTGTCTAAGCATAGTTTATGTATTATTAACCACAAGCCTATCGCCGCATAGAATATTATTATAGTAAATAAATAAAATAAACTAACAATAGTTATAAAGGTTTTGTTAAACCATGCACCGCTCATGTTTTATTTATTTCATAGTCTGCATAGCGCGTGCTTATGATTCGATGACCATTCGGTGTACGTGATTTTTGTATTCAGGTAATTTACCTACTTATACCTACTCTATGGTTCCTATATTACAAGTAAATGCGGTAAAACGGGGTACTTTAGCATTTTAGCTTAGACCCACCACGCTGCTTCAATGCGGGTTGGTGGGCTTTAACGACTATTATCATGTTACTGATAATAACCGGGACCGACGGCTTAATGTGCTCTGCGAGGCACGGGGGTAAAACACCGCCAACTTCCTAACTCCGGGCTAGTACTGAGAATTTCTAGTCAGAAAACCCCAACACTTAATTATGGCCGGTCCCGGGACTCGTACCCGGGACCTCGTCGGCCGCAGTCGAACATGCCAACCACTAGACCAACGAGGCAGTTTTGTCCATCTAATGTTATAAATGTGAAAGTGTGTCTCTCGTATCTTCTGCGCCTTAATAGCCTATCTTTTCAACCGATTTTGATGGAATTTGGTACAGACACAGATATACTTAGGTTATATCTCGGCAAAGACATGAGCTACTTTAATTCCGTATAATTAATTAGTTTCCGCGGTAATTAACTAAAGCCTAGCGGAAGAAGTTTCAGGCACCGTAATATTACAGTAGATACAATCATACTAATATTATAAATGCGAAAGTGTGTTTGTTTGTTGGTTTATTGGTTTGTTGGTTTGTCCTTCAATCACGCCGCAACGGAGCAAAGGATCGACGTGATTTTTGGTATGGGCATTGGGTATAGTTGACGACCTTGAGAGTGACATAGGCTACTTTTTATCCCGAAAAATTAAGGAGTTCCCGCGGGAATCAAAGAAACTTAAACCACGCGGACGAAGTCGCAGGCATCGGCTAGTAGGTATATAAAAACCATTATTAAAACATTTATTCTCACAATGAGTCTGATGGCGGTAAGAAAGCTCTAGGCATCAGACTTTCTGCACCATCTTAGTACTAATTGTCAAGACAAATACAAGGCCCAAACACGAAAGAGATTCCATGACAAAAATACACACAGCATAGTCGAAATTATCATCTAGTTGAAAATAGTCATGTTTTTTTATTCATGCAATAATTTATTATTTTCGAAGACGAGTCGTAGTAAGATCTTCAATTACTAAAATTATCAATTACCTTTATAACTACCATAATTTCATCGGCTACCGAAAAAAAATAATGGTCAATTTATACAAATGTCTAGTTGTAGTGTAGGTATCCCGTACAGCTTGTACAAATTGTACTTGGCTCCGATTCTCAAATCAATCAGAGATGTGGAACACTGATGACTGTCATTATACTTCATTTAAATAAGCCACTTATAGAACTTGCGCACACTAGCGTTCTTTAAACGCGATCGTTTTTTTAAATACATAATGCTTCTAACGCTCAGCTGCACGAAACAAATTCAAACGAATTGAATAACAAGCAAAAACATAATTATTAGAGAGTCAACGGAAAAAATCACAACGAATTATCTGTTTGATAAAATAACTTCATGGATGATTCATGCGACTTCGTCAGCGTAGATTTAGGTAGGTATTTTAATATCGTGTGGGACTGGGATGTCGTCAAAATCCGGGAATCGGTGAACTTTCGCATTTACATTATTCAAACGAATTTTTGATTAAAAGAGAATCGATTGTTTTCTTCTAGGAAATAAGCTCATGTAGCCATTTATTATGGCCACGAGTCTAATGAGTTTTCTTTATTTTTCCTACCATGCGACGTGTAGAAACTATCTTTCACAGACAACCTTTGGCAAGCAAGGTAAAAAGGGATGGTGCAAAAATTATAAAATAGACCACTTAAATTTTAAATACTAATACTACCTAATATATCATAATATATTATAATGTAATAATGTATATAATTTGGGAGTTTCAATGGAAGATGCCCTTTCCTAATCTCTTAAAATTTTATAACTAATTACCTACTATGAAGTTACGTATGAACATAATAATAGATAAGCAAGATATTTTAAATGAATAGTGTGCGACTATTCTAAACAAACTGTCTGTACTCGACCGATTTGTGCCGCGTACAGTCAAGCTCAAAATGAAAAGGAAATAGTATTAAGATATCCACAACGCTGACCAATGCTGATTAACAGATTTCAGACACCTTTGTGAGATGGTCATAAAAAAAGAAAACCCTTCTGAGATTGTGGGCTCTTCTCAGACCAGGGCGCGTTTGGAACCCTCGTAGCTTTAGTTTAATGATACCGTCGTTAATTATCACCATCACGTCACTTTGTATAATTGACGTTCAATAAGTGTACTGTGTCAGTATTCAGTACCAACTTTGAATAAATATATTTTGACTTTGACTTTGAACATTATGGAAAGCTTTTGGTGTTTTCTTTCACCTCCAGCTCCGAAAACTTACGAGGTGTGTGCTAAGGGTTCGAACCCGGGACCTCTGGATTTAAACTATCACTGTTTTTCAGAACAATCTGCCTAATAGTGTTATTATGTGATAATAGAGTCAATAAAACTAATAAATGTGATCGAAAAAAGTAAAACTTTGCTGAAAAATACTCCATAGAAACAGGAAATAATTTCAAGGCATAGAGACAATGTCTAGTTTATGGCGTAGAGTTACTGGTAAATCTTATCTTTATAATTGACAATACACAATTGACAAGTTGTTACTTTTTATAGCCTCTTCCATATAAGATGTTACCATAAAAGGGTACTAGGAACTAGTCGAACTAGCTGAAAAACTGTATAAGACTTCGCACAGACTACCGATTTATGCCAGACAACTTTCTGAAGTAAAACTTCTTTACGCACGCTTGACTTGGGGAGTAAGCCGGTGAATGCGTGACGAGAGCGTTACGAAAACTGCGAACGGAAGTTGAGAGGGAAATATAATAAGTTAGTGAAAAGAGAAAGAGAGAGAGTTACGTTTCGTATATTACTGTAGGGGCAAGAGGAGAGGTGCGAGCACACATTTTCTTTCTCTTTTTCTCTCATAGCCAGCCAGTTACTAAGTTTTACTTCAGTCGTGTGGTCTAAAGCACACTCGTTGTCACACGAACATCCTGAGATGGAGAACGCTTACATTGAAGATGCCTGTTCACTCTTAATTTGAAGATACCAATGTTAAATGCGGAGGGGAAAAAGGCACCCCATATCCTACAGGTTCGAATTAGAAACGAGGAAGTAAATCGCTTTCATATTGTATACTCACTGATTTTTCCAGCTAATAATAGTCGGCGATTTGCGCTGATCCTTAGACATTGAAGATGGCTTCGAAGCGATAACATTATTAATTATAAATGTACTTTTAGTTATGTTTTAATATTAATGTTATGTCCCATTGAAAAAGTTGTTTAACTGAAGAATAAATTGAAGCCAGAGCTCGTGCTACCATGTCAAGTAATATACAGCTTTGATCAAGCTTTATCTTAGGGGCAAAAGTATTTAATGAAGTAAAAACTATCATGTTGGTGGTGTTGGTTGGTTGGTTGGTGGTTAGCTTATTCGACTGTAGATCATGAAACCTGTGTACGACTGCCGGGTCATGCTAGAAAATAGTAGATAAACAAGGGACTCAAACGAGACATTTCATTCGCGATATTTAATAACTATTTTAACTATTTCTTTGTGATTTGGCCACATTTGTTAGAAGTATACTTATTAAAACTTTTACAAACATTGAAAATGTGCTAGAGAGAGGAAGGTTGCCACGCGCCTTAATATAAATATTTGTATGGTAAAAGCGTTATGTATTCGTCTGTCCGTCTCTTGCGCAAGAATAATCATGTAATTACGACAGGCCACTACAGAAATTTAAGTTGATATTGTGCACTAATACGAGACAAATCACAAAATATTACACTTATAGCCAATTGAGCTGGAATTATGCATAAGTGAGGAGGATTTTTTATAATTTACCAGGTGACTTGCCACGGGCCTTGGCATTGGCGGCCGAAAATTGAATAGGTAGCTGAACGTGGTGAATGCTATGGTTTTATAAGCGGGAGGACTAGTGGCCTAGTTGAAATTGCATATCAGTCGATGGCGATTGTTAAGCAACATTGAGCCAAGTTGGTGGTGGGTGACGTCTTTAGAAGTCACAATTTGGCCCTTTCGATTCCTCTGACATCCATACTATCCATACTTAATATTATAAATGCGAAAGTGTGTCTCTCTGTCTGCTAAGCTTTTACGGCCCACCTATTCAACTGATTTTGATGAAATTTGGTACAGGGATAGGTAATAGTCCCGGGGCTACTTTTATCCCAGAAAATTAAGGAGTTCCCGTGGGAGTTGAGTTGTTAGTAACCTAAGAGTTGATACAGTACTTTTAGTCGAGTCGTATGCGGAAGGACCTGAGAACCCACCGTATTATTATCCTAAGAAAACCCTAATCAAAGAAATCCTAAGAAAAGAATCCTCAGCAATGAGGAATAGGAAGCAGAGAGAGAGAGATAAGCGGGAGGTCCCGGGTTCAATCGTTTGACAAAATGTTATCGATTTTTTAGACCGTCGGGCTTAAGTCTCTTTCTTCAAATTTCCCACTTTCGAAACTTACAAAACAATATTGTCTGTAAAACTAAATTGATAGCCTATGACGTCACGCGTAGGCGTCGATTGTCCGGTCACTGACCTCGGCCTGGATTTATAAAGCATTATAAGTGCTAAGTATTGTATTGTAAACATTATTGCTAGTACGATTATGTTTATTGCACCTTTGAGTGATAATGTTTATAAAATAGGCTTTGTTCATACGTGATTTCCTAGCTTTAATGGTGTGTTTAAGCGGTGATACCGTGATAGCCTGATGGTTAAAATGTTTGGCTTCCTAATCAGGCAGTCGGGGCTTCGGTCCTCAGGATTAAACTTTTTGAAGTGAAAACTTCTTTAGCCGCTTTGAGCACTTTTTGGTAGGGGGTAAACTTGTGGATTCGCGTCACCGACACCTCGCTCCGACTAGCTCTCGAACGCCGACATGCTTGTTTGCGAACACCGACATGCTCGCGTTGTAAAATTCAAAATTCAAAATTCAAATGTTTTTTATTCAAATAAACTTTTACAAGTACTTTTGAATCGTCAAGTGAATCTACCACTGGTTCGGAATGCCATTCCTACCGAGAAGAACCAGCAAGAAACTCGGTGGTTGCTCTTTTTAGATAATTCATTTACAATTTATCATTATAACTTATATCAATGTGTAGGTACATAATTAACCGCTGTCCTTAGCATTGCTGGAGCGATCAAATCCAGGCTCCTCTATCATTTACATAATCTTCAATAGTATAATAAGCTTTTTTCAGGAGCATACTTTTAATGGATTTCATAAACTTGTGTATAGGCAAGTTTAAAATAGGTTGTGGAATTTTGTTATAGAAAAGAATGCTCATTCCCACGAATGACTTGCTGACTTTTTTGAGGCGGAGCGATGGAGTCACGAGCCTATTACGGCCTCTAGTTTGCCTATCGTGCAGATCGCATATTTTTTTGTAATTATGGATGTGCTGTTTTACAAAAATTATATTACTGTAAATATATTGCGAGGCTACTGTTAGAATACCAATTTCTTTAAATTTCTCTCTAAGGGAATCACGCGGTTTTAAATTATAAATTGCACGTATTGCCCTTTTTTGTAGTACAAAAATTTTTTGAATATCCGCCGCTTTACCCCACAGTAAGATTCCGTAAGACATAATGCTATGAAAATAAGCAAAATATACAATCCTGGCAGTTTCGATGTCAGTTAACTGTCGAATCTTTCTGACAGCGTAAGCAGCAGAACTAAGCTTGCCAGCAAGTGTTGATATATGGGTGCCCCATTGAAGCTTTGCGTCTAAGGTCACCCCCAGGAACACAGTAGTATCTTCTATTTTCAACATATCATTATTCACCATTAGTTTTATATCGCTTGTGGATCTGGTATTCGGCAATGCGAACTGAACACATTTAGTTTTTTTTGTATTTAAAAGTAGATTGTTTACCGTAAACCAGTTCGTGACTTGAGAAATTGCAGTATTTACATCGTCAAAGTTGTCCTTATGTCTATCGACTTTAAAAATCAAGGACGTATCATCAGCAAATAGTACAATATCGCAAGTGTTACGGACAAAATATGGTAAATCATTGATGTACACCAGGAACATGAAGGGACCCAAAATGGAGCCTTGAGGAACACCCATTATCGAGGCTGATCCGGATGACTTCACATCGTTAACACATACTGTTTGAATGCGATTACTGAGGTAGGATGCAATGAGGCCAAGCGCAGTGTCTTTGACTCCATAGTAGCTCAACTTAACTAAAAGCGTCGCGTGCTCAACGCAATCGAATGCCTTAGACAAATCACAGAAAATACCAATAGCATTCTGTGATTTCTCCCACGCATCGAATATATGTTTTAACAGCATTGCGCCCGCATCAATTGTTGATCGACCTTTAGTAAAACCATACTGCTCAGAGTGAAGAAGTTTATTTGAATTAAAGTGCTGAAGCAGTTGGTTGAGCATAATTTTTTCAAATATCTTGCTGAGTGTTGGCAAAATTGAAATTGGTCTGTAATTATTTGGATCGCTTTTGCTACCCGATTTAAAAAGTGGAATCAATTTACTACATTTCATAAGGTCTGGAAAGGATCCTGAATCTACAGACTCATTAAAGATTAGAGCAAGATATGGTGCAATAACATCAATAATATTGCTGATTATTTTTACGGATATCCCCCATAGGTCTCCGGTTTTTTTAAGTTCCAAAGATTTAAATACTTTAATAATTTCATATGGAGTCACATGTCTAAACTTAAACAGCACACTGCACTCGGTGACATTATCCTTGAGAAGTTTATGGGCTTCTGTTGGCGAGGAATTAAGGGAACTAGTAGTGGTGACTGGAATATTTCGAAAAAAATTCTCAAATGTGTTTGCGATTTCCGTTTTGCAGTCAATAATACGGTCGTTAATTTTTAGCTCCAGTTTATTGTCGTCCACTTTATGTTTCCCAATTTCATCCGTGATTATTTCCCAAACTGCTTTAATTTTGTTATCTGAATTAATAATTTTTTGCTTTATATGAAGTGACTTTGCTTGTATGCAGACATTTCTAAATAATTTTGAATAATTTCTGACGTATTTAACAAATGTGGGGGTGTAATTATATTGCTTTTCGGCATACAAATCAAACAACTTGTTTCTACTTTTATAAATGCCAACAGTAGCCCAGTCACTAAATTTAAGGTTCTTAAACAATTTTTTTTCAACTATTTTAAAGATGGAATTAAATTGAGAATTTAGCAGATCAAACAAGGTGTTATAGAGTTCATCCGGACCACCCTGTGTAAAATTGAGCATAGGTAAAGTATTTAAAATTTCTTGTTTAAATTTCTGTACTTTTTTAGTGGTAACTGGCCTATACTTTATTATTTTAGTTGTACTTTGTTTAGGGCTAGGAATAGATATCATTTGCCCGCAGTGATCAGATCTTAGATGAGTAATGACAGATTTGTTGACAATTTTACAGTCACTGAAAATATTGTCAATACAAGTAGCTGAAGTTACAGTTATCCTTGTAGGTTCAATAAAAATGTTGTCTAAATTGAAGCTTTTAAATAAGTTAAGTAATTTCTCAACTGGAGAAGTGAGATGCAAAATATCTATATTAAAGTCTCCACAGATTAAAATTTTTTTGGATGACCTACTTATCCGACTTAGGGCCTCCTCCATAACATCCTCAAACAGTGCAAGGTCACCTGAAGGAGGTCGGTACACACAAACTATGATGTATCGCTCCAGCTCAACACAGGACAGCTCAATAGTGCGTTCAACGGAAAGGTTAACAATGTCTTTTCTTTCTTTACAATTGAAAACGAAGACAAAAGGTCATACAACTATACTATTTTCGTTATTAAACGTTAATGCCTTAGTTTTTCCGTTTTCGTTCTGGCGTGATTGAGTTATAAACATTCATCAATCCAAACGTTCCCATTTATAATATTAGTCTAAATATGAAAGTTTGTATATTTGTATGTTTGTAAGTTTGGATGTTTGTTAGATACTCCTTCACTCCGCAACGATTGAACCGATTTGGCTGAAATTTAAAATTGAGATAGCTTATAACCTGAATTAACACATATATGTTAAGCTTTATCCCGGAAAGTGAAAGTCTTTCCGCGGGAACCAAAAAACCTCAATCCACGCGGACGAAGTCGCGGCCATCATCTATCCCCATGTTATCCCCAATCAAATAAATAATATAAATGCGAAAGTTTGGATGGATGTATGGATGTATGGATGTATGGATGTGTGGATGTATGGATGTTTGTTACTCAATCACGCTCCAACGGCTGAACGGATCTGGATGAAATTTGGCACAGAGATTATAGTCTGGAATAGTACTTAGGCTACTTTTTATCCCGGAAAACTAAAGAGTTCCCGCGGGAAACGAAAAACCTAAATCCACGCGGAAGAAGTCGCGGGCATCAGCTAGTAAAAAATAATCGTTATTGGGGATAACATGGACACAGATAAAAGCAAAATGAAATTACAAACGCAAAAGTTAAGAACTACATCAAATACTAAGAAGAAATTTCAACGTGATAAACAAGTTCTCAGGATTTGTTCCCTGGTGGGATATACAAAGAAACAATTTCTACTGGATCGACTCAACTCTGATTATTCTCATGGGAGCTTTACTTCGGAACTGGTTATTATAGACCACGGCTAATCTCTTAGAAAAATATACCACGAACTGGAGTTGGCGAATCGAGAGCAAAACGATGCGCACGATTTCGTAACAGGGGTCGATGAACTCACTACTCGGTCAAGGATTTATAAACCACTAAATGATAAGGCGATAAGCTAGGCATGGCTTATGTTTTGGCATTCATATTATATTTTTTACTAGCTGATGCCCGCGACTTCCTCCGCGTTGGTATCCTACTAGTATCGTTGGAGTACCTACCTACGTAACCGTAAAAACGGCTAAGTTTCTTGTGGGCTCTTCTCAAAGCAGGGAGCGTTTGTAACTCGTTGTTTCCATTTTAAAATTCTTTGACCGTCACGTCTTATACTTAACTAGCAGATGCCCGCGACTTCGTCCGCGTGAAATAAGGTTTTTAAATTCCCACGGGAACTCAATATATAGCCTATGACACTCACAAATAATGTGGCTTTCTATTGGTACCAGAATTTTCAAAATCGGTTCAGTAGATCCAGAGATTACCCCCTACAACCTCACAAACTCACAAACTTTACCTCTTTATAATATTAGCATAGAATTATAAATATATTTTGACGTTTAAAATGTATAGGCACAGAATAAAGATCTTTAACTTTGATGATTTACTTTGATTTAGTTGATTGAGTATGTCAACTCAATCAATCTATTTTTTCTTATTTACATATTTTTTCCACACCTATTTAGCCCCGTTACAAACGTATAAGCAGTAATTTTAAGAAATTCCACCCATGCGAACCAAGAGCTCATCAGCTAGTGTAGATAAAATAAATTAATTGAAGGTCACGTATCTTTCTTGCAACAGGTTAATAATATAAATTTAATGTGTATTCAACATTTATCCAAGTCGTAAACTGATTGGGTGACCGAACTTTCGAGGTCTTCTTACTCGATAAAATATTTCCTCTTCGCTTCAAGTATGTAACTTTTTTTTTTTTTTTTTAATATATAGGCTATCGCTTGGCTGCAATCAGACTTGCTAGCAAGTGGTGATGCAGCCTAAGGTGGAGCACGGTTGCCTAGAAGATGCCTATTCACTCTTGATTTGAAGGTATCTATATTAAAAGAGGAGGGGAAAACGGAAGCCGGAAGGGCATTCCATATCCTAGCGGTTCAAATTAGAAACGAGGAAGCAAATCGCTTCGTACGAGCCCGCGGAACTATATTTTAATTCAACCGTAGTGATTTTCAGAGTTCCGTGGTACGTACGTTTCAATAATGAATTATTATTAGAACATACTTAGTCCTTTTTTTTTAGGATAAAACGTGGAGTCTTGCCTGGAAAAATTTTACGTGCCAAAAAGCGTTCTAAACTTTGTCTCCCTTCCTCTACTAAAGATGGAGAGAGACAGAGCACCTGAATGTAATTTTTTTCACGCTAGTGACCCAAGAGCTGGCGCATATTTAGCCCAACGGCCTAGCCTGGCAATTCAGTCAGGCCAATAGCGACAGTGTCTTGGGTACCATGCCCATGAACGACCATTTGGACGGTGTATCTATATTGTTTTATATACGAGTATATAGCGAGCAGGCGGGTCGTTGTTGTTATGTTGAGTAAATGTTGATATAATATATATTTTTAGTAGGTTATTTTTAAAAAATAAATATTAATTATTTCCATGTATTGTTTTTTTTACTACTACATAACTAATAGCGAAAGTAGCTATGTTCTTACGGGTTGTCCAACGACACAGGGTTTGTTTTAGAAATAGCTACAAAAACTTCAAACGGCGAAGGAAAATATCGCGAGGAAACCTGCATTCCTGTGAGTTCTCCATAGTGTTCTCGAAGGTGTGTGAACTCTGACAATGCCAGTGTAGTGGACTAAATCTTTAACACTTCTTATTCTGCAAGGAGATTCGTGCTCAGAAACGAATCGGTGATGGGGTGAGCTGATGAATCATACTAATATTATGAATGCGAAAGTGTGTTTGTTTGTTGGTTTATCCTTTAATCATGCCGCAACAGAGCAATGGATCGACATGATTTTTGGCATGGGTATAATAATAAGGCCCAGCCCCCCTAGCATGGGCCGAAACCATTTTCTCCCCGAGGAAAGGATAAAATTTTTATTCCTAAATAAATAAATAAAAACGCTAAATAACGGTGGATAAATAGTCCCCCGAGTCCCCGTGAAATGTCAAACGGGGATAAACTGCTGCAGGGCTAGCATGGGCCGGAGATCAAAAAATTATCCCCCGATTTTATCCACTGACAAGAGATAAAATTAACTTATCCATTTCTCAGAGCACGACAACAGGGGAGAGGAGAAGTTTATCCCCGTTTGACATTTCACGGGGACTCGGTGGACTATTTATCCACCGTTATTTAGCGTTTTTATTTATTTATTTAGAAATAAAAAAATTATCCTTTCCTCGGGCAGAAAATTGTCTCGGCCCATGCTAGGGGGGCTGAAGAGTGACATAGGCTACTTTTTATCCCAAGAAAATTAAGGAGTTCCCGCGGGAATCAAAAAACTTACTCTACGCGGATGAAGTCGCGGGCATCGGCTATTTTTATCTGATTTAATACTTACCATGATTTTTGTTATAATGATTATTTTTAAGTATTGCACGCTAAGACAATGGTTAATTGGGGCTGATTGTGTAGTGCACAATCTCTAAACTAAACTAAAATAAGAGCATTATAAATATTGCTAACCCTTTCATAATACTCCCTGCGGAAAGGGACAGAACTAGATTTAAAGCTGCCATTTTAGTTTAGTTTCGAGATTGTGTTATACAGAATCGGCCACATTACCTACGGTCTATTCTGTGGTAATACACGAATTGTCTTTTTATATAATGTACCACCATTGTAATATTATGTGTATCATGCAATAAATAAATTCCGATTCTGCTTCTGTATTATAATGAAAAGTATAACATTGTTGAACTAAATGACAAAATATTAAAACTTGGCAGGCGGTCAAGAATAATAAGAATATAATTATGATAAAATTAGAGAAATAAGACAGTTCCGCCAAATGTACCTAATAACACCTTTACGTAAACAAATATTTTACCATACAAATTCACCATAAGTTTATCATCAACATATTAGAATCATACTAATATTATAATTTCCTTGGGATTATCCCAAGGAAATTATCGACCTTATTAGAATAAAAAGAAAGCAAAGAAAAAGGTGGCACTCTTCTAGATCGCCACAAGACAAAAGAATACTGAACCAGCTCACTAAAGCAATCAAGAAAGCAATCAAAACTTATAATGATAATAAATTAAATGATTACCTAAAAAACTTGACCAATGATCGAGAAACTGACTATTCTATTTGGAAAGTAACAGGAAATCTAAAAAGACCCATCACACATATACCGCCTATTAAAGAACCAAATGGAAACTGGGCCATTAATAACATTCAAAAAGCTAATCGATTTGCCCAGTACTTGGAAGATATATTCCAACCAAATGAGGGCCATCAAATTGATCTCAGTGAGAATGGAGGAAACCAAGACGATCTGCAAAATATCAAACTTGCAACACCAAAAGAAGTAACTGAAGAAATAAAGTTTAACCTTAGTAAGAAGAAATCCCCGGGATACGACCTTATCACCGGAGAAATTCTAAAAAATCTACCTCGGAAAGCTTTAGTAAAACTTACCAATCTCATAAATGCGTCATTCAGACTAAGACATGTACCTGAGCTATGGAAAGTTGCTGAAGTCATTATGATTGCCAAACCAGGCAAACCACCCCATGAAACAACATCGTATAGACCGATCTCCTTATTACCAGTTATCTCAAAATTATTTGAAAAATTATTACTGAAGAGACTAAAACCCATTTTAGAAGATAGAAAATTAATACCAGATCACCAATTTGGATTCCGAGAAAAACATTCAACAATAGATCAAGTTCACAGAATTACTGATATTATAGAAAAATCACTAGAAGATAAGAAAGTGTGTTCTACTGTATTTTTAGACGTAGCACAAGCTTTCGATAAAGTTTGGCACGAAGGGCTTGTCTATAAACTGAGAATCATGCTACCAAAGTCATTTGCAGACATTCTTGAATCATATATTTCGAATAGATATTTTAGAGTGCGTCAAGAAGATGCGTACTCTGAACTTAAGGAAATCAAAGCTGGGGTACCTCAAGGAAGTGTCTTAGGTCCGGTCCTTTACCTATTATACACCTGTGATATTCCAGCGCTAGAAAGTAATACCATTGCAACATTCGCTGACGATACTGCCATAATAGGAACTGGAGAGAGTCATGAAGAAGCAGTGGAAAAAGTTCAAGTTGCTATAAACAAAGTTAATGATTGGACTATAAAATGGCGAATTAAGCTTAACGAGTCAAAATCGGTGCACATAGATTTTTCCAATAAGCTACAACAATATCATCCGATTTACCTAAATGGGAAACTTATTCCTTACGTAAATACAGCGAAGTACTTGGGTATGACGCTAGACACAAAGCTTAGATGGAAAGCTCACGTTAAAAAGAAACGCGAGGAGTTAGAATTACGCCACAAAAAAATGTATTGGCTGCTTGGACGGCATTCAACACTTTCAATACATAATAAACTAATGCTATACAAGCAAGTTCTGATGCCTGTATGGACGTATGGTATACAACTCTGGGGGTGTACTAAACCGAGCAATATCCAAGTGATACAGAGATTCCAAAACAAAGTACTCAGGGAAATAGCCAATGCACCCTGGTACGTAAGAAATCACGATCTCCACAGGGACCTAGAGATAGAGTTCGTAACCAAAATCATACAAAAATACGCAGAAGCTCACCAACATCGACTTCGTCAACATGTGAATCTGGAGGCTGTAAAGCTTTTGGATAACACGAACATCAAAAGGAGACTTAAAAGAACGAAACCGTTCGAACTAGTGTAAAAAGTGTATAAGTGCTGTGTCAGTGAATCAGTGCTTGTGCTACTTATCTAGGTCACAAAAACGTAGTGAACACTAAGTATATTAGAACAAACTAAGGACAGTTGATGAACTGTAAATTAGACGTAGAAATTAATTATAAGTAGAAGTTTAAGCCAAATTAAAATTACTTATTAGCCCATAGGCTAGATGGTAGTAGTCAATAAAGTTGCCATTATATGACATTGTAATGGAACTTTATGGCAAGGAAAAAAAAAAAAAAAAAATACTAATATTATAAATGCGAAAGTGTGTTTGTTTATTGGTTTGTCCTTCAATCACGCCGCAAAAGAGCAACGGATCGAAGTGATTTTTTGCATGGGTACAGTTGAGGACCTGAAGAGTGACATAGGCTACTTTTAACCCGGAAAATTGAGGAGTTCCCGCGGGAATAAAAACAAATTAAACCACGCGTACGAAGTCGCGGGTATTTAAGCTAGTTCTCTATAAGTTTATTATCAACATTATTAGAATAATAACATAAATTTGAAATTGCACTCGCAATTGATGAACAATTTGGCTCGGAACCCCGACCTTGAAGTCTGGTAGCTATGCCAAGTCCTGATAGGGTTGACAACTTTTACTTTTTTTAAACTTCCCTCAATCCATACTAATATTATAAATGCGAAAGTGTGTCTGTCTGTCTGCTACGCTTTCACAGCGCATCTGTTCAACTGATTTTGATGAAATTTAGTACAGGGACAGGTTGTAACCCCGAGGAGGGACATAGGCTACTTTTTATCCTGGAAAAATCAAAAATTCCCGCTGTAATCAAAAAATGTATCTGTTCAACCGATGTTAATGAAATTCGTTTGCTACAGGGATAGGTTGTATCCCGAGGAAGGACATAAGCTAGTTTTTATCCCGGTAAATTATAGACTTCCCGCGGAAATCAAAAAACTTAAACCACACGGACGAAGTCGCAGGCATCATCTAGTAATGTATAAAGAAAAATTTTATTCCCTCGATAATTTACGAGTACATGAAGCTTAAAATGATAAAAGAGCGTACGACTCACTCTAGTAATGCTCTTCTCTGGTTCTCTTCTCAGATTCATAAGTCATAAGTCATAAATAATATTTATTCAATTTAGGTAGACACGCTACACTTATTGACACCCAGTTACATAAAAATATGATGGTGATAATCTGTTACGGTATCTTAAAACTAAAGCTACGAGGGTTCCAAACGCGCCCAGGTCTGAGAAGAGCCCACAACAAACTCAGCTGGGGTTTTTTTTTTTATTATCACCATCTCACAAATTATCTTAACTAAGGAACTATCAGAGCCATTAGAGCAAATTATTGCTAAGCTTCCTTGTCATTTATGCAATCCTTCACATGGTAATAGGATTTTCCAATGAGTTTATGTTTTACATTATTTTATTTTGAAAAGGTTTTAGCCACGTAGCGGCATGTATTCTTTGTATGAGGTTGTATGGAGCTGGACCCATTTCAGCAACGTGGCACGTAGATGCACTGAGCGATTCGGCTCATACAAATAATATTTGCCGCTACGTGCCGCGCCGCTACGTGCATCTCAAGTACCTTCATGAGCCATACTGCTAACGCTTAAAGCAATCACACACATACTACAGCCCATTGACGTCCCACTGCTGGCCACAGGCCTCCACTCTCTTATGAGAGAGTGAATTAGAGCTTAGACCCACCACGCTGCTCCAATGCGGGTTGGCGGGCTTTAACGACTACTATCATGTTAGTGATAATAACCGGGACCAACGGCTTAACGTGCTCTCCGAGGCACGGGGGCCAGACACCGCCAACTTCCTAACTCCGGGCTAGTACTGAGAATTTCTAGTCAGAAAAACCCAATACTTAACTATGGCCCGACTCGGGACTCGAACCCGGGACCTCGTCCGCCGCAGTCGGACATGCTAACCACTAGACCACCGAGGCAGTCAACTTAACGCAATACTTAAGCAATATTACTCAAAATGACAGTTTGATGTCACGCAGCTTGAGTTTCCTAAAATAAGAATTACAATAATAGGGATGATGCAAGCAAAAATAAATAATTATTTCTAACTGATTATTAAATAATCTTCCAAAATATTTTAAAATTCACATCCTCGGTTAGTATTAAGTTTGATAACCATTTAAAAATATAGATTAAGAAAAAAAAGTGCGTTGAAATTTTATGACGTCACAACTGTGAATTTCATACAACTTCCCTAATAAAAGTGCGTTTTTAAGTTTGTTAAAGAGTTGCTGATTTGATTGAGTTGTCATCATCCTTATAATTGTAAAACACGAAAGTCAACAATAATGAAAAAATATGGCTTTTTCGTTGGCAGTATGGCCCCAGGGTTCATCGCAAGTTTTGTAAAACCTTTCGAGCAATAATTAATGTTCACAAAACTAAACATTATGAACATAACCCTGCCGCGAAGCAAAGCGGTTCCAGATATGGCTACTTCCTTAGCTAAATTCCAAACGCGTTTATTATTTTCTATCATCTCGATGAAGCCGTGAACTTGGCTCGCGACCAGCGGCCGAAGAGTCCATCCTAATGACCAGTTTCCGCTCAGTGAAAAACGATTACATGGTAGTGACTCGGTCATTATACTGAAATAACAAATTGAACTTTTTTTTTCTATTTAACGTTTCTAATATTCATTAGAATGTTAGTTCTTTAAGGCAGGATAAAACGCAGGGCTGGAAAAATTTTACGTGACAGAAAAGCGCTCTCTATCTCTCTTCCTCTAGTAAAAATGGAAATAGACAGAGTATACGTACGTATTGGTTATTATTCTAATTAGTATTGATCATTTTAACGTTTAAACTATCGTGAGTGATATTCATTATAACTATAGGTGCATAACACCCGGATAAACTCACGTGTTCTGTCTGAAAAGTGCCCGACTAGTTTCGAACCCGTTCGGAGCCCTTATTCATGAGCCTTTTCGCGCGACGCGGTCGCTGCTCGACTGCGGTTCGCATGTCGTACAGCTCTGTGCGGTGTCGAGCAGCAACACCATCCTCAGGAGATGTTGACTCGACGATGCACGATTGTAAAGTTCGTAGCAAAATGGTTCCAGATATGACTACTTCCTCAGCTAAATTCCAAACGCGTTTATTATTTTCTATCATCTCTATGTAGCCGTGAGCTTGGCTCGCGACTAGCGGTCCAAGAGTCCGTACTAATGACCAGTTTCCTCTCGGTGACAAACGATTACATGGTAGAGACTCGGTCATTATACTGAAGCAACAAATTGTTTTTCGTTTTTGCTGTGTAACGTTTAGCCTACTGGTTTAGACACCCGACTTCATACATAATCATATTACGGGGTCATGGGTTCGATCCCCGGGCATGCACCTCTGACTTTTCGGAGTTAAGTATGTGCGTCACTTGCTGAAAACGGTGAAGGAAAGTTCATCGTGAGGTAACACGTAATATTATAAATGCAAAAGTGTGTTTGTTTGTTGGTTTATTGGTTTGTTGGTTTGTCCTTCAATCACGCCGCAACGGAGCAACGGATCGACGTGAATTTCGGCATGAATATAGTTGAGGACCTGGAGAGTGACATAAGCTACTACTAACAGCTAACAACTATTGTAAAGTGACGTCACTTTAAAATCGTGCATTGTCGAGTTAACATCTCCGGTGTCGGAGTGAAACGTACGTTGAGAGTAGTTTGGAAGATTTGTGTGGTGTGGTGGATATTGCAAGCTGCAAGTACAAGATGAGCTGCAAGTGCAAGATACGATTACACTGTACCACATATATTTGCCTACTGTTGCAGCAAATTAAATTTCTAGTTCCTTCATAATCTAACATCGAGTTAAGTAAAATTCGAGGTAAAATACAAAAAAATATGATATGATATTTTAATAAATTCCCAAAATTCTAGTAAATTTCATAGTCGAAACGTGTACAAACAAATGATAGTATAAAACAGCATCGAGATAAAGGAAGGAAGGAAGAGATAAATGCGTTGACAGTTTCTACTGGGAATTATTTTTCGTCGAAATGATGCCGGTCTGGGGGCTTGCTCCCGTCGTTTAAAACAGTATTATTTTAATATTGTTGACGCTCTAGTTTCAGTATTATATTCCTTGCCGATGCACGCGACTTCGTCCTCGTGGAATAAGTTCTGTTTTATCGTCACTTGAACTTTTTAAATTTCCGGGATAAAAAGTAGTGTCAGACACTCTTCAATTATAAAACAACAGGGTGTCTGACAGGGGGTTGCAATCGTACTAAGTGTCTGGCAATGACAACGTGGTTTCTAATATTATTATTCCAAAGAAAAATATAAAAAACGGAGCTTAATACTTTAACGAATTTGAGGTGCCACCTTTTCTACCTGATAACTTCCAAAGCAACCGCGATCCAAACTTCATAGTTGGGGATCGTGTGTACCTCTATTAGGGACATACCTACATAGAAAAACTTTCAGCTTTAATAAAATAACGAAGGTCTGATCGTCGCGGGATCTTGGACCATAGCCTATGTCACGATAGATCCTCAACTATACCCTAACACATGCAAAAAAGTTACGACCCGTTGCTCTGTCGGGGTGTGATTGAAGGACAAAGCAACAAACAAACACACTTTCGCAATCATAATACCTACCTATTAGTAGTAGATTTTAGTGACGTCAAATTACGTCATATATAACCGCAATTTTTAAAAAAATATTGCTTTAAGCGATGGTAAGCCCTCTACGCTGATAATGTTACAGGAAAATGGTGATTTTTTTGGTTTTTGGGTTTAAATTAATAGTGATTCATCTTCTAATCTATTGTATGTTATTATTAACTAAGCGAAGTCTCCGAGTCTACTTGGGTGAATTGGCACTAATTGTCCGTCCGTCTATATTATGTATTATTAATATAACCTTACGCCTTACGCCTTATTTATTAATATAACTTTCTAATTACTGAATATACCCTACCTACCTTACCTACCTACTTGAAATGCTCAAATTAAATGAGCCGATCAATGGCTTATGCCGAAAATAATACATAAAATGTTATAAAAAACAATTTTAGAGGGGTGACAGACCGACAGGTTGATAGACAAAAATTGAAAAAAGTTTTAAGCTCTGTATCGATACTAAATCTTCATCCAATTAATATTTTCAAATTACTTTGTGTACTGGGGTCAGACGGCCAACGCAAGCCATTTTGTTTCATTGTTGTTGACTTTTGTATTTTAGAATAAATACTTATTTTAGGAACGTTATGGTACGTGACATAAAACTATCATTTTGAGTAATATTGCTTAAGTATTGCTTTAAAGCGATGGCAGTATGGCCCCTGGAATTATCCGATGGCAGATCAGATAGATAAACCTGTCCCTTGGCAACAAAATCGTTTTGAAAAGTGCCTAATGCTGATAAAAAACTAACTAGAAATTAGTGGTCGATATCATAACTCAATCAAAATCAAAATATACGCCAATCAATTAATTAAAATATAATTAAATCTAATGAACAATGAGTAAAATGAAATCGGACTCCGCATCGAAACCAGTACAATATTCACCGCACGCCGCACGCCTAACTAGCTGTCTTCCGGACGATTGGCTCCACCGCAAACTGATCACGTGGAAACCCAGCTTAGCCTACCTTTTTTTTTATCCACTACAAGTTAGCCCTTGACTGCGATCTCACCTGATGGTAAGTGATGATGCAGTCTAAGATGGTAGCAGGCTAACCTGTTTAGAGGCATGGCAGTTATATAAAACCCATATCCCTATTTGGTTTCTACACGGCATCGTACCGGAACGCTAAATCGCTTGGCGGCACGTCTTGCCGGTAGGGTGGTAACTAGCCACGGCCGAAGCCAGAACAGAAAAAATTCAGGAATTATAAATTCCCAAATTGACTCTGCCGGGGATCGAACCCGGGACCTCCCACGTTAAGGCAACAGCGCTCAACACTGCGTCAGGGAGGTCGTTGTAAATTTCATAACCAAGCATTAAATATCCATACTTCCATTGCCATACTAATATAATTATAAATGCGAAAGTGTGTCTGACTGTCTGTCGGTCTGTCTGTATATCTGTCTGTCTATCTGCTACGCTTTCACGGTCCATCTGTTCAACCGATTTTGATGAAATTTGGTATAGGGATAGTTTGTATCCAGGGGAAGGACATAAGCTACTTTTTATCCCGGAAAATTCAAGAGATCCCGCGAATCAGCGGCGTAGGCCTCCCCCAGTTACTAAAAAAAAGTACAGTAAAAGGTACTTTTAATCGTATGGATTAAAGCTTACTTTAGGTACATCTGTCTGCTGTAATATTTATTACCTATTCTGTACTTTACGTAAGTATGTGCATATTTTAGACTGCACAAAATAAAAATTCAAAGAAGCAGTAAAATAAAATACGATTGCGACATTCAAGAGATCGTTAGGACGTCCACAATTATTTTCTAACACTTCAAACGACTTAAACGAAACGAAAATATAAATTATAATTTGTTAGAGAGATTTTTTAACAAACATCATTTTCTAAACTGAACACTTTGGTAAAAATACTAAGGGTTCCTACAGAACATAGACTTTTTATCTGCCGATTGAGAGAGTTTCAATAAGAGATGCCTATGTCCAAAATAAATTATTCCTCACTGATTATCAAATAGAGGGTCCTGCAAAAGACCTAAAATTCACATCTTTGATTAGTTTTAAGTATGTAATTACCATGCATGCCACAACTATGTACTTAGGTATTTTATAAAAACTTCCATAAGAAGCGCGTTTTTAAGTTTGATAGTTTGCTGATTTGATCGAGTTGTTCATCATTCCTATTTTAAAATGTCACCCAATTTTAATTTAGAGATTGAGTAGAGCAGAGTTAGCCAAAATGTAGCATCCTGGACTCATTTATTTACAAAAAAGTAGTTAGCGCATGCGACATTAAGCACTGTTCCGTAAAACAAGCAAAAGCAAAAATTTTACCATGGCTCGCTTCATTGGATTACGACACAACGGAAAAACTTTCCTTATACTTATCATAAGGGCATTCATCATTTTCAATCATCATTATTTATTGTTAGTTAGATATTATGTTATTTTAAAAATGCAACAAAAATCTCAATGTTAAAATACCGAGCGACAATTTCGTTCTGTAAATCATTCTTTGTTTAATGCGACATAGGTAGATACAGGTACAGGTACGATACAGGATTACCTAGTGTGGGTACCATAGGACATAAGGAAAAATAGTCACAGTTGTTTTTGGAAAATAAACATTTTTAATTTTTTCATTTTCATATATTTGGATACACCTGAGTCATATCCAAAAAATATGTACATCAGGAAATGGTTAGGAAATTGTTTTGTCAAGAAATGTTAGGAAATGTCAAGTTACACAGTAGGTCTACTGTGTAACTTGACATTATATTGCTTATGTTTTTTTTTACCACTCGACCGATACCTACTGAGGTGGGTCAGCTAGTCTAACAAAGGTCATTTAAACTTAGATTTTGTATCTCTCACAATTTCCAGTACGACCTTACTATCGGCCGATAAAAAGTCTTAGATTTGTGAGGGCCCTAAAAACTCAAAAGAGCGTGACAGTCTGGAAGAGATTTCAAAGGCTTCCGTTTTACCCAGCGTCCGATACCTTTCACGAAATAACGATGTTATTTAATTACTAAGAGATGATCAGATTAAAAACACGATTTGTATCTTAGTTGACAATTTGCACAACCTGCAAAAAGCCATAGAAAATCAATTATTTCAATGATTTTTTTCCAATAACATTTTTTATACACTCTGATATTTCTACAGTATTACAATGCAACGGCATATAATAACGTATCTATTTCATAATCGAAGCAAGTTTGAATAGGCGAAATAGGCTTTGCTTTTAGAATAACCATTGATGGTCGCCTGCAAGCCTATCCTGTAAAAAAAACATTTGGCAGTCATAGGGACGGCCGATAGAAGTGAAAACGAATATCTGAAATTTTTTTTTTTTAATATATTTTTTTTTTAAATAATCAAATAAATATTATAAATGCGAAAGTTTGGATGGATGTATGGATGTATGTTTGTTACTCAATCACGCTCCAACAGCTGAACGGATCTGGATGAAATTTGGCACAGAGATAGATTATAGTCTGGAATAGCACATAGGCTACTTTTTATCCCGGAAAATTAAAGAGTTCCCGCGGGAACCGAAAAACCTCAATCCACGAGGACGAAGTCGCGGGCATCAGCTAGTTAAAATATAAACCTTAACACTAAGGCATTAAAGTTTAATTACGAATGTAGTATATTTATATTTAAGACCTTTTGTCTTCGTAACAACGCGAGCATGTCGGTGTTCGCGAGCTTGTCGGTGACGAGAATCCACAAGTTTATCCCCTACCAAAAAGTGCTCAACGCGGCTAAAGAAGTTTTCATTTCAATAAATTAAAAAAAAACTTGTTGAGCAAGAGTCATCCTTTCAGAAATAGAAGTGTAAACGACATCTCGTAGTTCACCACGCTTGACAAGTGCACACCGACCACTGTGGTTTGTGCAAGTGCATTACCTACATTAAAAACTTGGAATCAGAAAGATTACAGAACAAATACTTTTGAAAGAGGATCCTTGTTTATTTTATCAAAGCAAACAAAAAGCAAAGCCAAGCGTGGGAAATCCATCTAATGACTGAAACTAGGCCAAACGTCCGCCATATTTAAATTAGTCTAGCCATCAAAAAGGCTTCTTTCATCCAGGCACGGTTCAACCGAAGCGTCCGACATGAAACAGTCGTCAAAGCACACACGTATAGATAATCTAGAACATTAAACACCCGTATATTTATTATAACCATAAATCGGTCTACATGCTCCGAGGTGCATCACTGAACCGCGAGCAAAGTGCACTGCACTTAAATCCCAAACCCACCAATCCAATATCAACTTTGAATCTATTCATAAAAGGTTTAATTTTGATTATAGACATTAGTGTTTTAATGGCATTTGGATTGTGTGAAAAGTATCGGTGATCATGTTCTGGAATGTACCTTAATTCGTCTAAATAAATCACATTTTTCGACGGTATCGCAATATCCTTCACAATTTTATAGCGCTTGTAGTATGTATTGAAATTGCACTCAATGTTTCAGGTGGTAAAGTTGAATTTTAATTGGGAATACGAGTTGATTTCCGTCGTTTTGGAATAGGGTTGGGGAAAATTGACCTCAGCTGTGGCGTCCCCGTAAATATTTGCGTCGGACGCGGTTCAAGCCAACCAGTAAAGGATTAGAGATGGAACGTCTGAATTTTGAAGATGTGTTTGATTTTGTTAGAGCCAGACTGAAATATAGTCCAGTAGTTTACAGGGATTTAGGTGGCAAGTTTCTTTGACAAATTGGCATTGTTTTTGAAAAGGTTCCTTTTCTAGGTGATATTCGTGGTGATATATTTTCGGGGAGCACATTTTGAAGCTTGAATTGTTTGGGAGAAACTTGTTATCAATAAGATAGAAACCTTTCTTTGAAATTTTGTTGAAACTTATCCTATTAAGCGGTTACTAAAAAGTTTTGTAAACCGCTATAAGTAAGCCCTTGACTGCGATCTCACCTGATGGTGAGTGATGATGCAGTCAAAAGAGTTGAATTAATAGTACTCTTAGTCGAGTCGTATGCGGAAGGACCTGGGAACCAACTGTATTATTATCCCAAGAAAATCCCTGCCATTAAGTGTTGAATGGGGTCACGACCCTCAGCAATCATACTAATATTATAAATGCGAAAGTTTGTTTGTTTGTTGGTTTATTGGTTTGTCCTTCAATCACGCCGCAAAGGAGCAACGGATCGACGTGATTTTTGGCATGGGTATAGTTGAGGACCTGAAGAGTGATAGGTTACTTTTTATCCCGGAAAATTAAGGATTTCCCGCGGGAATTTAAAAAACTTATTCTACACGGACGAGCTAGTGAGTAATATGACGCAAAGAGAGTATATACGTATAGAAAAGTTTACTTCACCAAGGAGGTGTTCAAAACAAAAATAGACTGTCTAAATCCAACAAGCTTCATCTAGTTTACAGGGTAGGTACATGACCTCGGGTTACGGCCGATGCAAGGTGCTTTTGAAATCGCATGCAGGCGAAATGTAAACATTGCAAAACGAAATAAACAACGTCTGTTCACGATCGCCAAATATACTTGTTACTATACTATTTGTAGGTGTGAGTTGTATTTGAGTATGTGTTTTGATGTCTCGTTGGTCTGGTGGTTAGCATGGTCGACTGCGGATCACGAGGTTCTGCGTTCGATTCCCTGGCATAAAACGTGTTAGGTATTGGGTTTTTCAGTTAAGAAACTCTCAGTGCCAGCCCGGAGTTGGAAGTTGGCGGTGAGTTACCCCCGTGCCTCGGTGAGCACGTTAAGCCATCCATCGGTCCCGGTTCCTATCCCTAACATGATAATTTGAAATCGCATGCAGGCGAAATGTAAACATTGCAAAATAAAATAAACAACGTCCCAATTCGCCAAATATACTTGTTACTATACTTTTTGTACTGTATGAGTTGTGTTTGAGTGTGTTTTTTGCCTGGAAGGCTTCGGCCGTGGCTAGTTACCACGTTACCGGCAAAGACGTTTTTGACGACCTCCGTGGCGCAGTATGCAGCGCTGTTGTCTTAACGTGCGGAGGTCCAAGGTTCGATCCCCGGCAGGGTCAATTTGGGAATTTATAATTTCTGAATTTTCTCTGGTCTGGCCTGGTGGGAGGCTTCGGCCGTGGCTAGTTACCACCCTACCGGCAAAGACGTGCCGCCAAGCGATTTAGCGTTCCGGTAAAATGCCGTGTAGAAACCGATTAGGGGTATGGGTTTAATTATATAACTGCCATGTCCCTAACAGTTTAGCCCGCTACCATCTTAGACTGCATGATCATTCACCATCACGTGAGATCGCAGTCAAAGGCTAACTATCTAATTTAAATAAAAAAAAATCATTGGGATCATCTTATCATCACACTACTTTAATTACTTAATTAATTAATACCCCTTCCGCTTTCTATTTTAATGTGTCCTTTGCCCTAAGGTTGCCTGGAAGAGATCGCTATTTAAGCGATAAGGCCGCCTGTTGTGCCATGTCCATTATATTATTACTAGCTGAAGCCCGCGACTTCGTCCGCGTGAATTGAGGTTTTTCGGTTCCCGCGGGAACCCCTTAATTTTCCGTGATAAAAAGTAGCCTATGTGTTATTCCAGACTATAATCTATCTCTGTACAAAATTTCATCCAGATCCCTTCAGCCGTTGGGGCGTGATTGAGTAACAAACATCCATACATCCAGACATTCATACATCCATACATCCATACATCCATCCAAACTTTCGCATTTATAATATTTATTTGATTATTGTTGTATTAGGACCATAATATAATAATCATCATCTGTTGTATTTATTTTTAGGGTGTACAATAATGTATATTTTACTTTTACTTTACTTTACTTTAATTCAGGAGCTATACCGACAACGCTTAAAGCCATAATATTTCATTATCTAATACTTTCGTGTTTTAGAATTATAATCCTTATTTTAGGAACGTCAAGGTACGTGACATCAAACTGTCATTTTGAGTAATATTGCAATAAGTATTGCTTTAAGCGTATTTTCTCCTAAATTTCTCTATTAAACCTCTACAATTCCGAAGCAATGGAAGATTCAAGATGAAGATGTGAATTTTATTTCAATACAAAAATCTTTCAGTTTCCATGTTGTCTATTTTATAAGTAAGTATAAAAATGTGTTAAATTGAATGGTTGGAGCATTGGAGTTTGCCGAGTCTGCATCCAAGGTTGAAGTTCAATGATCTATCTTCAGCGTCATTATCACGTCATCACACTATCATCAAATAAATATTTTGCGAAAGTTTGGATGGATGTATGGATGTTTGGATGTATGGATGTATGGATGTGTGGATGTATGGATGTTTGTTACTCAATCACGCTCCAACGGCTGAACGGATCTATATGAAATTTGGCACAGAGATAGATTATAGTCTGGAATAGCACATAGGCTACTTTTTATCCCGGAAAATTAAAGAGTTCCCGCGGGAACCGAAAAACCTCAATCCACGCGGACGAAGTCGCGGGCATCAGCTAGTAATATTATAAATGCGAAAGTGTGTTGGTTGGTTGTCCTTCAATCACGCCGCATTAAATCAACGGATCATCGTGATTTTTTGCATGGGTTCTAATAGAGGACCTGAAGAGTGACATAGGCTACTTTTTATCCCGGAAAATTAACTAGTTCCCGGGGGAATTCAAAAACTTATTCCACGCGGACGAAGTCGCGGGCATTTATATTATTTTTCATATAAACTAGCGATGCTCTCATCAGATCGGATCGGATCGGTCAGATAAGTTTGTGGGACTATACCAGTGGTTCTCATTTACTTCTCTACCACTGGTATTCTAAGTCAATCGTAGACTCGTTTGGTGATTCAAAAACAAACCATACTAATGTAATAAATGCGAAAAGATGTCCGTCTGACTATATGTCTGTCTGTCGGTCGGTCTGCTACGCTTTCACGGCCCATTGTTTCTACCGATTTTACTTGTAGCGGACTGCGAAGCCAATAGATGGCACTACTAGTAACGCACGGAGAACAAGATGAGCCTGAATCGCGATAACGTACTTGTATGTACTTTTATGATTTGTACTTTTTATTTCAGTAAAATAAAGCCTTCCCGCAGGAATCAACAAACCGTATTTTTTTTTATCCGCTACAAGTTAGCCCTTGACTGCGATCTCACCTGATGGTAAGTGAAGATGCAGTCTAAGGTGGTAGCGGGCTAACCTGTTAGGGGAATGGCAGTTATATTAAACCCAAACCCCTATTCGGTTTCTACACGGCATCGTACCGGAAGCGGAACGCTAAATCGCTTGGCGGCACGTCTTTGCCGGTAGAGTGGTAAGTAACTAGCCACGGCCGAAGCCTCCCACCAGGCAAAGCGGACGAAGCGGCAAATTAAGCGGACGAAGTCGCGGGCATTATCTAGTTGTAAATATTATTTTCTAAGCCTATGTCCTCCCCCGGGATGTAACCTACCACTATACCGAATTTCATCCAAATCGGTTGAACAGATGGGCCGTGAAAGCTTAGCAGGCAGACAGACATACAGACAGTTAGACAGACTTTCACATTTATAATATTAGTACGGATTTGTTGATGCCCGCGACTTCGTCAGCGTGAATTAAAGTTTTTTTGATTCCCGAGGAAACTTCTTAATTAACTATTAATTACTCCTTAACTATGTCCTTTTTTCGGGATGCAACCTACCTCTGTACCAAGTTTCGTCAAAATCGTTTGAAAAGATAGGCAGGGAAAGCGTATCAGATAGACAGACACACTTTTGCATTTAAAATATTAGTATGGATTTGAATAAAAGTCGTTTAATTTCCATTTCTTACTGTTCTCCAGGTCCTCGACTACACCCATGTAAAATATCACGTCGATCCGTTGCTTAGTTGTGGCGTGATTGAAGGACAAACCGATAAACAAACATATTTTCGCATTTATAATATTAGTATGAAGTATGATTTGAATAAAAGTCGTTCAATTTCCATTTCTCGCTGTTTTCCAAAGTATTATTTGTGTTTTTAAACGAGCTAGGCATTGAATGGCTGAAGCATCGGAGTTTGCCGAGTCTGCACCGAAGGTTGAAGTTCAACGCACTATCCGTAGGCGGCAGACGGCAACGGTACAAGTGAATACACCCAGAGCGATACTCCGCTCAAGGTTCCATCTTGAACTACAAGTACACGAGGATCAGGCGAATCGACCTCTTTTTTTCCATACACAAACAAAAATTTTACCTTATTTGCTTTTGTATACGATATGAGTGATTTCTCTGGCATTGGTAATTTTTTAACCAAGGTAATGAAATATTCAGCAAGAAAGCAGTTATTTTTTTTGTTGTAAACATGACGTAATTTTGATTGATCAAAATACATTGAGATGTATAGTTACAGATCTTTGACTTAGGGCTGATTTTTCAATCGTCAGATAAAGTTTATCGGAGGAATAAATTTGACGTTTTGGCAGATTTTCAATACAAAACCTGTCAAAACGTCAAATTTATTCCTCTGATAAACTTTATCTGACGATTGAAAAATCAGCCCTTAGTTAATTAAAAAGAACTTATGACGTAGTCGCGAACATCAATAACGTACCAGGCAAGCATAAATAGGAAGAGGAACAAATGTTTAAAAACATGGTCAGGTCGAAGGGGTGCTGTATTATTATAATTAATGCGAAAGTGTGTTTGTTAGTTGGTTTGTTTGACCATACTATTACCTATTCTGTGGTTTGACTTTGAATCACGTCGCAACGGAGCAACAGATCGACGTGATTTTTTTGCATGGGCATAGTTGTGGATCTGTAGATAACTCTCCAGATCCACAACTTATACATAGGCTACTTTTTATGCCGGAAAATCATGAAGTCTATATAGAGAACATTTAAGTGCTACCAGGCAAGCATAAACAAGGAAAGGTTCAATACAAATTTTTAAAACCATACTCAGCTCAAAGGGGTGCTGTATTCATGTGATTGACGCGTGTGTTTGTTTGTTAATTGGCCAAATTCTGCAACATCACGCGCGCTGTAACGTAGACGGGCGGAGTGTGCTACAGAGGAATTATATCGTTCAGGCTTAATTATTTACGTATTGTATGTGCCTATTCGAACGTGTATTTTGTATTTCGAACGTATTATTTGTGCTGCTGAAGATCGCTTATAAAGTATACTCGTTTGTTGAAATATATTTTCGATATCGTATTTTCCAATACATTCTTTCAATTTAAGAATGATGAAGATAAGAATTTGATGAAGGTTGTTTTTATTTTATTACTAAGAGGCAAGAACACTCAACTTCTACAGTTTAATAGAAATTATTATTATAAATGTCTTAGACTGCATCATCATTTATAATTACCATCAGGTGAGACCGCAATCAATGGCTACTTGTATCAATGGTAACTTGTAGTCAAATAAAAATGCACATTACTTTCCACTGCATTTTATTTATATAGCTCTATATGGCATGTAATAAGGGATCCAAGGAGCTGAAATGGCGCCCTGGAAAGCACAGCAATAGCAGACCCCAAACTGGTTAAGTGGACACCAGCAGGGCTAGCATGGGCCGGAGATAAAAAAATTATCCCCCGATTTTATCCACTGACAAGAGATAAAATTAACTTATCCACTTCTCAGAGCACGGCAACAGGGGAGAGGAGAAGTTTATCCCCGTTTGACATTTCACGGGGACTCGGGGGACTATTTATCCACCGTTATTTAGCGTTTTTATTTATTTATTTAGGAATAAAAATTGTATCCTTTCCTCGGGGAGAAAATTGACTCGGCCCATGCTAGGGGGGCTGGTGGATTGGCTCTACTTCGAAAATAATATCCTACTTCATAGTAATTAGTAAAATGTTTGGTAAAGTTGAATATGTATTGCAAAATCTATCGTATCGCATATTATAATATCATGATCATTAATGGCGACTCACAAACCTATCGATCCGACATAGAGTAAGCCTATTGGGTGATATGTAGTGTGGCACAATTTACAAGATCTAGCGGTTTTTATTGATTTAATCCATTTTTTACAACCTCGATCGGTGCAGATTTTTGAACCGCGTTTGGAACAAATGTGTAGCTTAAGTTCAAAACAATAAGTTAAATTTTTTAGACCCTCGATTGGCCCCTAGGTCACATGTATTATTTCCATGAAATACACTACTCTAGTCAAGTGCGGATTAGCAGGCTTCACACACCTTTGAGAACATATTGAAGAACTCTTGGATGTTATGCTGGTTTCCATATTTAAGTGATATTTAATTGCTTTAAAAATAAGTGCATGCCCGGGGTTCAAACGTCCGACGACGGTCCGATCATCTGACTTCCGAGAGTCTTAACCACTATGCTACCACCGTTATTAACTATTACTTTTTTTTAACCTAACTAATTCGAAGTTTTTGGGTATGAAATTTGCACACCTTCACTCACATGGCGTATAATTTATAGCCTATTATATTTTATTTATAATATAACTAGCTTTTGCCCGCACCTTTGCTACATAAAACATGAACGAATTGTACATACAAACCTTCCTCTTGAATCACTATCTGTCCATTGGTGAAAACCGTATAAAAATCGGTTTGGTAGTTTTGAGTTTATAGCGTTCAGACAGACAGACAGATAGACGCGGCAGGGGGACTTTGTTTCATAATATGTATATATAGTGATTAACTTTTCGCTTATGTCTTGAAACCTATAAATAAAATAATAATAAGCTACTTTGGCAACCTATTACAATATTAAATTCACATCATTATAGGGAATCATCATTTTAATGGCTGCCTTGGATACTGTAAGCCATGTTGACTCAGTGGTTAATAGGTGCAGAATGCTTAATCAAGCGTCGCAAGTTCTTTAATCCTGTGCCAAGCTAATATCAACTGTTTAATTTCCAACTTTTAAATAATCAATAATACATTTTTAATAATAATTTATAATAATCAATAATTTAAATAATCTTAAAATTAAGATTATTTTATTTATATCCATACGTAGATAGAAAACCTCACATAAAAATCTCACATTAATTCACTCACTTTTTAAAACATTAATTCAATATTATGTGCGTTAATAAGCCAGTTAGTCAGTTTCTTATCTATTAAATTTTGCTTATCTACACGATTTTTAGGGTTCCGTACCCAAATAGTGCCAACGGGACCCTATTACTAAGTCTCCGCTGTTCGTCCATCCGTCGGTCTGCCTATCAACGGGTTCTATCTTAAAACCGTATTAGGTAGAAATTGTCACAGTGTTTATTTATATGGCCGCTACATTATATGACAACAAATAATAAAAATAAAATAAAAAATAAAGAGGTTCCATACAAGAATCGTGATTTTCAGCCCCTCTCTTGTTCCTTTTACGAACCTATTCAAAAAGTACATTAAGGTTAAAATATTATCTTGTATGCTGGCACGGAACCCTTGGTATGCGAGTCCGACTCGCACTTGGTCGGCTTTTATCTTTAATTCTTGCTTATCTTGGAAAAACCCAATCATACAAAAGCCCTTATCAATATTAGTACAAGAGGGCCGGTTAATTGAAATTGATCCTTACCGTTTGTTTTTCTGACCTTAAATCAATCATTGTTAACCTGATCGTGCAAGACTGCTTGGCACTTCAAAAGATCAAGAAAAACCATTGATATAAGACATAGCCAAAGATGCGCAGTTTTTGATATGTCTGGTGCAGCAACTGTCACTTTAAAAAAATGTTTCGTTTCAATGTACCTAATTATTCCAAAAATACTCATTTGAAATAACCCTAATAATAATGTCTTCCTTCGTACCTATGATATAATATAGACATTATGACCACCATAATAGTGGAAATACCATGGAGCGCTATATAGTTTACCGTACAATGTGATGTAGAATCCGAAAATATTAAAAATAAAAACCGACTTCAAAAACCACAAACACTAAAAAGTAAAAAATAATTTAATTTATTAAGTATACAAGAGTTAATGTAGTTCTATAATAACATTTTTTGGAGTCGGTACCAATTAGCCGCATGAACCGTCTACCTACTCTTCATTATTGTTGACGTGACTCCACATTGGCACCGACTCCATAAAATGTTATTATAGAACTACATTAACTCTTGTATACATAATAAATTAAATTATTTTTTACTTCTTAGTGTTTGTGGTTTTTGAAGTCGGTTTTTATTTTTTTTTTGAAATTTTTTTATTTTACAATTTTTAGTGGGCCCACTGTTTTTTAATTAAACTACAAATAATTTTATTTTTTTTGATTTCCATGATATTGGGCCACTATTATATACAACACCACCACCACCACCATAAGGGTTCCATTTTTACCATTTTGGTACGGAACTATATAAAAGATACGGCCGAGTATCGTTAATTTGCTCCTAAAAATTGAAGAGTTCCGTTACTTTGTTCTGTATCAGAACCGAACCAAACTCTCATCAAACTACCCTTGAAGTACATCCTTTCCAATAACAAAAGAATCATCGAAATAGGTTGGCTTGATATTATGCGTCCATTTGTCACGCACACACTTAATGCAAATCTAAGACTTATATGATTTTCTCATGGATGCCATTGTCAGAACTAGACCAAATTGAATTGGGACCACACGGGAAGCACCAGCTTTCAAATAAAAAAAGAATCATCCAAATCGGTCCACCCAGTCAAAAGTTCTGAGGTAACAAACAAAAAAAAAATAAAAAAAAAATAAAAAAAAATACAGTCGAATTGAGAACCTCCTCCTTTTTTTTAAGTCGGTTAAAAATTAAGGTACCTTAGATTATTTAACTATCATTCTACATCTAGAATAAAATTTTCCAAGCTAAGCCTGCTTGCTAAGCATATCCACGAGATAAGTACCACCAATAATGCTAAAATATTCCATTTTTGTGGTAGTCTTTTCTAAATATTTTTTAATGTATCTTGTGTTTCGTATATCATGAACCGTATCGTTGGCAGGTGAAATAAGAAAAATCATTCTGAAAATTCCCGGAAAACTTGCGAGCACTTGAAAAACTGCTGCAGTCGATTTTGTGTCCTAAATTTAAGCAATAAAGTTCAGAACGGCTTACAAACTTTTCGAAGTAGATAATAGTGGACTGTAAGGCTGAAACCATACTAGCTTAGGACTTACTGCTTTGGGAAAGTAAATTAATTAAGAATCAAATCAAAATTTTAGAATCCAATCAAAATTAGGTTATATTTCGGAAAACCTTAGTTTAAAAGCCTTTTATGATTTTCGACAGAAATGTCTTCTAGTAGCGTCACAATACGCAGCCTAATTTATAGCTACTTTCTAATTTATTGAGTTGGAGGTTAGTGTGAGGTCTCATGTTTTTTTTCGAAAGGGGCCAACTTGGAAATTTACAGTCTCTAAATTATCTCTGCTCTAACTTAGTGGAAGGCTTGTTCGTCCATCACTCGTCACCTTATCGGAAAAGCCCTTCTGCCAAGTAATTTAGCGTTCTTGAATGAAACAAACCCGTGGAACAAATTAGTATTGGTTTTAAAGTGTATCTTCCAGGGGCCATACCTACTGCCAACGCTTAAAGCAATACTTAAGCAATATTACTCAAAATGACAGTTTGATGTCACGTACCTTGACGTTCCTAAAATTAAGATTAAATTATAAATGCGAAAGTGTATTTGTTTGTTGGTTTGTTGGTTTGTCCTTCAATCACGCCGCAACGGAGCAACGGATCGACGTGATTTTTAGCATGGGTATAGCTAAGGACCTGGAGAGTGACATAGGCTACTTTTTATCCCGGAAAATTAAGGAGTTCTCGCGGGAATCAAAATAACTTAAACCACCCGGACGAAGTCGCGGGCATCAGCTAGTTGGGATTATAATTATTCTAAAACCGTCAACAATAATGTTATAATATGGCTTTAAGCGTTGGCAGTATGGCCTCTGATTAGCCCGCTTCCATCTAAGACTGCTTCAAACTCACCACCAGGAATTAAAAAGAAAACAGAAAATTTCAGAATTTAAAAAAGTTTTAATGCGACAAAAAGTCTCCAAATCGCATCGCAAGTCATGCCCTAATGTGCGCTGAAGAGGTTTCTTTAGAACATACTGAAGCATCAAAGGGACACGTTACAAAGGCCGTCAACAGTAATTTGTCATTCCACTTTGTGGTTTTACTCCATTTTTAGTTCATTTTTACACAAATATGCACCTGTGTTTGATACATTTTCTGAGAAACCAATTTACATTATTGCGGCAATGACAATTACCACAATACTTCAAATTGCAAGTAATTTTTCTAAAAATTAGAATCAGTATTATTATTACATCTATGTATACAGTTGTCTGACTAGGAATTCTCAGTACTAGCCCAGAGTTAGGAAGTTGGCGGTGTTTCACCCCCGTGCCTCGGAGAGCACGTTAAGCCGTCGGTCCCGGTTATTATCACTAACATGATAATAGTCGTTAAAGCCCGCCAACCCGCATTGGAGCAGCGTGGTGGGTGTAAGCATGGTCTAAGCTCTAATTCCCACTCTCCTATAAGAATGGAGGCCTGTGCCTAGCAGTGGGACGTTAATGGGCTGTAGTGGTGTTGCTGGTGGTGGATACAGTAAAACTATTAAACAGTAACATTCCAGGGGGATTACTATACTATCTCTATCACTTAATTATCTAGTCTCTCACCGCACAAGTTGATATTTTTTAGATTCCGTACCTCAAGAGAAAAGGATGAACCCTTATAGGATTGTCACTTCGTTGTCCGTCTGACTGTCTGTCTGTCTGTCAACCACCTTTTTCTCGGGAACGCGTCGAGGTATCAAGTTGAACTTTATATCAGGTCTACAGTCTCTTGAAGCATAAAATCAAGCTTCTAAGCCACCGTAATCAAAATATGCAGCAGTTTATGCCGCATATTTTGCATACATTGGCACTCGCCAAAAAAGCAATACTTATAGCTTATAGGGTACTTTTTGTTGACCTACAATAATGAAATTTAGTAAGAAGCGATAGTAAAAGTATAGGAAAAAATCCTAAAATCGTTAATTACAAAATTGAACCCTAAATGTAAAACTATATGGTTGGTTTTTGTGAACCGTTTGTTGTCTCAGCCTATATTATCTACCTATATCTGTGTTTGTTTATGTGATTGTGGATGCTTTTTGAGTATTAATTTGTAGGTAATGTATCCTTAGTAATTGGTACTCGTAAATCGATGATTCTATTAAATAACAAAATTCCACAACCTATTTTAAACTTGCCTTTACACAAGTTTAAGAAAACCATTAAAAGAAAGTATGCTTTTGAAAAAAGCTTATTATACTGTTGAAGATTACGTAAATGACAAAAAAGCGTGGATTTGACTCGCTCCAGCAATGCTAAGGTCAGCGCTTACTTTTGTATCTACAAATTAATTAAATTGTAAATTATTAGTATTTTTTCAAAAGAGCAACCACCGAGATTCTTGCTGGTTCTTCTCGGTAGGAATGACATTCCAAACTAGTGGTAGATTCACTCGACGATTCAAAAGTACTTGTAAAAGTTTATTTGAATAAAAAACATTTGCATTTTGAATATTGTGTAGTGGCACGGAACCCTTTGTGCGCGAGTCTGACTCGCACTTGCCTGTTTTTTCAGCGCAAGTCTATAGTATCTAGTCTTATTGTGTCTTTACAATCGTGCATTGTCGAGTCAACATCTCCTGAAGATGCTCCGGTTTCGGAGTGAAACGTACGTTGAGAGTGATTTGGAAGATTTGTGTGTTGTGGTGCTGTACCGGTGCGAATTGCCGGGTGGTGGGTGTTCGCATGCTATTGGTGAAGGACACGCACTGTACCACATAGATTTGTCTACTGTGCCGGATTATAGCGAACTAGCTGATGCCCGCGACTTCGTCCGCGTGGTTAAAGTTTTTTCGATTCCCGCGGGAATTCCTTAATTTTCCGGGATAAAAAGTACGCCTATGTACGCCACTCTCTTGCAGATCCCCAACTATACCCATGCCAAAAATCACGTCCATCCCGATTCGTTCGTTGACGTTCGTGTATCACGAACTTTTATACAAACTTTCAACCCCCATTTAACCCTTTTGGGGTTGGAATTTTCAAAAATCCTTTCTTAGCGGATGTCTACGTTATAATAGCTATCTGAGTGCAAAATTTCAGCCCGATCCGACCAGTGGTTAGAGCTGTGCGTTGATAGATCAGTCAGTCAGTCAGTCAGAGATTAAACGTCTCGTTCATTCATTATCATGGACTTCCGCAAAGTAACGCCTGCTTCGATTCAATACTAAGTATCTAGTCGTTGGTGCGCGCTGAGTTGCCGGCCGCGGGTGCATTACCCTCAACGTCACCGACCTCCCAGCGGGTGAAGGTGACTCGCATTCGGGAGCCAAGGCTGTGTCATAGTGCCAACACGCCGATCTGACGTAATCCAGACTTTGACCTATCCCAATATTTTTTTCATTATTATAATCCATGCTTATAAACCTATAACTTCATGGCTAGATGAAGCGCGCGATTTTTCCGCGTGGACTTGGTTTAAAGTAGTCTAAGTAGTCTCCTGTGTGCATAGCATGCGCACAACGAGATTATCTCGCGACGAGAGAGAGAGATGTTGTCGTTGCCGGCAAATTTTTCATTTACCCTAACATGCACAAAATGCGGTATATTACAAGAAAAAAATTGTCGACTTGTAAAGGATCGTAGAAAAAAATATCACAGATAAGAAATATTACTTTTATCTATACTTTTGACGTAACAAGACAAGTAACCGTGTTAGCTTCGGTAGACAGAGAGAGCGGGTAGACATAATTTTATTCGTAGTGCGCATGCTAGCCGTACAGGATTTGGTTTAAAGTAGACTAAGTACGAGTATATCGCTCTCAGGTCATACACTGTATTAAAAAATCATGTTAAGGACAAACAAAAAAAAAACAACAAACGAGCATTTCACATTTATATTTATTTATCTACTATTTATCTACTACTATTATCTACTATACTACTGATGCCCGCGACTTCGTTCGCGTGGACTAAGTTTTATCGATTCCCGCGATAACTCCTCAATTTTCCGGGACAAAAATTAAAGCATTTATGTCCTTCCCCGGGATAGAACCTATCTCTGTACCAAATTTCATGAAAATCGGTTGAACAGGTGGGCCGTGAAAGCGTAGCAGACAGACAGACAGACAAACACTTTCGGATTTATAATATTAGTACCTATGGATTTATTCGTTGTGAACACAATATTAGCATGCGTTCAGCCATTTCTGGCGTACAACATTTAGGATTATTATAATTACTATCTAACAATTTACACTATTATTATACAAAATTAAATTCAAAATTATAAGTACACCTAATAATGAACAAATCACAAAATACATACCTATTATTATTTGACGACCCTTATTCGCCTGAAATTATTCCTCAAAGATCAAGTAAATAAAATAAAATAGCTTTTATTTTAGTTATGTACTTATTAGGTACATTATTAGTTATTTATTACACACTTATTTTTAAATACAAACTTTTAAATTAAACTCAATTCAAAATTCAAAAGTTTATGAATTGTCGAATGAATCTACCACCAATCTACTACGAATTTCATAGTTACATTATTTATATTATCTTTGTGATACTAGAGCCAAGAGTTGACGTAACATTATAGATTTTCCGTGTAAAACGAACCTGACTCAAACCCTTACATAAGCTCAATTTGCGGACAATACCCCCCAAAAAGCCGTTGACCTTTCAAAGCAAGTTGAAGGTGACTCTATCAAATCTATCTTACGGCTATGCTAACATAGTCATACAACATGCTAATAAAAGCTGACCTAAGATAACAAAAAGTTAATATTGGATAGAAGCAGGCGTTACTTTGCGGAAGTCCATGATTATGAAGGAACTTGAAATTTAATTTGCTATAATCCGCAACAATAGACAAATATATGTGGTGCAGTGTAAGTGCAAGTGCAAGATACACTGTACCACATATATTTGCCTATTGTTGCGGATTATAGCAAATTAAATTTCAAGTTCCTTCATAAAAAGTTAATAGGTTGCCAAAATTATTACGAAATTCGCAGTCTGTTTAAACAACGCCAGTGGGCGGGGGTCTTGCCTGATAGAGTTTCTTTCTTCTATTTTAATGGTTTCCTGCTTTGATTTCGGGAAACAAAGTAGGCATCAAAATCGGTTTGACTGTTGAGACGTCAAATTATAATCGTTACTTAATCCTTACTAATTATTTTAATAGGTACCTATTAAAAATGCAAATGTGAGTTTGTTTGTAACGCTTTCACAGCCTGCTTTAATTTTTCTACCGATTTTGTTGAAATTTGGTACAGATATTAAGAAATTCATCGATAGTGTTAGACTGAACATTGATATGTCAATTGGGTATTTGGGTACTAGTGAAATAAATTATTTTTTAGCGATTATTAATTAAAGGATCTCCCAAAAGTCGTAATATCCACGTCCCCTGCTAGTTTAATTTTGAATAACCATTTTAAACTATCGATTAAAGTAAAAAAAGTGCGTCGAACTTTAATGACGTCACAACTTAAAATTTCATACAAAAACCATACTAAGCACGCGTTTTGACATTTGAAAAAAAAGTGGCTGATTTAACTAGTTGTCAAATACCCAATTCTATGGTTTTACTAAGTTACTGACTCTACGGCGCTTGACAGTGACAGTTCCATTGGGAGCGTTTGGCGGGAGATCGGTGCCTAATGTCAAAATGGCCACTGTGTCTGTATTATAAAAATAACCAATAAATAAGAATTGAGTGCATAACCAGTGTTTGGATTTAATAATAGTATTATAACTTCTACCTGCTTAACTGCTGTTTTACAGTTTTTAAGTTTATGCAATGGCATTATCTAAGAGATCTTTTGGAACCATGCTCTGAAAGTGTTTTTGAGAATATTTAAACTAGCCTTTTGGCCCGACTATAACCTCTTTGACCAGCTAAAGTCTTTTGGCTTCGAAATAAAGCATTGACCTTTCAATCAAGGTTAAGGTGGCTTTGTATTACGGGAGCCAAGGCTATTTACCGCACACTCATCAAAAATAGCTGACGAAACATTACCTAGAAAAAGAAAAAAAAAGTTAACGCTCTGCCAAATCGAAATACGAACTACAAAGCGATTTTTACGTAGATACTTAAATTTTGATTTTCTTTCCTCAAATTCGCAGTAATTCTAACCATTAATCTTCAATTTAACTTTCAACAAGAATTAATATATCATTTTGACGGTGTGCATAATTTTAAAATACTTATGCAAAGTGTTTTTAAAAAATATCTTTAATTTTTATATTTCTCTTTTTATATTCATGCCAGAAAGTGTGCTTGTAACTAAAAATATTAAATAATATGTGTTTTGACAATTTTTTTCTTAGAAATAATATATGTTGTAGACTGTCCAATTTATTCTTCAGATTTAGAAGATATGCGGTGATTTAAAAAAAATTGCCTTAATTTAAATGGTATCAAAATATTATCTGCTGTTTTATATCTGTGTGTTTAAAATCTTACTGAGGTAGAAAGAAATTATAAATTACATAAGTATTAACATAATAAAATTATAGTCCGTGTTTTTCTTTTTTTTCAGATGACTGCTTTCGAGCTTACCCACACACACACAGATAGTTCTGGTTGTGCTGATTAAAAAAAAAGTTTTTATTTAAAAAAAAAAAAATTACATGTGCTTTTGAATCGTTGAGTGAATCCATCATTTTCATCCATATCATGTTCAACGTTAAAAAAAATGTTAGCACTTTGAATAAATAACTTTTGACTTTGACTTTGATTAGTTCAATGGTCTTAGAAATAACCTTTATTCAGCCATGCTCACGGCTATCAATGCTAAATTGTTGATTTTTTTCCTCTACTTTACCTTCTTACCTAAGATCGATTATAAATAGGATTTCTTCCAACGTCACTGACCGTTCTATTGCCAAGGTCGCGTGAACACTCAAGAGTAACTAACTTAATAATACCTATATGCAAAAAACCGTAGTTACATAGTTTGCCAAATAGAAAAAAAGCGGAAAAGTTCCAGTTTTCTTAAACAATCGGGTTCCGTGAATTAATAAAAAAACTGCTTACCGTGAACGTAATCGGTCTTTGATACGTGATACTCATGAAAAGTTCACAATTTGTTTTGAAATATATTCAAGACTAGATGATGCCCGCGACTTCGTCCGCGTAGATTTCAATTCCCGCGGGAACTCCTTAATTTTTCGGGATAACCTATGTCCTTTCTCAGGATACAAACTATCCCTGTACCAAATTTCATCAAAATCTGTTGAACAGGTGGGCCATGAAAGCGTAGCAGACAGACAGACAGACGGATAGACAGACAGACAGACAGACACACTTTCGCATTTATAATATTAATATGGATTTTTCTATACAACGCTGGTATATTTTCTTAGAGCTCTATCTTGCCGAGCGTGGACTTTTACCACCACGTTGGCCAAGTGCGGATTTGCAGACTTCACACAATTTAGAGACAATTAAGGAGATGATATATTATTATTGTTCAAATGTTTTTCTTCACCGTTAAAAGAAGTTATCTTAATTATTGCTCAAACCGCCCATAACTCTGAAAAGTTAGACGTGTACCTATTGCCGAGGATCGAACGCCAGATCCCCGACTAAGAGGCCGAAGCCAAGTAACCACAAAGCATTTACGGCTAAGAATTCGTAAGCAAACTAAAAATATACCTAATATTCATTTTTGATCATAAAATATTTATTCATTGAGTGACATCGAGGTCTCGTATATCGACACACACGTTCAATTTTTTATCTTTTTTGGAAAAATATTTTCCATAACTTTGAATATACCTTTTTAAATATAAACTTTAGCCAACATAAACAGCATTAAAGAAAACAAAACTACAAAAGGTTAAGTAACATAAGTAAGAAATTATCTTACCAAGGAACCCTATAACAGTATAGTTACATAGTTTGCCAAATAGAAATAAAAAGTCCAAGGCAAAAAACTGAGAAATGGAATATTTTGCCCCGATTCCCAATAATCGACTTTCCGAAGTGTGCTTATAGTATTATTTTACACTAACTACTAGTTACTGCGGAGCGTCCGCTTCGGACTCCGTTCTAGAAGTTTTAAAAATACTCGAATCGAATAATACTAGAATACTTACGGACAGATTTTCTTATTGTTCGGAACAGAAGTTTATGATTTTAAGTTGTGCTTTCTGAACTTGGTTTTGTTTTATATTGAGTTTTAGTCTGCACATCTGCGTTTTGGTTCGAAAATTTCAGTAAGTACACTGACTTGGTCCGCGAACTAACGAATAACGATACAAGATGAAAGCATCGATAAGTGTGTCGAATTTCGAAGCGCAACCTAACGCTGACTAATACCACAGCTAATACTGAGCACCATTGAAATACAGACTTAGATAGGGATGATGAAAACTCTATAAAATCAGCAATTTTTTGTCAAACTTAAAAACGCACTTCTAGTATGGAAGTTGTATGAAATTCACAGTTGTGGCGTCATAAAATTTCAACGCACTTTTTTTCTTTAATCTATATATTTTAAAATGGCTATCAAACTTAAAACTAACCGAGGATGTGAATTTTAAGTCTTTTGGAAGACCCTCTATTTAATAATCGGTTAGAAATAATTTATTTTTGATATAGGCATCATCCCTATTGCTTGACGTGTAGACTAGTGCTTTCTATCAATCGTGTTCAGACTCCGAACATGACGCGTATGCAACAACCACTAATCTCAAGATTGGTTGAGATGAGTATCAGGAAGTTTGAGCGACCTTGCAGCGCCGCGGCTGAAGGTTAGAGCCGGGCGACGGCCGGCCGACGAACCGCGCAGTGCTCCTAAAAGACCCAATGAACAGAGCATAATATGTTGTCGTTACCGCGAACTAACGATACTTTTTTTTTTTTATCCACTACAAGTTAGCCCTTGACTGCGATCTCACCTGATGGTAAGTGATGATGCAGTCTAAGATGGTAGCGGGCTAACCTGTTAGGGGCATGGCAGTTATATTAAACCCATAACCCCTATTCGGTTTCTACACGGCATCATACCGGAACGCTAAATCGCTTGGCGGCACGTCTTTGCCGGTAGGGTGGTAACTAGCCACGGCCGAAGCCTGCCACCAGGCCAGACCAGGAAAATTCAGAAATTATAAATTTCCAAACCCTGCCGGGGATCGAACCCGGGACCTCCGCACGTTAAGGCAACAGCGCTCAACACTGCGCCACGGAGGTCGTCAAACAATACAAGATGAAAGCATTGATAAAAGTGTGTCGAAATTCGAAGGGCAACCTAACGCTGACTTAAACTGAACACCATTGAAATACAGACCTAATTGCTTGACGTATAGACTCGTGCTTTCTATCTATCGTGCTCGGACTCCGAACATGGCGTGTAGGCAACAACCAATAACCTCAAGATTGGTTGAGATGAGTATCAGGAAGTTTGAGCGACCTTGCAGCGCCGCGGCTGAAGGTTAGAGCCGGGCGACGGCCGGCCGACGAACCGCGCAGTGCTCCTAAATAAATAGACGCTACGTCGACTTTGTTTGCACTGGATGTGACTCAGAGTACAATGAAAAATAACCTGTAGCTACTTGTTATAACATATACGTCCATGCTTCTTTACTAATATTATAAATGCGCAAGTTTTGATGATAGATGGATGTTTCATGTTTGTTACTCAATCAATTTGGATGAAATTTGGCAAAGAGATCATAGTCTGGAATAACACAAGGGCTACTTTTTATCATGTAAAATTAAAGAGTTCCGCAAAAAACCTCAATCCACGCGGACGAAGTCGCGGGTATCAGCTAGTAATATTATAAATGTGAAAGTGTGTCTGTCTGCTACGCTTTCACTGCCCATCATTTAGAAATTCGGGAATTCCCGCGGGGAACAAAACATCTTAATCCACGCGGACGAATTCGCGGACATTATTTAGTTTGCTATTAAAAATAAAGTTTGGCTTTCACCGCAATACACAAAATAAATTCTACGTTTTATAGAAACTATATATAAAGCCCGCGTCATCATCGGCGTGGGTGTTTTCAAAAATCCCTCTATAATATTATCTTTGTTCAAAAATTTGGTAAGATCAGTTCAGCTTTGGAGCTACGAAAAGGTAACAGGTACACAGACAGACAAATACACTTTCACATCGTAGTATTTAGGTATGAAATTTTTTTATAATATTATTCTGATCTCTCAAATACAGGCCTCCTAGTTTGAGAGTCAGGGATACAATTATATTGTCAGATGGCTAAAATAAATATTGTTTAACTTACTCAAGGCTAGAATTTGTTACCATCTAGTAAGCTACATATCCGTGTTCCGCAAGATGGCGTCCCTCACGCGGCGTTTATGATCTAATTATGACGATGCAACGTGTCCAAACTCTACTGTTTACCGCCGTTTACATGGCGTCAGGGTTAGGTATTAAAATAAAATTATAACTGTCTGATGTTCAATACCTACCGGTACTTTTACCCGACTAAGGCAAAGCTAAAAGGAAGGGTTACATATGATATGTACATATGTTTAAGTATGTTCCATCGTAGTGCCCAAACTTTGAGCCGATTTTGACGAATGATTGACAATCGATTCTTTCATGGAAGAAGGAATTACGACTGCCGTGATTCTTTATTATATGCTGAGTGACAGCAACATAATAGACGAACAAAATCGATATGACGGATTTCACGTCCAAAAACCAATTTTATCGTCACCACCTTTATAGTTCGTGCAAGAGTTGAATGCAGAGCAAATGTATGGTGGCACATACATTTACTCTGCATTCAACTCGCGCGCGAAATATAGACGCATGGGGCCTTACTGCCAACGCTTAAAGCAATACTTAAGCAATATTACTTAAAATGGCAGTTTAATGTCTCGTACCTAGACGTTCCTAAAATAAGGATTATAATTCTAAAACACGAAAGTTAACATTATTGAATCAATATAGGCTGCCCCTATAGGCCCCTGGCCTTCTTCCACCTCCCGTTATTCCAGGTCATTTCTGCTACGTACATGCAAATTATGGAAGAAGCTTCCATCTTCTGTGCTCCGTCATGATTACGGAGGGCGGATAAACAAATTTCTCAAACGACGGCCAAACATTGTTGGTTCATGGGCGGCGGTAGGTAATCACTAATTGCTCATTTGCTCGTTATAATAAACATATTTAAAAAAAAAGTGGAGCCTCGGAATCTTTTTCGAAAAAAAAAAGAATTACAAATTAATACTTTTGTAATGTTCGGCAAAATACTAGTGGCGTCACATAACATAGGTAGGTGCCATTAATTCTGACACCAATTCTTTATATGTAATCAAAGGTTTAAATAAGGCAACATTGGTCTTAATCTTATGTTAAAATTAATGAACCAGAATTAAAAAAAAAATATAAACCAGAATCAAAAAAGTGTTCCCGTACCGGGAATCGAACCCGAGCCTCCTGGGTGAAAGCCAGGTATCCTAGCCACTAGACCATACGGGAGATGACAAATTGTACTAAAATAAATGTAATTAAGTTTCATTAATTGCCAATCAGATTGGTTTTTAATCGATGACGTCACATTTGAGACCGCCCACTCATGCGCTGCCTTTGAATTTATGCAAATGCTACAACCATTGAATTATGGATATTAGGGCTTTATGGGGTAGTAGAGGCGGCGATAGCTTAGTGGTTAAAACGTCCGGCGGTTGATCCGTGGTCAGGGGTTCGTTCCCGGGCAGGCAGCTCTAACTTTTCAGTGCTATGTGCGTTTTAAGTTTTACTTGCTTTAACTGTGAAGGAAAACATCGTGAGGAAAAATGCATGGCCGAGAGTTTTTTATAATGTAATCTATCTATCTATCTATCTATCTATCTATCTATCTATCTATCTATCTATCTATAAAGTCTGTGTAAAGTCTGCCAATCTGCACTTGGCCAGCGTGGTTGACTACGGCAGTACGGCCACAACTCTTCCCATTCTGAGATGAAATTCGCTGAGGAAGCAATGGGTTGAATTAAAGATGATTGAAATATCTCCGATGTAAGTTATTTTGAATACTTAAATCGTAAATAACTTAAATCGGAGATATTCCCGATATAGTGATAGGACCTTTTTTAAATGTCAAATTTTAAGTTCTATAAATTCTTACTAGAATTTTTATGTCTATTTTTTAACGTTTTCGAGTACACAAATTGTCAAACACTTTTGACAATTTGTTTTCAACCCTTGCCGGGGGTTGCGGACACGAAAACCTTTACACATTGTTTTTGTGTCATTAAAACAACATTATATCAAAAATGTAAAGTGGTGCTAAAATTTAGATTTCAGATCTTATTTTGACTGGACTATTTGGGAAATTTTGGCACAAATTTTTTACACTGCGAAAACAGCTTGGCATAAGTACCAAGAAGGTACTAAAATTATACATCAATGTACTAAGACAATCCAAAATATTTCCTCATAGAACATTTTTACCTGTTATAATAATGAAAATGCCAATTGTTCAAACATCGGCCCAACAATAAATAATGTTTTATAACAGATAATCGTAACCATAATGATAATAAAGGTAACGAGGCGTGGTTCGTGTGTTTATGTTATTACCCTGAATCGCCTTCGCCATAATCCAGAGAACACAATGGACCCGATTCTAGAATGCAACTCTCTAAACTAAACTAAAAATAAGAATCGCCAATATTAGCTTTTCTATATCTATTTGCTATTCTGTGTATGCCTCCATCTAAATTTAGGATGTGTAAAATCCTCGCTAAGCTGATGTCTAAATTGAATTGCGAGTGTTACCATATACAGAAACAAAAATTGCACAATTTGTCTTTGTTTTTTGCACAATAATCATAATAATACTTTTTGCGACTAAAATCGAATTAAATGGCATTTCATACGAAAAAAAATTATTTTATTTTAATAAAATTGATGTTCCTTGCACCAACTACGTAATAAACTGCCAAAAAGAGACATTTTGTCAATGCTACTTAGGCAGATTCCTAGTTCCATGATGCTACCACATACTACCTCTATGTTTATTCGTCTGTGGTGCGGTCAGTTGTCACTTGCTATTCCCTTATAGGACTTGTATCCAGGGCCGTAAAATAGATTTAAAAAACTTGCTAATCCGTTGTCTTTGGTACATAACTTGTTTGTTTTCACTTTTCAATTTTCATTTCGATTTTCGAGTTTTCACAAAAATCTGTGAATGAAGCGAGTAAAAGAGCAAATTAAAAGCAAATGTATCTTCTAGTAGAGAAATTCCATCCTAAAAATTAAGTTATAACCTATGCACCAAGAGCGTAGAACGTCAAGTCTCCATGGACATCCTCGGTCACCCTGGTGAATAACTTGGTGGCAAGCCTATGAAAGTAAAAGGCTACAAAAGGAAGCAATTGGTACTGCATCGGAAATTATCGCTGCTGCAACGACAGACATGTAGGGAGTTCGATCACCGGCGTTCGCCTATCTTTCGTTCCGATTCCGAAATAAAACGAAGTCCAGTGTTTGTGAACCACGTACCGTATAATATCCTAACTGATGCCTGAATCTCTTCAAGTCTAGGCCAGTCGGATTAATTGTCGCGAACATAAAAGTAGATTTCCTTACCGAAAGGAACCTAACCTACAATCTGCGCGAATCTGTCTCGTTTAGCATCTAGCGTCTCAAATACAGTTTAAGAACCTTTTATCAGTGTAAGACTTATTAACAATAAACCACCTGTGTGGCTTATAATCATATTAGTTTTATTTGAAACCCCCCCTGCATAGACTAGGACCCGTGAAATAGGTAAATCCTGTGTGACCTATCTGATCAGGTTGCACAGGGAATGTACAACAAGATGCTTGAAGTCTAGTCTACCTAGACCCAGGCACTCTGTTACAATAAGTATAAATAAGTTGATTTTACATGTAATAGCTATTTATAGTTGATGTTTAGGTTAGAGGGGATGTGTTTGTATGATTGGACCATCGAATTAACCAATTTTGATAAATTTTAGTACATAGCTAGGTAGGCTTACATCTGAAATATGCCTACTTTCTATTTTTTATCTTGGAGAATCCAAGGGTTCACAAGCATCATCTTATTATACCAATATGTTGAAAAAGAATGTATATTGAAGAAATATGTATACAGAACATTGTTATGTATCTAATGTTAATTATATTATATTGATACTTATTCAATTTTATTTAGGTACCTAGTAGATTGTTATAAAAGAATAACACAAAAATAAAAAGATTTAATTAATTTTCTTTTTATTAATTAAAGTATATTAATAAATCCTTGTCTAATTATTCTTGCTTATGCAGGGAAATCCACATCTTATTCTCTTCTTCTTGGAGAGACAGCTATGCAAGGCCTTTGATCCACAACCACTATCAGCCAAGAATAGTAGCAGCGTCTTTGCTGGGATATCCTTAATTATTAGCCTTATCCGGGTAGAAAAGGCTATGTTAGTGCATTAGCGCAGGGCAGTAGTAACAGATGATGTGTAAATGTGTTTCTGTCGCCTCAGCAGAGCCTCTGCAGCTGTGTTCTGGAGCTTGAGATTGGATACATGTCGGTTCAACCAATATTTGCCCCGTTACACTTGGATCAATTTGTTCTGTGAATTACTTGGTTTTCATCAGCACTATCTGCAAAATACACAGAATTTTTGTATTTGGTATTTTATGGAAGGTATAAGGGTTACTTGAAAAAGCTTGAACTTGTATATTTTGTCAGTTCAGTGATAACATGCATATTACTGAAAGAAGCTAAGTCTTCCAAGTCTACTTGAGTTAATTTGCACTTGTTCTTTAGATATAACTGAAATACTATGTGTTGCCTACTGACTGCATACTTAAATATACCTACTTAATTAACATTTTTTACAACATTCTAAGTAATTTATACATAATATTATGATGCAGTGGATGTGGTCTTGATAAATCAAGGCAATCTAAATAATTTTTAAAATTACTCTTCTGCCTAACCCATACTACAGTGGTAGATGTCCCTAAACTTAAACTAAAAAATTTCAAAATTCAAATGTTTTTTATTCAACTAAACTTTTACAAGTACCTACTATTGAATCGTCAAGTGAATCTACCACTGGTTCGGAATGATATTTCTACCAAGAAGAACTAACAAGAAACTCGGTGGTTGCTCTTTTTAAATAATTCATTAGGTTATATCAAACTAGTTAGGTATAGGTTTGGGTAGATATAAGTATGTATAGCTAAGTACCTAATACAAAACAGAATCAGCTAATGATTGAATTCTTTTATTGTATGGGTTCCAGCTACTACTAGGTACTAGATATACCACAGAAGAAGCAAAAAGCATGAGCTGATTCCCTGTATGGTGTATTCACTAGTTATTGCTACGGAGCTATGACCATTGGGTTTGCGTACCTAAACAGTGGGAAAGCAACTCTTATGGTATAGCTGTCTGTCTGGTCACAATTTGCATTATGTTATTTACCTAAGATTATGAATATTACAAAATTAGCTTTCTTTTGGAACAACCAGAGGTATATTTTGTCAGTTTAGAGAAAACATGCATATTTGACCGAGCGAAGCAGTCTCCAAGTCTACTTAAGTGAATTTGCACGTCTTGCTCTTTAGATATAACTGAAATACTATGTGCTACCTACTTAATTAACATATCTATACTTACTAATATTATAAAGAGGTAAATCTGGATCTACTGACTCATATTTGAAAATTCTGGTACCAATAGAAAGCCACAATTATTTGTGAGTGTCATAGGCTTTAAATTAACCCGAAAAATTAGGGAGTTGCCGTGGGAATTTAAAAACCTTATTTCACGCGGACGAAGTCGCGGGCATTTGCTAGTTTTACAATATTCTGAGTAATTTATACTACATAATATTATGTTGCAGTGGGTAGGGTCCTGATTTATAGGTTCTTGATAGGTTTGGGTAGATATAGGTATAGCTAAGTAACTAGGTACCTAATACAAAAGGAATTAGCTTGTGAATTTTATTCTTTTCTATTCTGAGTTCTAACTACCTAGTACCTACCATAGAAGAGGCAAACAGCATGAGGTGATTCCCTGTATGGCGTCTTCCCTAGTTTATTTTGGTTTTCTTAGGAAACTCCAGAGCTACAGACCATTGGGTGTGCGTACCTAAATGGTACGAAAGCAACCCTTGAAGTGCAACTAAGTATGTCCGTCCAGTCACAATTTGCATATGTTATTTGCCCTATGAATATTAACTAAGATTTGACCCTAAAATTACCTTTCTCTCGAAACAACCAGAGCTGCAACAACGTTTTCTTCCACCGACCAGAAAAAGAAGCTTTTCTTCCATTTTAACTGTTAATTTTAGCTGATATCATTTTAAACACTAAGTTCAATCCCAAATGCACCTAATAATGCATAGAAATTACACTTGAACTATTTAACTTTTTGTGAAAATTCGTGTTTATTTTGCTATAAATCCGCTTCTCTAGACTTAGCGGCCACCTTCCGAGGTCCTGTCTAAAATTGGAGAAAAATATCCAATTTTAGTTTGACGTTTCTTAATTTTGGCGTTCAAAACGTCGACTAGAATAGCATTTCGCTATATCATCGCTAAATTGAGTAGTTAGAGCTGTCAGATTTAATTTTAGGTTAGACCTGTCAATTAAGTGTGTTTTCAGAATAGCAGACGTCGCTAAGTGTTAAATAAGCGATCCTAATTTAGAGAAACTAACAGAGAATTGGCACCAATGGCTGTATAATTGGCCAGTAATTGTCTAACGTCAGTGAATAATGCACGGATAATATACAAACCATTACGTTTTATTGCACACCCGTTACATTAGAATCGATACGATCTTTGGCGAATTATACACACCATTAAAATTTAGACTTGGACATTCACTAACTAATAGTCGAGCAAGCCAATTCAATTCAAAGATCTTTATTCTTTGGTACACTACAGTTTTTGAGCGTCAATAAAATATTTTATGGTGCCTACTGCCTTTGCCTGGTTGGAGGCTTCGACCGTGGCTAGTTACCTCCCTACCGGCAAAGACGTGCCGCCAAGCGATTTAGCGTTCCGCTACGATGCCGTGTAGAAACCGATTAGGGATATGGGTTTTATATAACTGCAATACCCCTTACAGGTTAGCTCGCTACGAACTTAGACTGCATCATCACTACCCATCAGGTGAGATCGCAGTCAAGGTCTAACTTATAGTGGATAATATCATTAAAAAAAAAGGTAACTGTACTAACTACATAGTTCTATGACAAGACGTGATGGTGATAATTAAATACGGTATCTTAAACTAAAGCTACTAGAGTTTTAAACGCCCCCCAGCCCCCCTAGCATGGGCCGAGACAATTTTCTCCCCGAGGAAAGGATAAAAATTTTATTCCTAAATAAATAAATAAAAACGCTAAATAACGGTGGATAAATAGTCCCCCGAGTCCCCGTGAAATGTCAAACGAGGATAAACTTCTCCTCTCCCCTGTTGCCGTGCTCTGAGAAGTGGATAAGTTAATTTTATCCCTTGTCAGTGGATAAAATCGGGGGATAAAATTTTTATCTCCGGCCCATGCTAGCCCTGCAGGTCTGAGAAGAGCCCAACACCAACTCAACCGGGTTTTTTTAACTCTATAGACTATAGAGTAAAATGTCCCACTTGAAAGAGTCAAAGATGGAATCGCGAGTTTTGGTTTTACGTATAAAGTTGTTTATAAACACACAGTATTGGAATAAAATGCACATTGTATTGAAAACAGTAAAACGATGAAAATTAAAAAAAAACAAAATTTAATTTTTTTTTATTCAAATAAACTTTTGCAAGTGCTTTTGAATCGTCGAGTGAATCTACCACTGGTTCGGAATGCCATTCCTATGCCATTATAAAAGGCATACTTACTTAATAAAAATTACCAAAAAAAAATAAAAATAGACTTCCCGTACCGGGAATCGAACCCGAGCCTCCTGGGTGAAAGCCAGGTATCCTAGCCACTAGACCATACGGGAGATGACTATTTGTGTCAAATAAATGAAATAAAGTGAAAGATTTAGGTATCTAAGATATCAATGGGTATAAAGATAGCAGAGCAATATAATAAAAACATGTATAAAATTATCGTACACTTGTATTGAATAATTCCCATTGCCTACCGATGTATGAATTTAATAATGAATGAATGAATGAATGAACCCCGCCAACCCGCAATGGAGCAGCGTGGTGGGTCCAAGCTTGGTTTGTTGGTTTGTCCTTCAATCACACCGCAACGGAGCAACGGATTGACGTGATTTTTGGCATGGGTATAGTTGAGGACCTGCAGGACAGTGACATAGGCTACTTTTTATCCCGGAAAATAAGGTGGTCTCCCACGGGAATCAAAAAAAACTTAAACCACGCGTACGAAGTCGCGGGCATCAGCTAGTTTAAATATAATTTAATAAGAAATCGAGAAATAATTCAGTCTAAAATATTAATTTTTAGGAAGGTTTTTTTGGATATTTTTGTATAAGTTTTTTTTCATACCATATTAGAACCCTGCCAAGATTCAACGACTAAGAATTAAATGCAGGGTTCTCCAAACAACAAACCCCTATTTCCAAGACTATTTGTTAAAAGCCAGCTTCCAGCCAATAGTCTGCATCGTCACTTACCGCCAGGGTGAAATCGCATTGATATCCGTACTTATCATCAGATAAATGAAACTACGTCATCCCTTAGTAAGTACATTAATTATTCCACAACAAAACAAAGTCATAGGAAAGAAATGCAAGCGATTAACACAGCACACGGGCAATGCGGGCGACCTTGGTGATAACACAGTGCCCTTAGTATAAGTTGCTATCGATAACGATGGTATCTTTCGAGTACTTAATAAAATAAAATAAAAAGCCTTTTATTTCTACTACCACTTGAAATATTACAATATTTTTGATGCTTACCTAATACCTATATTACATATTTTTAAGTCATATATAAATTACATACTCTAGCTCTTTAGAGTGATAATGTGTGGTAGAAGTCGCTTCCTACTTACCTATCAACAAATCACTAAAACGTCATAGTAATATTTCTCGTTCTGAAGACTATCAATGATGAATTTGAAAGAAAGAGTGATAATTCTTAACACGGGTAGGCTTACCATTTTAACATAATATGACATTTACCATTGTCAAGTAAAAGTTATTACTCTGTGCTTAAGTTTTATACAGTATGGTTAACAATCTACGTTTAAATACTAAACTATTCGTTTAGAGTTTAAGAATTTGCTAAGAATAGATGTAAATAAATATTGTCTTATTATTATTATCTACTATCGAAACATAATGTTGACGTTATAATATTTCGATACACGAAAACGAATAACGTTATTGTAATCACTAAATTGTACTAACCCCAGCTGCATCACGGAAACGGCGCAAACGACTGATAATAGAAAAAAAAACAATCATTCTATTGCGTTACAAATTGTAATGAGATATCAATGTTGCAATATTTATGGAATTAAAAGGGACATAATAATTAATTGAACTACATAGTAACTAAATTACTGAAAAAAAACAATCAAATATTTGGTTTTAGGTCAAAATATATAAATAGTCAGGTCAGTAACACATTTCATTCACGAGCTAGAGATCCGTAGCATTATGACGAACAGACGAACACAATGAAATTAAAAGCCCTTTGGTACATTAAAAAATAATGACAAAAAAATAAAACCTCTTAAAAAGCCGGACATAAAGCTTTTTCTCTCTCTGTGTCGTATTCTTCATTGCTGAGGGTAGTGACCCCATTTCCTTAATCCCATAATGGCAGGGGTTTTCTTGGGATAATAATGCGGTGGGTTCCCAGGTTCTTCCGCATACGATTCGACTATAGAATACTATTATAACTCTTAGGTTTCTAACGATTATTATCAGTTACTAGCTGATGCCCGCGACTTCGTCCGCGTGGATTAAGGATTTATGATTCCAGCGGGAACTGATTTCTCCTGAATAAAAAAGCCTTTGTGATAATCCAGACTATAATCTATTTAACCCGCAGCTCATATACCAAGTTTCATGGCTATAACTTGAGAAATGAAGGACTTTCATACAAACTTTCAACCCCTATTTCACCCTTTTGGGGGTTGAATTTTCAAAAACTGTGAAATACGTATGTTTTCATTTTTAACCCGCAGCTCATATATCAAGGTTCATGGCTATAACTTGAGAAATTAAGGACTTTCATACAAACTTTCAACCCCTATTTCACCCCTTCGGGGGTAGAATTTCGGGATAAAAAGTATCCTATGTCCTACCTCGTAGTATGGGCTCAAATCGTGCCAAGTTTCGTTTGAATTCATTCAGTAGTTTCGGCGTGATGCGCGGCCAAGATACAGACAGACAGACAGACAGACAGACAGACAGACAGACAGACAAAAATGAAAAAAATTACAGATTTGGCTTCAGTATCGAATAATGAGTGCCCTCCGAAAAAAATTTCCAAAATATCTTCAATGTACAGAATTGGACCTGTTACAGTTTTATTATAAGTATAGATTGGTGATAATAACCGGGACCGACAGTTTAACGTACTCTCCGAGGCATGGAGAACACGAAAAGGCCATATTCGGACTTCCAAATTTGGTCACCCATCCAGTTACCGACTTTAAAAAGTGAACCGGCTTTGAAAACAGTTTGAAATTATTTTAAAATAACTTTCATCCGATTATTTAGAAAAAATCATAACTATTTATGAGTTTTGATATTTTTTGAATAATGAAAAAAAACGTAGGTAGTTATATTGTAGGTAGGTAGGTAGGTATATTGTAGGTAGTTTTTGAAGTCGGCGCTACAGTCGGTTACGGTAAACGTTTTCGTTTTTTTTCACTGGCAGCGTCAGTCATTTGGTGAAAAGTCGACCAAAACCACCAAAACTTAAGTCTAGCGCAAGCTGTCAACTATGAAAACAGGCAGTTCTATTTACATAGTAGCTATGTGTAGTATTGTACCCGATCGCTAATCTCAGCTTTTGAAAGGGTTTACGCTGTACCATGTTATTAGCTGACATAAGACAGATCGCATCGCTCGCCCTTGGCACATAATGGCTGAGCGTGAGTTTGAAATATTAGGAATATTACACATAGTTGAATCGGCACCTTTATAACCGATTTCAAAAAAGGAGTCAAACATATATGAGGGGTTGAGAACCCCCCAAAAACGAATGTTGTTTTGGTTGTGTTACTACAACTCCATCGAATCTCAACCGATCTCTATACATATTTTTGTACTAGCTGATGCCCGAGACTTCGTCCGCGTGGATTGAGGTTTTTTTTGATCATCGCGGGAACTCTTGAATTTTTCGGGATAAAAAGTAGCCAATGTGTTATTCCAGACTATAATCAGTCTTTGTGCCTTTCAACCAGATCCATTCAGCCGTTCTGGCGTGATTGAGTAACAAACATCCATCTATCCATCCATCCAAACTTACGCATTTATAATATAAGTATAAATCTAGTGCTCTATTAAACATTTAATATGACTTTTTCATTAATGATTCGTGTCATCCAATTGTTACATAGCAGATTTCGAATGTTCAACAAATCAACAATTAAGATCAACAATTAAGATTAATTATAAATAGGTAGCAAAATAGTTACTTCAAATATTGGTTTGTAAGTGTGTGTATATTATATACCTGTATATTATAAACGTATAATTTTATTCTATCGATTATTTTGATAATTCTACCTGTCTAACTATGTGTATAGCAAGCCTTATTTAGAGGCACTATATTCCACACTCGCGTGGTACATTTTATAATAATTTAAAATACGTGCTTATCTATTATTTTCTATACAACCTTTATTGAGACTTACCTTCATAGCTTCCTATCTCTATATCAGCTCAGACCCGCATATACTTCGAATGTATTTTGACCCTTCCAGCTCAGCCCTGGGTATGTTACACGTTGTCACAACAGATTTTCTCCAGGTAAGATGCTTATTATTATGTATCCTTACGATATTTTCCTGAATCATACCACAGAATAGGTAATAGATCATTCTAATCATACTTAATAATATAAATGCGAAAGTGTGTTTGTTTGTTGGTTTGTCCTTCAATCACGCCGCAACAGAGAAACGGATCGACGTGATTTTTTGCATGGGTATATTTGAGGACCTAGAGAGTGACATATAGGCGACTTTTCATCCCGTCAAATTAAGGGTAGGTAAACCATAACGAATATAAAAAAAACATACAGTCGAATTGAGAACCTCCTCCTTTTTTTGAAGTCGGTTAAATAAAATATGAAAAATCTTTTGAGACATTTTTACCTTTTCATCTTAGACATCAGAGGAAGTTAAAAATAAACACTTAACTTCTTATCGACAACATCCGCACCCAATTATTTTCAATCGCACACCTCCATAAATAACGTATCAAATCTTTTATCTCGAAGTCCTGTCATGAACATGTTTACGGACCTGGCCTTGCCATAATTCCAAGTTACAGTTATGTTATCGACTAAAAAACAAAAAGTTACACGGCCCCTGACCTCGAGTAATTAGTAATCATAAGCTAAATAGTGTTTTATGCAAAAGTCCTCTTTGCCAAATTACCGGACCACTCGGTCAAATAATCTATTTCATTTCATTTCATTTCATTTATTAATTGCATTCATGTACATACAATATTATAATATTATATTTACTTAATTATAATGACATGAGACCCCGTCAGGGCATTGCAATTTGTATATAAGTATTATATATAGCTAACAATTTTATATTATTAAACGATTATAAATTTACAATTTCAGGAAGTCTACTTTGTAACACATTATATATTTTTTTTAACCTACCAATTTATCTACCTACATGCACTTATCTAATTACAGTAAAAATAATGTCAAATTGTTTACAAGTTATTTGAATTAAATATTAGTTAGTAATTTTTAACTATTACGGGTATAAAAGTCTTAAATAGGTATGTCATGGGTCATGTCATGTCATGTCAGTATTGCAGTCAAATTAATAATTTATGTAATACAATATATTATTTAGTCTATATAAATTATTAAAGCTGTTTATAAATTATATATTATTATGTCAGGTTAATTACAAACAAAAACATAACTGTCATGCAATTGAGGCCTTGTGTACGGTTCGTTTTGAGATTCAAATAACTCGTCTAACTCATAGAAACAATTATGTATAAGCCATTGTTTGAGTTTTCGCTTAAAGGTCGTGTCATTATTCTCGTCAGTGATAAATTTCGGGATTTTATTATAAATTATTATTAATTATTTATTTCTATGAACATTATTATCCTTTCCGAAGTCCTGTCATAAACATTAATATGTTAACGAACATCGGCTATCAAATACACCAAAGAGGCAATTTTACATTTAATTAGTAGATATTATAACCAATATCGAGTTCACGAGGACTCAAAACGAATAAAAAATTATTAGGTTTTTTGGGTGTTGGATACAAATTTTCTATTCCTCCTCAAATAGAAATTTGCAGAATAACAATCAATTACCATAATATTGCTACGGTCGAATTGCGTAGCATAAAATGAATATCAAAGTAAATATATAGACGTACCTGTATATGTAATTTGTCTTATATTCTCAAGGGCATAATATATTCCTCGGTATAGACGATTACAGTCTTGACCATAGGGCTTCTCTTAGCCGTGTTACTCGATGACTAAAACAAATCCTAAATCGCCGGTTTTCGCCGAAGAATCCTGAACCCTAACGGTAACCTAATCTTGGAAGTAATTTTGAACTCTGTTAAAGGTTACTACCATCGCTTAAAGCAGTATTATAATAAAATGACAGTTTAATGTCACGAACCTTGTCGTGCCCAAAATAAGGATTATAATTCTAAATCAAGAACGACAACAATATTAAAATAATACGGCCTTAGTCGATTGTAGTAGATGTCCAAGTCGGACGGACCATTGCAATTTTATCGATTAACACTTAAAAGGTCACGTCCTTCAGTGCAACGTTAATCCGTGCTACTGGGTACTTTTGATCCTCAGGTGGTTAAATAGAGCTACCAGCTGATGCGCGCGACTTTGTCCGCCTGGATTTAAATTTTTAAACATCCCTAGACCTAGGATCTCTTAGATTTTTCGAGCTAAAATGTAGCCAAAGTTACTCTTCTTTATTCATGCAAAAAAATTGAGAATTTTGAAGTAACTATATATTATTAAGTATTTCTTTAACATGTTTACGCCCTTCAGGCTTCCGTTTTTCCGTCCGCTTCTAATATCAAAATCCGCTTCAAAATCTTGAAATTCAGAGTGAATAGGCATCTTCTAGACAAGCGCGCTCATCACTACTTGCCAGCAAGTCTGATTGCAGCCAAGCTAGTCTTTAAATTAAGAAGGATAAAAAACAAGATGATGTTCGCGACTTCGACCGCGTATTAAGGTTTTTTTGATGCTCACGGGACCTCTTATTTTTTGGAGATAAAAAGTAACATTTTCTGGGATCCGTCTCTGTACCAAAATTCGTCAAAACCGCTTGAACAGAAATTTCATGAAAGCGTGGCAGACAGACAGGCAAACAGACAAACTTTATTCATAATATTAGTTTGGATAAATCAATATACGGTCATATCGACCAAGTTTGAAGTGGTTAAGTGTTAATTTTTATCGTTTTCTCGGAGTTTAATTAATTCTTACTCATTGGTAACGGGCATCGGTGAGTCAGTTTTGGTCATTGACACAGGATGCCCCGCGGTATTGTGTGTGTGAAGAATGGTCTTTTTAGGTGAGCTTGTGGTCAGGTGGTTTTCGCATTAAAAATGGCGTGATCCTGCAAATTCGGGCTCGCGTTTAAAGATCTAACTCCACAACGCGCGGCGCGGCAGGTATCCATACTATCCATACTAATATTATAAATGCGAAAGTGTCTGTCTGTCTGTCTGCTACGCTTTTACTGCCCAACTACTCAACCGATTTTGATGAAATTTGGTCCAGGGATATGTTGCATCCAGGGGAAGGAAATAGACTACTTTTTATCCCGGAAAATTGGAGAATTCCCGCGGGAATCAGAAAACATCAGTCCACGCAGACAAAGTCGCGGACATCATCTAGTTCTTTATATGAGTTTGTATATAGCTGTGCAAATTTAAAAGCGATGCGGCATGGAGAATCACTGCGCGACGCGGCCTCGTACAAACTCATACAATTAATAATTCTTGCCGCTACGTGCCGCGCCGCGCCGTGCAACGACTTTTGACCGGTAAGGAGGGTTTGGTCGTGGCTAGATACTACCTTAGCGACAGTGTTGATAAGGCACAGTACACAGTCAATCAGCCCCCGATCGTGTAAGGAAATCGTAATCGTAAACGTTTGTCAAACATATAGGTAATTCGAACTGTTTAAGGAGTTAATTAGCTGCCTGCGTGTCAAAAAGCGTGCATGAACTTTTCATGCACGCTCAAACAGTTCGATCAATACGTTTTAAAAGCTCTCAAAAATGAACGATTTACTATAGTGAAGGGTCAGCGACTAAATGACTGTCATTATCTGTCATTTCGTCATACCAAGTCGCGTTTTCGCGTTTGTCACTCACGTAGGACAGGGCCACAGAGCCGTGCTGGGATGTTCTCATTGCACTGCACCGCTGCGCGTTATGTGTGTTTCAATCTTTATTATATTCAGGTATAATGTTATTTGATACGGGGAAATCGGCTTTACGGAAATGTCGCGCGGTTTATTTAACCAAAGTAAGTACCTACAGTGCATTTTGTTTCCTTTTCACAGTACTTAGGTATATAGAATATTTTGCCATGTGAAGACGGGGCCAAATAGCTAGTTTTTAGATTTATAACCTACTTTTCCTGAGCTACTACTTCACAGAGTACTAAGGGCCTATTTCACAATCGACAAGTAAACTTTAACTCTACAAAAAAAAAAAAAAAATTCTCGTAGGACAACTTGTGCCACTTAAGATAAGTCAAGACTCTACCACCGGTTCAGAAAGATGTTCTACTCTAAAAAGAGAAACGCTACTTACACTTTGTTATTAATAAGTATACAAAGCATATTGCATACGTTACGTAACTAGTAGGTATTACACTGATTCTCGGCAAGAAATTCATTGAAAATTTCACTCATTCAATTCAGTTTGAAAAATGTTATCCTTTGTGATTAATATACAGTGCATACTGCATACGTTACTTATCAGGGCCCCAATCATGTAAGAATTGTCCATCAAACGTTAAAGATTTTTGTCAAAGTAAAACAAACCATAACTGCATTGAATTAGAGCTCAATTTCGTCTGCCCATTCTTATACGTTTAGGTATGTACGATACCCTAAACGTATAAGAACGGGCAGACGAAATTGCGCTCTAATTCAATGCTGTCATTGTTTATTTTACTTTGACGAAAATCTTTAACGTTTGATGAACAATTCTTACGTAATCGGGGGGCAAGTACTACCACAGAATAGGTACCTAATAGTCGTTATATGTATACACAGCATCTGTCAAAACATCAAATAAACCGGCCCTTGAGGAACGACTACTTTATTTTTATCAACTACAAGTTTCCCTTGACTGCAATCTCACCTGATGGTAAGTGATGATGCAGTCTAAGATGGTAGCCGGCTAACCTGTTAGGGGTATGGCAGTTTTATTAAACCCATACCCCTAATCGGTTTCTATACGGCATCGTGTCGAAACGCCAAATCGCTTTGCGGCACGTTGCCGGTAGGGTGGTAACTAGCCACGGCCGAAGCCTCCCACCAGGCCAGACAAGCGAAAATTCCGAAATTATAAATTCCCAAATTGACTCTGCCGGGGATCAAACCCGGGACCTCCCACGTTAAGAACATACTCGTAAGACCAAAACGCTCAACGCTACGCCAGATAAGCCTGCCTACAAAGCACATTCCAAAAAATGAGCTTCGTAGGCAAAAACCAAATTAATGAGAATGAAAAGTGCCTGTATGAAATTCTATTACGAGTAATAGGAAAAAACCTGTAGTAAGTTTTACGATTTGTGACGTATTAAAAATAAAAATTACGTTTGTTGTATGGGAGCCCCCCTTTAATATTTACTTTATTGATATTTAATTATTTATTTTGAAAGGTAATATACAAGTTAATATTCTGTGAAAATTTGAACCGTCTACCTGTTACCGTTTTTAATATTGAGCAAAAAATACGAAAAAAACACGTTTATTGTATGGGGACCCCCCTTAATATATATATTTTTTTAATTTTTAGTATTTGTTGTTATAGCGGCAACGGAAATACATCATTTGTGAAAATTTCAGCTTTCTAGCTATCACGGTTTATGAGATACAGCCTGGAGACAGACAGACAGACAGACAGACAGACAGACAGACAGACAGACAGACAGACAGCGGAGTCTTAGTAATAGGGTCCCGTTTTTACCCTTTGGGTACGGAACCCTAAAAACATTTTTGAATCGGTATAGTCTATCCATTAGTGTTGAATTTATTATCGGTAAGTACCGAATGTTGTTTTCTATCCAAAAGAATCAGCAAGAAACTCTATATAGGTATATTAAGGCGGAGTAAATACATTAGAGGAAATCGAAACAAATTGTGATTCATTAATTAAGAATTGCTGTCTTTTGCATGGCTGGATGGGATTTAAACCCATATTTATCTTTCCTTGAGTTACCGGATAAATAATGGACGAGTGTTTAAAAAAGTAAAGCTATTTTTTCCATTAATACGAAGCCCGCCATCCCGCATTGGAGCAGCGTGGTGGGTCTGAGCTCGTATTCCCTCTCTCCTATGAGAGTGGAGGCCTGTGCCCAGCAGTGGGACGTTAATGGGTTGTAGTAGTACAAGTACCTACAAGTTAGCCCTTGGCTGCAAAATCTTTTTTTTTTTTTTTATCCACTACAAGTTAGCCCTTGACTGCGATCTCACCTGATGGTAAGTGATGATGCAGTCTAAGATTTTTCATTTCATTTATTAATTGCATTCATGTACATACAATATTATAATATTATATTTACTTAATTATAATGACATGAGACCCCGTCAGGGCATTGCAATTTGTATATAAGTATTATATATAGCTAACAACAATTTTATATTATTAAACGATTATAAATTTACAATTTCAGGAAGTCTACTTTGTAACACATTATATATTATATTTTTTAACCTACCAATTTATCTACCTAGCACTTATCTAATTACAGTAAAAATAATGTCAAATTGTTTACCAGTTATTTTGAATTAAATATTAGTTAGTAATTTTTAACTAAGTATTAGATGGTAGCGGGCTAACCTGTTAGGGGCATGGCAGTCATATTAAACCCATACCCCTATTCGGTTTCTACACGGCATCGTACCGGAACGCTAAATCGCTTGGCGGCACGTCTTTGCCGGTAGGGTGGTAACTAGCCACGGCCGAAGCCTCCCACCAGGCCAGACCAGGGAAAATCTCGCCTATAAATGCGAAGTGAAGATTTACCTAGTCTACGGTGGGTGGGCTATCCTTTAGAGGTAGACCGTACCTACATAAGGCAGTATTATCCATAAATAATATTTTATATTATAAAAAATGCGATATTGTGTCTGTCCGCTAACGGCTTATATTTTCAACCGATTATGATGAAATTCGGTATAGAGATAGGTTGCATTCTCGGGAAGATATGCTACGTTTTATCCTGGAAAATGAAGGGGAAAAATCAGCTAGTAAAATATAAAATGTCCTTTCACAAGAAAATATATATTGCAATCAATATAGCAAATTACGCAACCATTACTCAGGAGAGAAACGACTCGTGCTATCATACGATTATTATTTTTTATTTTTATGCCTGTTGCCAAGTAGGTAAAACATCTATATGTTAATAAAATTTCAAACTTTTACACCCATTGAAGATTACAGACCAACTTACACAAACGTGACGTTAATAAAACATGCAATGGATACAAGACAAAACTTAATAAAATAAAGTACACAAATGGAATTGATATCATAGTAGAAGCAGCAGTTAACATGTTGCGACTTGTCAAAGGTATGAGCTGACACGATTGATGACCAATAGGTGAAGATTTGTTGAAATAAAGAGGTTAAAAATACCTAGTAAATTAGGACATTTAAAAGCTGACTAACACATTTACTGGCAAACATCATGAAATCGTTTCGTTTGAATCTATACCTATTACCTACTAATACTTACTTATTATAAATACGAAAGTTTGAACTATGTTGTTACTCAATCACATCCCAATGGCTGAACGGATCTGGATGAAATTAGGCACAGAAATAGACTATACCTAGTCCACGAAAGTCCTGTACCCTTACTCTGAGATTGATCGAATTTAAAATACGGTCTCACTAAGTGAGGTGAATCACATTTGCGTCAAACTAAAATTGACCCAAAAACTCTTGATTTAAAGCCACAAATTCAGTGCAACCGATTCAAATTTCGAAACGTATCGTTTGGAGCGCTAGCTGTGAATGCATACACGAAATTGAGCTCTAAATTAATAAGATTAAGATTCATTTTAGTTTGATGCAAATGTGATTCACCTCACTTAGTGAGACCGAATTTTAAATTCGATCAATCTCAGAGTAAGGGTACAGCGCTGTGCCTGTGCTCGAACCACAGTCATAGCAAAATGCTGAGTGGAGTCCATTTTGGGATCACACAACTCATATTTCTGTCTCATAATAAATCTCTCTACTATAATTAATTATTGTATTGTGGTTCCAAATAAACGCTTTTTCTTTCTTTCTTTCTTTCTATATGCTACTTTTTATCCAAAAAACCTCAATCCACGCGGACGAAGTCGCGGGCATTAGCTAGTCATTCATATTTTGGCGACCTCCCTGGCGCAGTGGTGAGCGCTGTGGTCTTTAAAGTGGGAGGTACCGGGTTCGATCCCCGGCAAGGTTGATTCGGGAATTTATAATTTCTGAATTTTTCTTAGGTCTGGCTTGGTGCCCCAACTTTGTGCTACCCTTTACTGACACTTTATTAGGTCCGTAAACGACAAACCAACAAAAAAACACACTTTTCGCATTTTAAATAATAATACAAGAAGATGCCCGCGACTTCGTCCGCTTGAAGTTTTTTGATCCCAGCGAGAACTCTTCAATTTTCCGGGGACAAAAGCAGCTTATGTCCTTCCCCGGGATGTACCGAAGTTCCGATCAAAATCGGTTGAGTAGTTGGGCCATGGGCGTAGCAGACAGACAGACAGACACACTTTTGCATTTATAATATTAGTATGGATTAGTAATAAGTATGGGATAAGTTGTCGTGTAATGAATACGGAACAACCCGAACTCATGCATGCATGCAGGTTTCCTCGCATCAGTTTTTCTTTTACCGCTATAGCAATCCATCACATTTACATACTTTAATTTGCTTAGAGCGAACATAACCTTGAAAAGTATGAGGATTGTGCCTAGGATTCGAAATCTGGACTGTCCAAATAGACGTTCAAAGAAGTTCACTATGCTATAATTATTACTGACTAGATGATGCCCGCGCGACTTCGTCCGCGTGGATTAAGTTTTTTCAATTCCCGCGGGAACTTCATAATTTTCCGGGATAAAAAGTATATGTCCTTCCCCGGGATACAACCTATCCCTGTACCAAATTTCATCAAAATCGATTAAACAGATGGGCCGTGAAAGCGTAGCAGACAGACAGACACACTTTCGCATTTATACCTAATATTAGTAAGGATTCATTAATTAATCGCAAATTATTAGTGATGATAAATATTTAACCAATTAATACTCCAGTTATCGATACGGAACACTGTCGATAACAACTAAGATATCGACAGTCGTCAGTACCGACGTGAATACAATTTGTAAGATAAAATAATGATTAGGCTTGCGAAACGTTGCGTCACGAGCGGCCGCGAAGCATGATTAAACTTGCAAAAGCGAAATACAGTCGAGTAAAGGTTAGTCGGCAGTAGTGAAGGGATTAGATAGATTTATCGCTGTTTTAAATAGTCTCGCAAAGATCCTGTGTGATCAATTTTTAAAATAACGTACGTCAGAGATATACCTACTTTATTATGTTTTTTCTTTAGAATCACATAGTTAATTGAAATAAAGCTCTTTTTAATTACATATACAGTGTCTCATGTCTGGGACGATTAGTTTTGTAGTCGTTATGCCAGTCACTGCTATGTAGACGGACAATCTAATGCCACGGCTGATGGTAGAATATGCTACAATTTTAATAAATTCATGGTACAAATCATGATCATTCTTTACTCCATCATCATTCATAATGGACTGAATCAACTGACGCCGAATCTCTTATAATGTCGATTTTGGGGCTATGCCTTTACATTTTAAACTTTACACACTAATGCTAATGTATTATGCAATTATAATATGATACACGAGCAAATTACAATAATTATCATATAAATAGTTTCGACTAGGTTTTACATAACATTATTTTATAATCGTAGCTAGGTACATCTCTAGGAGTAATATAGCATACTAGCTGATGCACGCAACTTCGTCCTCGTGGATTGAGGTTTTTTGGTTCCCGCGGGAACTCTTTGATTTTCCGGGATAAAAAGTAGCCTATGTGTTATTCCAGTAGACTATAATCTATCTCTGTGTCATATTTTATACTCCATTTTTATCCGTTCAGCCGTACTGGCGTGATTGAGTAACAAACATCCATCCATCCATCCAAACTTTCGCATTTATGATATTAGTACAGATGTCTTGATTAAGTGTATACTGCGATAGGCGTGCTTTGCCTTTAGTGCATTGATCCTATCCTTGCGATTCTGATTTCCATAAAATACCTAATATTTTCTTCGCCATAACGTACTTTACTATAGTATTAGTGTAGGTATAGCAATTAAATTAAAAAATTTCGTTTTATCGATGTTTTAAAATCTCGATGTCAGAACATCACTCAGACCGATCATTGTCAATTGGATCGTGACCAAAACGTACGTATCCGATTATTATCTCAATAATTTTGTATACAGTCTTTGACTGACTCATTTTTAGCAGATCCAAGGTTTAAGGGCGACCCGTTTCACGAAACAGCCCACTTAGCAATTATCAATCACTTCACTTTAATGTTTATTTATGAGCTTCATGACTGACTGAAAAAAAAACATCGCGTTTATTTTTTGCATTTTTTTTACGCTACTACAAGTTAGCCCTTGACTGCAATCCCACCTGATGGTAAGTGATCATGCATTTCAAGATGTTTGGCAGTTTTATTATAATTCGCGCGGAAAAAAGCTGTGGTTTGATACAAGTTTCCTCGTTCGTTTGTTCGTTAAACTGCCTCGTTGGTCTAATGGTTAGCATGTTCAACTGCGGCCGACGAGGTCCCGGGTTCGAGTCCCGGGTCGGGCCATAATTAAGTATTGGGTTTTTCTGTCTAGATATTCTCAGTACTAGCCCGGAGTTAGGAAGGATGGTGGTGTTTCATCCCCGCGCCTCGGAGAGCACGTTAAGCCGTCGGTCCCGGTTATTATCGCTAATATGGATAATAGTCGTAAAAGCCCGCCAACCCGCATTGGAGCAGCGTGGTGGGTCTTACCTCTAATTCCCACTCTCCTATGAGAGTGGATGCCTGTGCCCAGCAGTGGGACGTTCATGGGCTGTAGTGGTGGGTGGTGGTGGTGGATACAAGTTTCATGCGGTGCGATAAGAATTATACTTTTCTCACCTCCGGGCGGAAAGCGTCAATTTTCCTCCCGCTGCGCTAAACGAAAATGCCGCTTTCCGCCTCCGTCGAGGAGAAAAATAGTATACACACCACGGGCAGTAAATAAGAAAGCCTCAGATCACATGTTTATTGACCTCGGCTTCGCCTCGGACAACAATTACATGTGATCTGAGACATTTCTTATTTTACTGCCCTAGATGTGTAATATACTATAGTCGCGCGAATATTTTGTGCTGTATGGAGTTGTATGACGTTCACCGCATGCGCAGTGCGTGGTAGCAGCTGTGGTGGTAGGTAAAATCCGCACGCGGAAAATAAATCGCGAGAATAAAAATCTCGTGGACGTTCTTCTCAGTGCGGGCCTAGCCTAAAGCCCCTGTAAGGATGAAAACACACTATGGACATACCAAAACGTACACATGAAATGTCAACTTCGTTTGGGAAACACGTTTTATCTGGACCCGCTAGCAACTGGACGCGCAGCTTCAACTTCTTAAAAAACGATGGCAAATGATGATGCAGTCTAAGATGGTAGCGGGCTAACCTGTTAAGGATATGGCAGTTATACTAAACCCTATCGGTTGCTACACGGCATCATACCGGAACGGTAAATCGCTTAGCGGTACGTCTTTGCCGGTAGGGTGGCAACAAGCCACGGCCGAAGCCTCCCACCAGACCAGACCAGAGAAAATTGAGATATTGAAAATTCCCAAATTGACCCTAATGGGAATCGAGTGGCATTCCAAACCAGTGGTAGATTCACACGACGATTCAAAAGCAATTGTAATAAGCAATTGTTTAATGAATAAAAAACATTTGAATTTAGATTTTTTTTGAATTTTGAACCCGGGACTTCCCACAATAAAACCAGAGCGCTCACTACTGCGTCAGAGAGATCGTCAAATCTACATATATATAAATCTCGTGTCACAATGTTTGTCCTCAATGGACTTCTAAACCACTTAACCGATTATAATAAAATTCGCACACCATGTGCAGTTCGATCTAACTTGAGAGATAGGATAGTTTATATTATATAGATTAGGATTATTAGTGCTACCCGTGCGAAGCCGGGGCGGATCGCTAGTACGTTTATAAAGAATTAAGGTAAGCTTTTTTGTAATTCCCATGACAGTTACTGCGGATGGTCACTATATTATAACTTAGTTTTTTTTTTTATCCACTACAATTTAGCCCTTGACTGCGATCTCACCTGATTGTAAGTTATGATGCAGTCTAATATGGTCGCGGGCTAACCTGTTAGGGGCATGGCAGTTATATTAAATCCATCCCGCTATTCGGTTTCTACACGGCATCGTACCGGAACGCTAAATCGCTTGGCGGCACGTCTTTGCCGGTAGGGTGGTAATTAGCCACGGCCGAAGCCTCCCACCAGGTCAGACCAGGGAAAATTCAGAAATTATAAATTCCCAAATTGACCCTGCCGGGGATCGAACCCGGGACCTCCGCACGTTAAGACAACAGCGCCACACACTGCGCCACGGAGGTCGTCAAGTCAAAGAACACTAACAAAACGATAGTTCGCGCGCGAATTGAATGCAGAGCTTAGGTAGGTACGTGTCACCTCAGGCCCCGACTGCATTCAACACGCGCGCGTAACATAGCTATTTACTAAGTATAATTACCCAGTTACTTAAGCATATAAAAACAAAGGATTATCCTAATAAACTGCATAAAAAGCTACTAAATCGCTTTTATTGGACGTAACGTCATATAAACATGTAGATAATGAGCTCCTAAGCTGCAAACCTTCGCTGTAATGCGTTGTATTACCTTATTAGATTACCTACATATTGTATTTACTCACGGAAGCATTACGAAATAATTACGAATAAAAATAAATTATGACATAGACCTGTCCCCTTGGTACTTGTTTACCGCAAATGAGTATGTTACGGATGTTAAAAGGATAGAAACCTCGAATCAAGTATTACTTAGCTGGATGGAACCTATAACCAGGGTTGGGCACTATTAATTGAATTACTTGTAATTAAAATACGTAATTGAAATACAAATACGTATTTGGTATTTGTATTTCAATTACTTACTTAAAATGTAATTTGTAATTGGTATTTCAAATACCTGACACCGAGGTATTTTGTAATTAGTATTTCAAATACTTGAGGCTTCAAAATACATTTTAATAAAATACATTTTACCTTCGTGAGTGTGAGTGCGAGCCGAGAGTATAATGATGGTAAAGCAGCTAAGAGTTGACAACACTGCACCTGTTATGTATAATACTGTAGTTGTACGCTATGACTGTAGGTACGTCAAAATCTTGCCATTCATGCCATAGAGACAAGTTATTATAAACATGAAATACGTTTTACAATTACGTCTTATTTTGTAATTTGTATTTCGTATTTCAATTAAAAATAGCTAAAATACTGTATTTTGTATTTTATATTTCAAATACCTTACTTAAAGATATTTTGTATTTCGTATTTTAATTACTTGCGATAAAGTATTTTGTAATTTGTATTTCAATTAAAGCAAAGCATGTATTTTGCCCAGCTCTGCCTATAACAAGTTTTATTAGAGGAGTTTCCATTTGTTTTTCTAAATTACCTATTACAAAAATTTAACCAAAATATTATTAAAAAATATGAAAGAATCATTTGAAAAACAACAAATTAAAACGTTAAAAAACTTTAAAACTTTTTAAGTTGCGCTTGCAAAAATAATTTTGCTACTACTACGACTATCATACTAATATTATAAATGCGAAAGTGTGTTTGTTTGTTGGTTTGTCCTTCAATCACGCCGCAACGGAGCAACGGATCAACGTGATTTTTGGCATGGGTGTATTATTAATCCCGGTAAAGTAAGGAGTCCCGCGGGAATAAAAAAACTTAAATCACGCGCACGTAGACGCGGGCATCAGATAGTAATATTATTTATGTAACCTCCTTTTTTTGAAGTCAGTTAAAAACCGAATAAAAGTAAGAAGGGGTGTAAAGTGACTTATTTGTACACAAAAGCACTAAATATTATGTGTGTGAAGATAATTTTGGTTTAAGTAGGTATTTGTACATACTAGATACTAGTAGTACCTAAGTAGGTACTCGATAGAGCACTCAGATCAATATTCAGTTGGAATTTTCTATGCAAGCAGACCGTAAAGCTGGTAAAAGGGTAGCGGGCAAGGTAAAATCTTTTAGAGGGTATATAAAACACTTCATAAAGATTTATGGTATCAATATCCCTTGGGTGCAAGGCGCAGCGGCTTTAAAATGTGGACGGACTAATGTGAAATACGGACCTGGATTAGGCACATGATAAATCTACTACTTCAAGATGAAATACCTAGATACCTATCTATAAAAGTAGTTAAGAGTAACTCTACTATTCTATTGGTTCCCAATATACCTACCTCTCAGGTTCGTATTTGTAAGCCGACATCATCTAAGTGCAGGTTATTAACTATAGATCTTGAGAAGCTTAAATTGACCAATACGTGAGAGCGTGTTCTTAAATTAAATGATTTATATTGAAGTGAAAACTTTTTTAGCCGCGTTGAGCACTTTTTAATAGAGGGTAAATTTGTGGATTCGCGTCACCGACACCGACATACTCCGTGTCACCGACATGCACGCGTTGTTACGAAGACAAAGGTCTTAAATATAAAAATACTACATTCGTAATTTTAAGGTTTATATTTGAATTTTTTTAATATTTTTTTTAAATAAGTATATATTTTTTTAAATTATTTTAAATAAGTATTCGTTTTCACTTCTATCGGCAGTCCTTATGACTGCCAATTTTTTGTTTTTTTTTTTAATTTCACGCAGGACAACTTTTTTTTTTTTTTTTTTATTATCCACTACAAGTTAGCCCTTGACTGCGACCTCACCTGATGGTAAGTGATGATGTAGTCTAAGATGGTAGCGGGCTAACCTGTTAGGGGCATGGCAGTTATATTAAACCCTTATCCCTATTCGGTTTCTACACGGCATCGTACCGGAACGCTAAATCGCTTGGCGGCACGTCTTTGCCGGTAGCCATTTACTTAATATGATAAGTCAAGACTATACCACCGGTTATATCAAACTGAACTGAATAGGTCAGCATGGAGGACTATGGCCAAACTCTTCTAATTCTAAGAGGAGACTCATACTCGACGGCATGGGTTGTAATGAGTAATTCACACAACAGAACAAACTCACATACTAATTATTAAAGAGTTGCTGATTTGACTAATTTGTCAAATACCCATAATACCCAATGGTATAAGTCAAAATTAACAGGACCTTATGAAATCAAACGGAACTGTTTACCGTTAAAAAATAACAAACGCAATTAAACAATAAAACAAAAAGCAGACAATATTAATACAATTATACATTTTTATGCAAATCCGAGACGTCGGGTCAATACCTTACCCAACGTACTCGTATAAGGAACGAGTGTTGAACTTTAAGTTTTAATGATTTTATTGGCTGAGATCAAGTGATAAGCAAGTGGAAACTACAACTATCTGTATTTTCTGTAATTGCTACGTGTAAAATATATTCGCTATTATTTTATGTAATAAAATAAATATGGTGGCATTTACATGAGGCAGTGAAGTTGATTTAATTTCATTTATTTATGTCGTTATTAATGCATAATTTAAGATCTTAGATTTCGAGGACCTTCCTGGCGCAGTATTGAGCGCGTGCAGAGGTCCCGGGTTTGATCCCCGGCAGGGTCAATTTTGGGCCTCTATAGTTTCTGAATTTTCCCTAGTTTGGCCTGGCGAAGACTTACCGCCAAGCGATTTAGCGGTCCGGTTCGATGCCTTGTAGAAACGGACTAGGGGTATGGGTTTAATATAACTGCCATGCCCCTACCAGGCTAGCCCGCTACCATGTTAGACTGAATCATCACTTACCATCTAACTTGTAGTCGATAAAAAAAAAGTTTGATAATAATATGATGTATACATAATAATATATGATAGTAAACGGTGTACAAGACTAAGATGTCTATTTATAATACCTTACATTCTAGGTTCTGTTGCAAATATTCTTCAATAGCCCTATAATAATCTCGGCCTTCACTCAAAATGTCAGAGAGAAGCCCTTGAGCATTGAGCTGTATATACCATAGAGGTGCAGACTTCATACATTTCCGGCGAGGCGACAGAAAACCGCCCCCAGCTTATATAAGATGAAATGTATGATTTTCTTGTAGGACATCTTGTGTCATATGTTGGGATAATTGAAAAAAGCCGACAAGAAGCTTAGCATGTTATCTTTTTTTAAAGATAAAGTTTTAGAATTGGAATCTAAATATGATATATTATTTTCAAACAAATATAATACTTATATGTATTAGAAAATATTATACGTTCTAAAAGAATTTTAAAAATTTGAACAAATAATACATATTATTTTCAAGAAAATATCCTGTATTATTCATTTACTTTCTTCTTCTTACATAAGGTACCAATATAGCAACTTCATAGCTCATAATGTGATTATTATAGCGACAATTTTTTATACAAGTTGATTGCACTAGGTAAGAAAAGTTTACCTTACTAACTTACCTTAGTGACTGCTTGGGCATACGAACCTAGTATTTTCAGTTCCTGCGTACATCGGTGAGTACCGGTCAATATAAATGAAATGAAATGTTTAAACACAGCAATGTTTGAGCACAACTTGGATCAGGACTCTACCTGCCGCTGTTGGGAAACAAATTTTACTAAAAAGAGCTGGCAAGAGAAATCCACACTAATAATTATTATAAATACGAATGTGTGTCTGTTTGTCTGCTGCGCTTTCCCGGCCTATCTTTTAAACCGATTTTGAAGAAAATTTGCACTAAAGTTATCCCGGAATATAAAGGAGTTCCCGCGGGAATCGAAAAACCTTAATCCACGCGGCCCAAATCTCGGGCATCATCTAGTTATATATATCTTTGAAAACTAATCAACCTGCGACTCCACAAACTGATTTTGACTGCTGTTCTAAGAAACCTCCAATTTAAAAAAAAAAAAAAATTTAGGCCCCACAATTCAGGAAAATTCCACCTCTAGTATAAAGAACCTCTCTGTCCTTGAGCCGTGAGCGGGGTATAGAAATAATAAAAATAGGAGCACGACAACCAGACAGCTCGGAGCGCCGGCGCAGGTCACGACTTGTTTGTGTCGACGAACTGGACTGAACATGTTTTAATGAGGCCTTGGAGTTGAGGCTTTAGGACTGGACTGGAATTAAGACAGCCTGGAAGAGAAAGAAGCCTTCATTTTTTATTTAATATATAGGCTAGCGGCTCGCTGCAATCAGACTTGCTCTAAAATCCTTGGACTCCTACATATTAACTAAGTATCGATAGAATTGTTATGAAATAAGCTATAATTATATCTATACTTGTCAGTACCTATCTATTTCAATTACTTCAGTATAGGGCAATTAAGTCAAAGAATGCCCTTGAAAGTATGACGAGTTACTCTTGTCGTTGTCGTCGTCATTGTTTGAAAATAAAACCACTGGTACAATATGTGCTCGTTAAAAACAACAGTTCCTTAACCTTATTGGAATAAGATCAAAAATCGAGCCTCATATTGTTTTACAGTGCTCTTCAATAGTGGTTACAAAGATACGAAAAATACAGAGACAGTAGACTCGTTTTTTAAACGCCGTAGAATGATACTTATAATCGATGTAGAGTTGAAAGTTGCCATAGATTAAGTTCGGAATGTATTTAAGAAGGCTATACACACGCACATACCAAGCTGGACAAGGAAGTTTGGCCAAGGTAAAATCGACAGTCTAAAGGTGTCGGTGCCAGATGCCGTGCGGTCGCGCGCGGCCTTTAGACTGTCGATGCCAGCTGACGGTTGTGAAAGTTGCCGACAGTCTAACTGCGTTTGCCAGCCCCAGAGGAGGGCTAATTGCTCATACAAACGTAATACCAAAATAATTAGTAATTCGAGCATATTTCCTCCATATTATGCGATTATTAAGATTTAACTTGTATTTATCTAGGTCCCTGGATAATTATTTTTCCAAAATACTTTCCCAAAATTAAATGTAAATACTTTCCCAACATTGCGTTTTGCATGTTTTTGCGACATAAACGACATGTTTTCTACTTATTTGTTTCATATTAAAACCAACGATATCTCACGTACTAATTGATCAGGAACATAGCCTATATTGTCAAGTTACAGAATAACAACACGAAGTTAAAAACACAACAATTTTTCATTCATCATTTTTGGTATTCACGGAACAAGACTAAATGTATAACAAATTCTGTACGCTCATATAATTGCTATCGCGCTTGCACGCGATCATGTGTCTTCAGCCAAATAGGTATAGATATACCGGCAAATTTATATTTGCGGTTCGAGTAGAAATTGCGAGCGGCGGTCGCCGGTCCCTTAACTCTTGATTTGAACATTAAAATAGGGAGGAAAACGGAAGCCGGAAATGTATTCCATATCCTAGCGGTTCGAATTAGGACTGAGGAAGCAAATCGCGACGTACGAGCCCACGGAATTTCGACTGCGTAAGGGTGCAGACCTTGTCGATGCCTTGCGGTGGGAATTAGACAGTTCACGGCTTGTTTGTATCGACGAACTGGACTGAACATGTTTTAATGAGGCCTTGGAGTTGAGACTTTAGGACTGGACTGGAGTAAAGACAGCCCAGAAACAGGAAATTGGCTTCTTTTATATTAATTGAATAAGAAGCCAGCCCTCAAATTCCCTATGAATCAAGACATTCATACCCATCATCTGCTATTCATACAATTACTTAATAATAGTGAAACTGAACCTGAACAGTCCTAAAGCCTTGAGGCTTTTCTGAGCTTAACCCTTAAATCGATAACGGGGACCCTGGGATACGTTACTTTCTTTTTAAATCTGAGAATTATATAATAACCTGAAAGATTTTTTTGCGCTATAGATATATTTTTTATATATTTGAGATTAGTAGAAAAAATAATTAGAGCTCGTACAAATAAAATCTATCCGTCAAATTCAAAATAGAGTCAAGGCGACAGTATGTTGGAACAGCACGGTTAAGTTTTAATCGGATTTTTTAAATTTTTTGCTAGTAACTGTTTTTTTCGGTATAAATTGAAAGAATAAATGTCACATAATAGATTGCAATATCATATTTAGATCATCAATCCACAATAATAAAATTATAGGTTCATAAAAGTGTATGTGCCCCGTGGTTCCCGTTGCCGCTTTTGCCGATTACGAGTAACGGGTACCAGGAGATACGTTGCCAATTTCTTGGCAAATGGCAGCATACATTCAAACCTTTTAAAATCATTTTGTCAGTATTTTTTGTGCTTTTTTTTATGTAGGCGTGGTTGCTTAAAGCATGTTTTATTTATTTGCATAATTAATGCATGTTCTGATAATAAAAGTTTTACTTCTGACAATGAAACAATTTAGAATCACATTCTTCTCCTGTTATAAGCTCAGATCTACCTTCATCTACCTTCTTTAGATTCTTCTTACGAAATTGAAATTTAAGGATATGGTAGGGATTATAATGAGGTATTTATTCGATTGCATAATACATATTTAAAACTTCGAAAATATGCCTCACACACTAATATTCGATGAAGTCTTCCCATCCCCTTCGACAAACAATTGAGAGGCTAACACCCACCCTGAATTCTATACAGTCGTTTTTAGGGTTCCGTACCAAAATGGTAAAAATGGAACCCTTATGGTGCGACTTTCTCCGTCTGTCTGTCTGTCTGTCTGTCTGTCCGTCCGTCACACTCGATTATTTCAGTAACTACCGAAGCTATCGACATGAAATTTGGAATAGTTGTGTATATTAGTGGCCCAAAAACACTGGAATTAAAAAAAATTGGAAATTATTTTTGTTCTTATTTAAAAAGGGGGGAAAATCGGAGGGTTGAAATTTAAAAGTGAGATAACTGTACTGTGTGGGGTATCATATGAAAGGGTTTACTTTGTACATTCTAAAACAGATTTTTAATTATTTTTAGTCATGATAGTTTTTGATTTATCGGGGAAAAAGTCAAAAAAAATACCGTTCCCCCCCCTTATCTCCGGAGTTTACCAATCGAAAAATCTGAAATAATTATGGTCAATAGGAATTTATGTATATTTTACAGGAAAACTATAGCCAATGCTCTAACTAGCATAGTTTTTTTGATATTAACAGAAAACCTCTACAAACAAAGTTAGTTTTGCGGTTCATTAAATTCATTAATCGTAAAACTTGCTACAGGTTTGTACGGAACCCTCGGTGCGCGAGTCCGACTCGCACTTTGCCGGTTTTTTTCCATCACTAGCTAAAAATTCGCTATTTAAAGGGCTTACTAGGTTTAAACCAAAATATTAATAGCAAAAAAGATAAAAAAAATAAGTTAGTTCTCAATTATAACTGAACAAAAGCTGCATTCAGGCAATGAGCTGTGATAGATGGAGATTTACAGAAACTTCACAAAACACATTTGGCTACAGTTTTATATTATCTTTATTATTTTTTAATTGCTAGACGGTAGCTTATCGACCTGTAGACAGTATTAGTCTGCATTATATTGGTCATTTTCAGGAAACTCAAAAAATGGAAATAAGTTTATGTTTTGTGATAAGCGAGCAAAAATCGCGAAACTCTCCGTCAATTCCAAAACAACAAAATGCTTTTTCTTCTAATTTTTTAGTTTTATTCTATACTAAGTATTTCGTAGTCTACTCGGCAACGTACACTACGGTACCCGTAACGGAATATCGTTCTTTCGTCGAGTAATCGGCATCGTATCCTATGGGACCCGTTAATTTTCTCGAAAATGGAAAATCATATATTTTTTTCAATATTTTTCCCTGAGTCCAGAGGTCGTCATGAACCAAGAAAATCTATAAAACAAATGTTATGTGTATATTTTTAGTCCTGCCGATTTAAGGGTTAAGGACCGGACTGGAATAAAGACCGTCTAAGCTTCATAAAAAAATATCACGCCTAAACAATGAAATCTCATTTTTAACTTGGAAACTTATTTTATGTTTCTCTGTATCTAGGTAGCAAGTTTATGTTAGAAGCCACAAATTCCCATGAACCACAATGGTCCTATACCTTTCGTGTTTCAGTTGTGGCATTAATTTTTGTACCATTAAAGAGTAAAATGCGCAGCGAAAGTAATATCAGAGAATTATCTTACTAGACTTTATACTTCAAAAATGAAGCACTGGACCTCTTCTCGCGTTATTTTAATTTTAATTTCATCAACTTCCAAAAACGTTAAACTGGGTATTGGGTAAGTCATAAAAACGTACCGTCAGCGTTTACCCTTATGTTAGTAGGTATTATAAAGGCATGAGGCACTCAATCTATAAAGTTTTATGCACAATACTTTAACAGGTTTACGTAAACATAAGTGCAATGTCTAGGGTTCGATTCCAAGCAGGTGCAAATTGGAAATTTATAATAATAAGTAAACTGCCTCCGGTGTGGTATGGTGGGAGGCTTCGGCCGTGCGTAATTACCGGCAATGAAATGCCGTCAAGCAATCTAGCGTTCCACTACAAAACCGACTGAAAATCCATACTAATAATAATATTATAAATGCGAAAGTGTGTCTGTCTGTCTGTCTGTCTGTCTGCTACGCGTTCATGGCCCACCTTTTCAATTGATTTTTATGTAATTTGATGCAGGTTGTATCCCGGGGAAGGACATCTCCACCCGCAGGAGTTCCTGTGGGAATCTAAAAAACTTAGTCCACGCGGACAAAGTCACGGGCATCATCTTGTATTAGTGTAAATTATAGTGATACTAGCTAATGATCTAGATAAATAGTAGCCAATATCCCCTAGGGAAGACCTATGTCTATACGAAATTTCATCGAAATCAGTTGAAAAGATGGGCCGTGAAAACGGAGCAAACAGGCAGACAGACACACTTTCGCATATATAATATTACTTATTATGGACGTATGTCTAATGACTAGATAATGATAATCTAATCGCTAGAATCGCCGCGCCGAGTTGGAAAATTATCGGGAAATTAGCTTACTAACAACGCGTGGATGTCATTGTATCAGACACTAGGGCGCTGCCCTCAGAACAATCACCTTAGGAAAATATTACCGACTTGTTTACCACCAGGCGTGACTCGGGAAATTCTTAATTAGTTTACACTCAAGAGCGGATACATACTATAATTTTAATGACAAATTATTATGGTTTCAAATATATTCAACAAAAATCCATACTAATATCATATATGCGATAGTGTGTCTGTCTGTCTGTGTCTCTGCTGTATAGCAGATTAGCTCGCTACCACCACTAGACTGTCGCTCGCATAATCCATACTTATATCCATATCCAATGGATATTAGTATGGATTATGGATATTATCCATACTAATATTATAAATGCGAAAGTGTGTCTGTCCGTCTGTCTATCTGTCTGTCTGCTACGCTTTCACGGCCTATCTGTTCAACTGATTGTGATGAGCACAGGGACAGATTGTATCCCGAGGAAGGATACAGGCTACTTTTTATCCCGGAAAATGAAAGAATTCACGCGGGAATCAATAAACTTAATCCAAGCGGACAAAGTCGCGGGCATCATCTAGTTTTAAGTAATAGTAATTAAAGTAAGTTTGAGGGCTAACTTAAAGTGGATATAAAAATCATGTAGTTTCCCAATCCCATCCTATACTAAGTGTTGTGACGTTGGATAAAGAATATACTGTAGCTACCCTATTACAAAAATTCATGTTCTCCAATGGAGATCGTTCACTCTTGTAAACTATGGAGATACCATTACATACTATACCATACCATACCACACCATAGATTCCAAGAGCTTCAACTATCATCTTCTAGGCAAGCGCGCTCCACTTTAGGCTGCATCACTACTTCCAGCAAGTCTGATTGCAGCCAAGCGCAAGTGTATGAATAAAAAAATAAAAAAAAACTTCATGTGAAAATTCAGTCGATCCACAGTCTTGTTTGGATGCAGAAAGATGGAAGGAAAAGCAACAAAACACACTTTTGCATTTTTAATATTAGTGGGATGTTTTGTGTCTAAGTATCGAGATTCTAGGTGTCCAGGGAAAAGAATGCTTTTGAAACTCCTGTTTTTGTCTCGCCTTCAAACTCCCGGGTACTTTTGTTTGACTCCCGGCTCCGACACTCCATTGTTGCAGTTGGCGACGAATATGTCTACAGGATGTATATTTTTGAAAAAATATTTTTGTTATTATGATTTTTAATATGTAATGATTATATTCCGTAGGCTATATATGGACATTGGACTGTATCATTATTTCGGTGTCTTTCTGTATGTGACATATTGTGTTTTATTAAAAAAATATTAAAGTTACAAACTGAAGTTAAGCACACTTCTCCTTATAGTAATATGATATTAGGTTAGTAAGTCTGTATGAGGTTATAATTTTAAAGTCACGAGATTTCTTTAAAAAAACGGTACTAATACCATATTAATATAGTTTTAATTTATTCAAATTCAAACTCAATTTTTTTTTTTGTTCAAATAAACTTTTACAAGTGCTATTGAATCTACGAGTGAATCGGATGGTTCCAATGGTTCGGCATGCCATACGGTTCCTATTGATAAAATCTGAAAATAAAAACTAGAATACGTACACAGTGATCGAATTAGCATACTTCTAACAAATATTATGGTAAGTAGAAGGGATAATTCAACACCAAATGAAACCTTATCGACTTATTTAAGAGAATTTGTTAGAATTAAAATAAGTTCGACGTTTGAGTTCAAAAGTTATCCAAAATTTCCACCCATTTATGTCCCATAAAGAACTTTACTTACATACGGAGGATAAATGGATTCAAAGTCTTTGTAGTAAAGTTTTAGCAGTCTTCATTGAGTTAGAGTTGGTACTATAGAGTAGCAAACTTTTTGCATCAGATATCAAGAAAGTGTTTTCTGTAAATTGATTATCACAATTACAATTTCAATTTCGTTTATTTGCAGAAACATGTTTTATACAATAGGTGATAAACAGAATGACGTGTACAATGTTTCGCCATAATAGGCATGCAAAAATAATAAATAATCATAATATTATCATCACTTAATCATAGACAATTAGATTACCATGAAAATAGGCAATTACATTAAAAACATTATCATATCAATATCATAGAATTAATGTTATAAATTATAATGGAAATGAACGAAGTTCATTTCCTGGCATACCTATTTGTGTCACTTATGATACTCTTCGTATTTTGACTTTACATTGTTACTATTAAAGCGTTATGTTAGCGTGTAAGATTATTAGATTATCTTAGAGTTTAAAGAGCGTAGAAATTTGGTCTGACATTGTCAGTCAATTGCATTGCGTTCCCCAAATATCTGCAGGCCATGCCACAACTTTTATATGAGGCCACAAAATAATAAATCGAAGTAACCCAAAAGCATCGTTGACATATTATACTTGGTTGATTTTCGCCGAACGCACGTGAGCCAATCCAAAATAGAGCAATACTATTAATAGATTGACAGAGTAAAATTAAGTAAACGTCAAAAACGCATTACTAATGCCCTGTATCCAATCCGCACAATATTGCTTATCTAGTAATGGTGAGTATACTCTCTGGCAGTCTTCGGCTGAAGTTATAGGAGCTTAAAAGGAACTTGCAACCTTTTAATATGCTTATGTTCACAACTAAACTCAATATGGACTCTATAATTTAAGGCATGAACATTTAAAATGGTTATTTGGACTCTATAATTTAAGGCATGAACATTTAAAATTGTTATTGAGTGTAATAAAAGTTGTAGTACTAAAATAAACTAAGTTTAGACTTCAGTCGAATAGTTAATAGATGCTACAATATAGCAATCCAAGAATAGTCTAATAATCATCTCTTAAGATAACTCAAAGTCAAGTCAAGCGATGGTGACAGGTATGATCAGAATTTTGTTTGGAAGAGTTCAGCGGTAGAAGCATAACCCTTTTGTTTTAGTCTAAAATGTAATGTTACAAATAAAACTTTTAAATGATTGTCTATGATCGTTTGGATTAATTTAACCGTGATAAAAATTGATGCAACCTATCTCTGTACCCGTCAAAATCGGTTGAACATATGTAACACACAGACATACTTTCGCATTCATACCTAATATTCATATGGATTTTTTAGTATATCGTACTTAAAGCAATAGGGAGCAATAAATCCATAGCAAAAAAAATGATAACAGAACAAAAGTGTGTTCGAGATGAATTCCCGTTATTTATGACCGTCGAAAAATTTGAAATTAATATGTCACACCCAACCCTCAGCGGGCCGTAAATCTAACTGGGGGCAGCGATCAAACCGCAACACAGCGCGAGAAAAAAATTTAATCACCCCGTATATGAAAAATAAACGTTATTGGCACGAAAAAAAGCCGGCCCCAGCCCCCAATTAGTTCGTACACTGAAATCGCATTATTGGGATGTGTGAAAAAGGATCACGCTGTATTTTAAAGGAAAGAGACGGCCAACTGCGAGCTGGACTGAAGTTTGTAAGTTCCTTAAAATAAAATCTTAAAATCTAGGCTATAAATGCGAAAGTTTGGATGGATGGATGGATGGATGGATGTTTGTTACTCAAATTGAGTAACACAATCACGCCAGAACGGCTGGACAGATACATAAAGCCTGGAATAACACAAAATTGCTACTTATCATCCCGAAAAATTAACCAAAAAACCTCAATCCACGCGGACGAAGTCGCGGGCATCAGCTAGTATCATCTACTTCTACGTTGTCTCAATAAATAGGCGGCCGGCATACAGTCGATCTGGAGCGCGACCATTGATGGAATGCAATTCAGATTGACTGTGTATCGGGCCTCATAGACGTTTACTGTTGGACGATGGTCTTCTGCATGAATATCATTTCTACATTTCATTTCATTTCTGCATTTCTAAGGGTATAGGTTTAATAATAACTGCCATACCCCTAACAGGTTAGCCCGCTACCATCTCAGATTATATCATCATTATACCTTCAGGTGAGGTCACATGTCAAGGGCTAACTTGTAGTGGCATAAAAAAAGGATTTTCACGGCCTTGTGCCGCTGGCTTCGCCCACCCAACATGTAAGGGTCGTCCAACGCTTTGCTTTCCAGTGCCGTTCTTCAAAATGTGGGAAAAGCCCATTCTCACTCCACCTCAGCGACTCTTCGAGCTTCGAGCTCATTTTGCTGATTTGATTGAATTTTTATCATCCCTATATTCTACCTGAACCGGCATAGTGGTAGAGTCGTGTCAATTTTTTTATACTTGAGTATTTTTTTAAACTTTCTTTATTATGTATTGGTATACGTGAATTTGTTCCTCATAGCTTTGATTTATATTACGGTGAAGACGACGCGGTATATAAATTGTATCATACAATTTAAACCCTTAGTTAAACGAAACGTATTTAAAATGCATTTGATGTTCGTCGGTCTATCTGATTTATGATTTTCCAGTGCGGAACCCTAAAAGGTAACAGAATTGTACCTTGCCACGCGGCGTCCGCTTTTCCGTTTGGGATTACACTTTTTAGGTATATTTAATAAAAATATGAGTGTACAGCTTTTACGAAATGAAAATTTTTCGGTATTATCCGTATAATATAATAGCTGACTTTTGTATGAAAGGGCCTTTGAGTTATGGTGCTTTCTAGTAATATGCACCAGACAAATCTAGGTATAAAATAATAAGGACGTTACGACGTCATTTTGATTAACATGTAACTGCCTCGTTGGCCTTATTGTTAGCATGTTTAACTGCGGATGACGAGTTCCTGGGTTCAATTCCGAAATACAGTCGAGAAGACGTTTAAAAAAAAAGTTATCTACAGGTTACTCGTTCACTGCGTTCTGACCTGGTGGTAAGTATGATTGCAGTCTATGTTATTAGCGGGCTCACCTGACAGGGGCATGGCATTTATATTAAGACCATACCATACCATCATCATCATCATCATCATCAACCGATAGACGTCCACTGCTGGACATAGGTCTCCTGCATGGACTTCCACACGCCGCGATCTTGCACCGCCTGGAACCAGCGGCTCCCTGCGACTCGTCTGATGTCGTCCGTCCACCGAGTAGGGGTCTGCCAACTCTGCGCTTTCCAATGCGGGGTCGCCACTCCAGCACTTTGGGGCCCTTAACGTCCAACGGTTTTTCAAACTATGTGCCCCGCCCATTGCTACTTCTGCTTCGCAACACTTCGAGCAATGTCGGTTACTTTAGTTGTTCTGCGGATCTCCTCATTTCTGATTTGATCGCGCAGATAAACCCCGAGCATTGCTCTCTCCATCGCTCGCTGAGTAACCCTGAGCTTTCTTATGAGACCCATAGTTAGCGACCAAGTCTCACACCTTCTAGTCAGTCAACCCTGACCGAAAACCAACCAAGGATACCCCTTATCAGTTTCTACAAAATCGTACTGGAATGCTTAATCGCTTGGCGGTAAGATTTTGCCAGTAGGGTGGCCACTAGCCAGTAGCCACAGCCAATACAGAAATTATGCTTCACCTCGAATTTTGTCATTTTCAAACATAATATTCGAAGGCGAACGCCATTGAATAAAACTTCCATCAGGGACTTAAGCCCCTTAAAAGTTCCACCGAAACTTCGCAATCAAATTTCAGTATAAGCTAATTGAACTTTGCGAGGCTGAAAAAGCTTTGAACATTTAAGCCCAGTTAATAAGTTCCACTTGCAACTATGCTTTGGAGGCTCGTACGGGAAATATGGATGCTCTTTTGGGATTAATGTTCGGGAACACGACACACAAAACTTATAACAACATTGTATTAAAACTTCTACTTACGAGTAGATGAAACATAGGCGTCTTCTAAGCAAGCGCGCTCTACCTTAGGCTGCATCACCACTTGCAAGCTCTGACGACCTCCGTGGTGCAGTCTTGAGCGCTGTTGTCTTAGCGTGCGGAGGTCCCGGGTTCGATCCCCGGCTGTATCAATTTGGGAATTTATAATTTCTGAATTTTCCCTGGTCTGGCCAGGTGGAAGGCTTCGGCCGTGGCTAGTTACCACCATACTGGCAAAGACGTACCTACCGCCAAGCGATTTAGCATTAGAAATTCGTCAGAAACCGAACAGGGGTATGGGTTTAATAATACCTAACTGCCATGCCCCTAACAGGCTAGCCCGCGACCATCTTAGACTGCATCATCACTTACCATCAGGTGAGATCGCAGTCAAGGGCTAACTTGTAGTGGATTTAAAAAAAAACAGGTCTGATTGCAGCCAAGCGGTTGTCTATATATTTAAAAAAAAGTATGCGCAGTCTGTGATAATATATTATATTATATCTCACCTCTTCCTCGCGATCATATGAAAAATGAGGAGATCCGCAGAGGAACTAAACTTACTGACGTAGGTTTATGAAGGTGTTGTGAAGGTGAAATAGGTATGGGCGGGGCACACCGTTCGAACCGAAAGACGTTCGGACATCGACCATTTCGGACGACCGGAGTCCCGAAGTGCTTAGTGGTGACGTCACACTGGAAAAAGCAGCGTTGGCAGCTTACTAAACTTAAAAATAAATACCTTTTGGAATGCCTTTGAGTCAATAATTAAGTTTGGGATATCTCGGAGAGCACGTAAAACCGTCAGACTTTCGTTTTCTCTCTCTGGTTGTGTCGGATCCATCCAAAGGTGTTATGGCAGTAAAGGAATAGTGCATTTGTGCACTATAATATAATCGCAGAGATAGTGAATTTGTATATGAATTCGATCTGAAGGGAGTTATATATTTTTTCATTGAGATACAATTCAATTTTATGTGTTACTAGCTGATGCCCGCGACTTCATCCGCGTTTATTGAGGTTTTTTTGGTTCCCGCGGGAACTCTTTAATTTTCCGGGATAAAAAGTGTGTCTGTGCTAAATTTCATCCAGATCCGTTCAACCGTTCTGGCGTAATTGGGTAACAAACATCCTTCCATCCATTCATCCATCCAATTTTTCGCGTTTATAATATTATATAGTATACTGGCCATTTTAAAATTGTCGGGATATAATTTTTCCCTATAATACTAGTGCCCTGAAGTACAAAAACATGTAACATTATTTATTTATCGTCAGAGGTTAGTTCTCGCTTTCAGTTTTAATTTTTTATGAGTGTTTTATCGGCGGAAAACTTTTCTCGTTATTTTTGTGTAGAACTAACGAAATAAACTGAAAAAAGGACCGCCTCAAATATTAATAATAGCCTAATATGTCGTGGTCCCAAATAAAAAAAAAACCTGCATACATAATTTCTAATGTCTGGACGCGTTTGAGCTGTACTTATACGTAGATTCAATCAGTTTATGTTATAATAACCTCATTTCCGATCGATACTTTCCAAAGGGAAATTAGGCATGTACCTACTTTAGATAAGTAACATGGAAACCCATAATAGCATCGCTAAGTGTTTATAAAGTCCCATAGTGATGTATTTAATATTCTGGTTATTCCTTAAATTGTCTCATTTCTAGAGATACAAAAGCCAACTACCTATTGTCTCTCAGGGAATTACAGCTGGCTATGCATACCCTATTACCTTTCAAGACTCAAATATCAACTCTAAAATCTTACCCATAGAATTCAAATTCAATAGTACCATGTTACTGTTACAAAATATTTCAAGGTAGAGAAATCTATATTCTAAATTATGGGGATAGAATTCAATTTTCTTTGGAGAGGGGTTCAGTAAAGTCGTTTCGGCTGGGTATAGGTTTTCGACATTGGATAAAGGGTCTATCATTAATCGCACGATAATATCGGTTTGGTAATCATGGATTGCTAAACGATAGGCTAACGTGCTCGGGTGTCGACGGCCCTTTTGTCCGATAAGGGTTTTTGCGGAACGGGGGTCATACTGCCTACGCTTAAAGCAATACTTAAGCAATATTACTCAAACTGACAGTTTGATGTCACGTACCTTGACGTTCCTAAAATAAGGATTATAATTCTAAAACACGACAGTCAACAATAATGAAACGATATGGCTTTAAGCGTTGGCAGTATATGGCCATATGGTAAATATGATGGAAAAGTTTAATAATTGGGTATTTGACCATCTCTCTATTAATTAATCAATCACTAAAAATAATTTATTTGACTAGCAGTCACTTATCCAATTTCTACTAGCTTTTTTTCACCCACTACTTACAAGTTAGAGCCTATGACTGCGCTCTCACCTGATGGTAATTGATGATGCAGTTTAATATGGCAGCAGGCTAACTTGGTCGGGGTAGGGCAGTTACATTAAACCAGCCAGACCAGACCAGAGAAAATTCAGAAATTATAAATTTCCAAATTGACCCTGCAATACCTATCACTATTCATGCCTTCATTTATTAATATTTAACAATTGACGATCAAAAACAGGTACAGAGCTGTAACCACTTTGAATAAATGACTCTTGAGATTTGTACATACGGACAGAAGGACATACCTATTTGCGCAATAAAAACACAAGATTTTTATCAACTTTACCGCCCACCCTCAAAGGCACCTGCTTCAATTTTTACGATAGCACTAATTACAATATTTATGACAAGATTAAAATTGTTTTGATAAAAATAACACATTTTATTGGGTAGGCAGTGCTGTTGACCACGGCCAGGTCATTGACCCGGGTTTGAACCCGTGAAATTGGTTGAATGTCATCGCTTAACGTCTAGACGGATGATTATGAAAACAGGCACAGTAATTACGGATAAGTGATATTTTATTTTGATAATTTCGGTCTGTTTTATTATGATAACCAAGATAACGCAGGGCAAAGAGTGAGCGACGAATGGGCCACGCAAAAGTCAAACGAAGTCTGAGCAGAGAACCCCCTTTGTGATGATTTGCAAACCGCAGCACCGGAAAGGACGGCGAGAGAAGGCAGAAAGTTTTAGTTCGTATGTCATCGAGAACATTTTCGGTGAAGTCGGGGATGTCGAATGGCATCCATGAGGATTTCCTCCTACCCAGAATACAAGGATAACCCGGGCTTGAGGCACGGCCACTCCTCAGTACGTCAGTACGTATAAGTCCTACAAACTTATCCAACCCTATGACAGCGTTGCTAGTAGCATCCCCAGGATGCAACCTAAGTATCTCTTTACCAAAGTTTTTTAAATCAGTTGAAAAGATGGGCCGTGAAAGAGTAACAGACAGATAGACAGACAGACAGACGGTCAGAGAGACACACTGTCGCATTTAAAATATTAGTATGGATTGAAAATAAAGTGAAAACAAAAACTAAACAGTCATAAAAATTACTTCCAATTTTGCCCCGGTAAATTGGTGGGACTATAGTTAAGACTTAATATACTAGGACATGCAACTACATGAACTTGAAAATACTAATAACCTCATATTATGGCATCTTTACGTCATACAGAACAACTTTTTTTTTGTACGTATTGAAGTGCAATTAAAAATTAGCATTATTTTTGTTTTCAAGTATAAATCATTATTATTATACATTTTTAATACTAATTACTACTGCAAGGTTGAAAAAATATCAGTATTATGCAAAATTGATGCAGATATTGTGCGAAAAAAATCCGACGTAGGTACGTCGGATACAGACAAGAGGAAAAGATAGACGTAACCAACTAAAGCTTTTTTGTATTTCGCTACAATTTAGTCCTTGACTGCGATCTCACCTGGTAAGTGATAATGCAAAGATGGCAGCGAGTATGGCAGTTCTTTTAATCCCATACCATCCATATTGGTCTATACACCGCATCGTAGCGGAACGCTTAATTGCATGTTGGCACGTCTTTGCCGGTAGGGTGGTAACTAGGTACTGCTATCCGATATTGGTAATTATTACCAGATAATTATAAGATATTAGGAATAATTTGCAGTTTCGATAGAAATTTTATGCACAGGAGAAAGGCTAAGACATTTGTCCGATGTTTGACTTCGAGATTCGGAAAAATGTCTCAGCCTTTGGTTTGAGTAAGCGTAAAAAAAATCTTAACCAACGTAGAGTTATGTGACCTACTTGATGCAGATTATTTTTTTAACTTAAGTTAAGTATCCATTTACTCGTACCAACGCACGGTGTCCCGTCTACCTATTTCGTGAATCTTTTAATTCGTTACGCTTAATAAACCGTTAACCTAACTGTATGTAATAATCTAATAACATCTTAATACAATTATTTTTATGGAGGAGTTCGGGTATTGGAATTTTAGATAAGAATTACTTATGATTATTATTATGATAATAAATCCATGACGCAAATGATAGGTTCAATGACTATTGTGTTGCTAGAAATCTGAAAGAAACGTCTAACATACATACTAATAACTTGAGTTCGAGGTTTTCCCTTAGCGATTTCGTCAAGCATCGTGAGACCCCAACACCTTTCAGTATCTTTTATAGTGATCCTTTCAGGATACCTTTATCCAGCAGTCGTCGAAGGTCTATATGGCTGTAACGACGATGATAAAGATGAAGTCATGAAGAGCCTGAGGCTATAGACAATTAAAAAAAAAACTATTAAAATGAGAAACTGAACAACATTAATTCATAGAGCTCAAACCACTGAGTCTTGATACTTTTGCATGGATAGCCGCTATAATGTAGCCCCACACAAAAAATTGTATTTTCAGAAATTCCACTTGAACAAATACAGGGTGAGTCACATTGTTAACGTGATAATTTTACAAAATCATAGACAGTACCTTTACACTAATTAATCTAATGTTACACCTAACAAACAGTAAATAAAAATATTATGACGATATTATATCGATAGGATTTATATTTTCACAAAAAACTTCTTAGACTACGATATATATTTTATATCGCACATATTACCAGCTCCTCTTATATAGGCATATTTTATACAAAGGCGTTGCACAACGCGCAACGTTGAGTCTGCCCTAGTTTGTCACCCTACGTTCCTCTATTTTGACTTATTACTTGTATTAAAAGATTTTGTTGTTTCTTTCTTTCAAACTGAACCCTATAAAGCATAAAATCAGATAAAAAACACTAATTCCCCAACGCAAACAGTAATAAACGTATGACAAACAGCCAATAATGAATCTCAGCACAATTAATAGCTGTATAAGCCGATGCAACGATTGCCGTGACGTCGTCCGTCCACCGCAATTATGAGATAACATCGAACAATTGCTGTACAGAGACAGATCAACATGTAGCACAAATAGATTTTATATCTTGACGTGTGGCATGAGTTATAAGTGCAAGCGGGGTTGTTATATCAACTTGAAAGTTGTGAGTTATTCAAACGTGATAAATAAAAATATTTAATAGAGCCTCCAACAGACTCAATATATTATCCTTTATAATTATTAATAAAAAAAACTGGGTAACTGGGTTTCAGGTACACTTTTAATACACAAATATGATCAGCCTCTCTACAATATTATCTTGTTTACGATTAGTTTAATGACTTCTGATTGATAAAGCCACAATAGCTCAAAATTATTTTGCAATTTATATTGATTTTAAACAACATCACATAAAATATTCCACTTGATGTATTATCATGTATTATCAATGCGACTATGACGTAGGGTTACATGTAAATTTACTTTATCTGTATTTTGGTTGACAAAAATATTTAATAATAGTATATCGTGTGCCTGTATCGGATGAAACAAAACGATTTCAGACGAGGGTGAAGTTGCCTGGCATCACCCGAAGTCTGAAATCGTGTGGCTCAAAAGGCATTGAAATTCGCATTTTCAGCAACCCCTTGAAGTGTGCAAAAACAATAGCAACCTTTAATAACTGAGAGGGTTTAAGGTTCCACTTTACCTGAAGCAATCTCTAAGAAGCTGTGAGCAAGATCTTTATTATTAAGAACCGCTGGTCGCTCAAAGGTTGCGGTAATCTTGGCCCGCAATAAATATTTATTGCCCGAGTCAGATGGAGGGATTAAGGGCGCCTCTGGATTCGCTCGATTTTATCTATCAAAGCCCTATTTTCGTGAGACTAATAGAATTTTTAAAAGCCTACCTATCTCGACATCTCTGCCTAATGGGTTTTCTATCTGGCTCGATTTATGATGTTGGAATATTCCTACTAGCTCAATTTATTCGAATCTCGGTTCTAGCGTTGAAAGTGCTTGCGCGCCATCTTGCGGATTAACGTCAGTTCTTTTAGTGTGAAGTGCTGTTCTCATATTTTTATTGGTACTTATGGTATGGAAAATGGAATTGGCTTCAAGAATTTTATACGCTTGGTTAAAAATTATTATCCCATAAATTTATTCAAAAGAACTTTTCATCATACATGGTACTTCTATAAACAGAACATCATTGCATGGAACCAACATAGTTACTATAGCATTATTAATTGTATAGCCAATTAAATATATTAGCTGCCTACATAGTTACTAGCATTATTAATTGTAAAGGCAATTAAATATATTAGCTGCCTTACGGAAGTTAGGTTAAATTAAATTTAAATAAATATCGTACGTATTTACTTGGTTGTATTTATTTGGTTGTAGACAAGCGGATCTTTATAATCTAATTAAATTGTAAAAATATTATTTTAGCCATAGCTTTGAATCTAATTCAGGTACAATACGATGATTTTGGCTGATGCCAAATATTATAACTATTGAATATGCAATTGGCTTCGTCAGGCTGAAAATCAGCAATGCCTGCAATATCACCGCGTATTGCTGACTTTGCATCTATTTGCAATATTGATTCGACTATCTCTATTGCCATACCTACGTAACGGATTCTGGCATCTATGTGCAGCTCTCAGACAAGTCGACAAGGTTTAAAAGGGTGCTCAGAATCCATACTAATCTACACTAATATTATAACTGCGAAAGTGTGTCTGTCTGTCTGTCTGTCCGTCTGTCTGTCTGTCTGCTACGCTTTCACGGACCATCTGCTCAACCGATTTTCATGAAATTTGGTACAGGAGTAGATTGTATCCCAGGGAAAGACATAGGCTTATTTATCCCGGAAAATTAAATAGTTCCCGCGGGAATCAAAAAATCTTAATCCACGCGGACGAAGTCGCGGGCATCATCTAGTCCCTAATAAAAATGTAAAATTTTAAATGAATAATATTTAAACTACATTCAATATTAAAGTACCGCAAATATGCGAAACGTCCGCGTTAGAAGGGAACGAAGTTTTGTATTGTCGCACCAGTCAGTGCAGCTCCTAAAAGTGCTAACACGAAATGTTACATGCGGTCGTTTTGCCGTCCGGTCCGTAGTATCAACATTTTTAGCCCTGTTGGGTGAGATTACTACTGTCGCTTAAAGTAGTTTAGTCATATTTTTAGTTTTATACCCTTATTATGTTTTTTTTTTTATTTATCTATGGTGGCTGGCTTCGGCCGTAGTTAGTTACCACCCTACCGGCAAAGACGTGCCACCAAGCGATTTAGCGTTTCTGTACGATGCCGTGTAGAAACCGAATAGGGGTATGGGAATAGGGGTGTTAATATAACTGCCATGCCCCTAACAGGTTAGCCGCTACCATTTAAGACTGCATCATCATTTACCATCATGTGAGATCGCAGTCAAGGGCTAACATGTAGTGGATAAAAAAAAACTCGTAATCCCAGCTCAAGTTAGCAGTGTTGGCCCAGACGGTGTGAGTGTGAAACAAACAGTGTTATCGTGCGTTCGTCGTCGCCGAGTCTGCGAGCTCGCACCTTGACAGTTGATCGCGATACGACTATCCACTGCCTTATCTTCATACTTCTATGTGCTCCAAGACGTAGGAGCTAGCGAGTTTTCTTCAAAAGATGTGTGTTTATACCCTGTTACGTCGCCGAATCTGCGATCTGTCTGAATTATCTTCATACTTGTGTGTGCTCCAAGATATAGGGGCTAGCGATTTTTTTTAAGAGAAACATCACAAATTCTTTTTAATCTTGACTTTTTTTGTGCTGTTTTTGTTTGTAAAAATTAGTACAAATGCATTAGAACAAACCGTAACCCTAGTTCAAGTAAGCAGTGTTGGCCCAGACCGTGTGAGTGTGAAACAAACAGTGTTATCGTGCGTTCGTCGTCGCCGAGTCTGCGAGCTCGCACCTTGACAGTTGATCGCGATACGGCTATCCACTGCCTTATCTTCATACTTCTATGTGCTCCAAGACGTAGGAGCTAGCGTTTTTCTTCAAAAGATGTGTGTTTATACCCTGTTACATCGCCGAATCTGCGATCTGTCTGAATTATCTTCATATTTGTATGTGCTCCAAGATATAGGAGCTAGCGATTTTTTTAACAGAAACATCACAAATTATTTTTAATGTTGACATTTTTTTGTGCTGTTTTTGTTTGTAAAAATTAGTAGGTACAAATGCATTAGAACAGAATGCAAGACGTAGGAGCCAGCGATTTTTTGACAAAAATCACAGACAATTTTTATAATTTAGACATTATGCATATGTCTAGCTGTTTGTTTTTAAAATAATAGTACAAACAATTAGCAATACTTGTACAAGTTACTTTTATGTGCTCCAATATATAGGAGGTAGCAATTTTTAAACAAAAAAATGTACTCACCTCAACGCATTTTTTGTGAAAACACGAATCCAATATTTAAAAATAATTTGGTAAGCGGCTTTTTTACCATATTATAATACCATCGTTATCTTTAATCCTATTATATTAGCCTAGTGGCTTAGATGCCAAGAGTGGGCGAGGTTTGATTCCGGGGTACGCACTTATAACTTTTTGAAGCTTTTTTTTACTATAGTGCGTTATAAGCAATTAAATAGACAACACTTGCTTTAACGATGAAGGAAAAATTTGTGAGGAAACCTGCATGCTCGAGAATTCTACTTATTAATGTTCTCAAAGTTATATCGAAGTTGACAATGGCCAGTGGACTGTGGCCAAAACCATCTCATTAATTTTGTGAGGAGATTCGCTCAGTAAGTCAGTAGTGAGCCGGTGACGCTCTTGTTACAGGATTATAATCCTTAATTTAGGGGCGTGAGGGTACGTCATATAAAACGTAAATTTCAGAATAATACTGCTTCAAGCGATGGTAGTTAGAGCCCCGATTTAAATTAAAATGAAAAAATGAAAATGAAATTAATTAATGAATTAATGAATGAATTATTTCACGTAAGACAACTTGTGCCACTTATGATACTCAGAAACAATACCGAAATTAAAAAAATATTAATATTTCAAACATAAGCTCATCACTTAGGCCAGCTTTACGCAGGTATCGTCCAATGACCTTCCGCATGAAGGACGCAGGGTAACTTCATATTTGACCCGTGTCTTGTATTTCACTATTTTTCTTTTTCACCTGTTCATAAATTATGTCTTACACGTGGAACCCTGAACGATAACATATTGTGGTATCGTTGTCATCTTTTTTTCCGCTACAAGTAACTCCTTGACTGCGATCTCACCTGATGGTAAGTGATGCAGTCAAAGATGGTAATTGGCGGGTTGAAACACCTCCAACTTCCTAACTCCGGGGTAGTACTGAGAAATCCTTGGCAGAAAAATCCAATCAGTACTTCTTTATGGCCCGAACCGGGAATTGAACCCAGAACAACTGAATAACACTAGTGTTATTCAGTTGATATAATGTCTCATAATATGTTATTTAATTAAAGATTTTAGAGGATGAATTGAACCCAGAACAACTGAATAACACTAGTGTTATTCAGTTGATATAATGTCTCATAATATGTTATTTAATTAAAGATTTTAGAGGATGGCTAGTGTATATATTTGTGATATCATTTAGTATGTTTATCTTGAACAATAAATTTAAAAAAAACTGCGCTTCTAATGTCACTTTTAAAGCGACAATGAAAATCGGATGTCCGGGATTTTATCCGGATTAAAATTGCGAAATCGCCAAAACGCGTGTGTGCCCCAACATGAACGATTTCGAACGAGGCGTTAAATTTCCAAGAAGGGTCTGTTCAGACGAACCCCACTTTATTTCACACCACTTTGGCAGAAATATTGCTAGGTTATATGTAACTGCAGTCCCAACCATAGCTGGGGTGAGTCAAATCCACGCTCTATATTAAATGACTGCCTCGTTGGTCTAGTGGTTAGCACGTTCGACTGCGGCCGACGAGGTTCCGGGTTCGAGTCCCCGGTCGGGTCATAACTATTATTGGGCTTTTCTGATAAGAAATTCTCAGTACTAGCCTGGAGTCAGGAAGTTGGCGGTGTTTCACCCCCGTGCCTCGGAGAGCACCTAAAGCCGTCGGTCCTACGCCTGATCTCTCTCCGGTCGTTTCAGATTTTCCATCCCATCGGGCTATGTGAGTAAAGGAACAGAGTGTGCACCTGTGTATGCGCATACTTATGCACTATAATATCTCCCACGCAGATGGCTAATCTGTCCGGAGATAGGCCGCCGTGGCCGAAATTCGGACATTATATTAAATCAATCCAACAATTTAGATTCTATGATATATATGATATGATACTCTCTATTCATTTTCCCACACAAACCTTTGGGGTGGCAATTTAACACGAGCATAGAGACATTATGCGCTGGACTGACGACTTTACTTGTTCTCCCAGGCATCGTTATTTCGAAATACTATGTAGTATTGATATTAAAAGAAAATTGAAACACACAGCCTCGACATCTGCATAGATCATTTACTAACCAACGAGGAAGGTCATCATGAAGACTGAGTGAGTATATGGAAATACATTGTGGGGTGGTTGCGGTTCTGCCTCCCGATTGTGTAAGGAAATCGTAATTGTAATCGTTTGTCAAACGGATCATTCGACCTGTTTAAGGAGTTCATAGATGCCTGCACCAAAAAAGCATGTATGAACTTCTTAAACAGTTCGATCAATACGTTTTAAGCAGTCGATTTGCCTAGACAATTGGGCCTCCGATAGTGGCACGTCTGAATAGCCACTAAGATTACGCAGAGCGGTGTCGTAAAGCAAAATTACCTACTCGAGGGCCATCGAGATACCCCCCGTGGGCCAAAGGGACGCCTTTTGAGCTCATTTCATTAGAATTTATTTAATGTTATTATACGGAATTAAAAATACCGGACCGGCGTCGTAAAATTTCACATTACAGGTCTCCAAATGGACCCATATTGTTCACGAATTGAGATATTATTATAGTCGAGGAAATTGGAGGAAAATAGGCGCTTTTAGAATGTGACGTTTTATTAATTTAATGGGGGAGGGTTTTGTTATGTGAAGATTGTTAAAGTTAGTAGACATGAAAAATGATAAGGCGCTAGGATCCATAGCTGAAAAGCTCATTCTTATTCATTATATTAATAGCTAGCTAATGCCCGCGACTTCGTCCGCGTGGAATAATTTATTTTTAATTTCCCACAGAAACTCCTCAATTTTCAGTAGCGCTGTTGTCTTAACGTACGGAGGTCCCGGGTTCGATGCCTGCCAGGGTCAACTTGGGAATTTATAATTTCTGAATTTTCCTTGGTCTGGCCTACTAGGAGATTTCGGCCGTGGCTAGTTACCACTCTACCGGCATAGACATGCCGCCAAGCAATTTAGCGTTCCGGTACGATGCGGAATATATAACAACCATGCTCCTAACAGGTTATCCCGTTACAATCTTAAACTTTTTTTTCTTCCCAGAGGAGGAGGAAAAAATCCCTTAAGGACTTCTATATGATGGCAGGGCGTGTCCGACTCGCACGGACTAAAAACAACCTCAACCCTCCCGAGTCTCCCCGATCAGCACGGAACCGCATTTGCATTTCTTCATGTACATCTTAAACTGCGACATCATTTACCATCAGGTGAGATCGCAGTCAAGGGATAACTTGTATAGTAGATAGAAAAAAAAGTAGTAACCTCCCAGATATTTTTATTATGTTTCTCGCAGTTTATTTCAGATATTTCCTCATACAAACACGGGAAGGAATCGTCAGTTACCGCAACAGCGAGCAGGCAAGCGGCAAGGGGTAGCCTCGCTATAAAAGCTTTAATAACCCTCCCCCAATAATTCCTTATTTTCGCGCCGTCATAACTTAAGCTACGGAAAAGGCAGGCCGAAGTCTTGCATTTCGTGAAACAATAATAAAAATAATAAATCCCCTCAAAGCCGCCTGACAGCCGCGAAACTATTCGCCGACGATTCCATTGTGACCATATTGTATTAGAATTTTCATGGACTTTTTAAAATTCTCAGTCAGACTCATTATTGCTTTTCATAAGCAATAGTGTTGTATATACTCGTACATCAAGCACGCAGGGCGCGCGTCTTAAGTAAACTCTGATAAATTTGTGTTTTTGAATAAAATACCTCATTAAGTATGTCGAACTGAAAGTGTCACTGCCAAACTCAATCATACTAATATTATAAATGCGAAAGTGTGTTTGTTTGTTGGTTTGTCCTTCAATCACGCTGCAACGGAGCAACGGAGTGACGTGATTTTTGGCATGGGTATAGTTATGAAGCTGGAGAGTGACATAGGCAACTTTTTATCCCGGAAAATTAAGGAGTTCCCGAGGGAATCAAAAAATTTAAACCACGCGGACGAAGTCGCGGGCATTAGCTGGTATCAATATATAAAGTTATAAAAAAAATGAGCATGGTTGTCGTCAAGCGCAAGCCTGCCTTGCAATTCTTTTTTTTCAAATTAACATTTACAAGTGTTTTTAAATCATCTAGCGAATCTAACACTGCAGGTTCGGTATGATCTTCCTGCTGAGAAAAACTAGCGAGCAAATCGGCAGTTGTTCAAAAAAATTAACAATAGTAGATAAGTAGTACACATATTTAATCACAGTCTCGCGCATTGCTAGAGCGAATTAAACCCACGATTTCTTATTCCATATTTAATTTATAATGTTCGTTTTGCTTAATCCGTTGAATGAGAGCATAATAATTATTGTCATTCCACCCTAGTAGGTTAGCCCGCTACCATCAGACTGCATCGTCACTTACCATCAAGGGCTAACTTGTAGTGGATAAAAAAAGGTCGTTTTACCGAAGCCGCAATACAAGTAGGTACCTACCTTGGGACGTCGGGCCTGTCGGAAATCATTTGATAATAAATAAAAATCTAAATAAATTCCTTTTTTGTGTTGATTAAAAGAAACAGTTTTCAAGCCCATTAAAAGGGTTTAATGGGAAGGAATATTCATCCTGGTTAGCGAAAAAAAATGCCTAATTGTGAATTAATCTTCAAAAAAGATATATTTTTCTTCATAAACGTAATTATTCTTAACAATAAATCACAGTGTTGCCACCCTAACGGCATCCCGTCACCGCCAGGGACTCGGTGTGAATTCAAACGAAAATGCGAGAAAATTTTGTTTTACATGCGAAAATGGAAAAATTTCTTTACGCGATTCTTATACCAGCCCAGCAGAGCCGGGAGGCAATGGAAGCAGAGATATTTAAACTTCTTAATATTCGGCAGAGGGGACATAGCAATATAAGTAAGATTTCAAGTAAAAGGAGCCAATTTAGCAACCATTTTTTCTGCTTGCAACCAAAACTTTATTTGAGATTACTTGGACACAGATAATAACAAAATAAAATTACAAAAATAAAAATTAAGAACTTATTACGCAAATAACGCAACGCAAAGTAACAAGAAAATATCAGAAGGTCTTATCGAAGTAAGAAAGCTAAAGTAAATACTAGGCTAGCTACAGAAACATATAATTTAAGGCACAAGATCCACAGACGGAGTATTTCGGTGACGAGCCACGACGTTTATTTTTAATCAATACGCTAAATAGCTTTATCACTGTTATTTGGTTGAAATTGTTATAATGAGTATTTTAACGGCCCACGCGACGACACATAACAGACTGTTCTTGCGGTAACAACTTTCAATCACATATATATTACCAGTACTATTTATTGTAGTTTTACATAATTCGATAAACCTCTCCGGATATACCTACATGGTAACTTTAAAAAATACTTACGAGTACTACCAGAAATCTTCCAAATATCCGCTCTATCTTACCGGTTGATCTCTTTGCCTGAAATCGTTTCGCTATGCTTGACAACTTGGCAATCGAGCAGAATAGGTTCGACTCTTGAGCTGTCAAAACAGTTTAGCCCCCACAGTTAGCCCCGCATTGTGGAGGAGAATATGAATTCGCTTTTTGTTAACAAAACAAATTATATAACAACTTTCTTTGATATTTCTGTATACAAAACATCTCTAACATACTTGCCTCGTTGGTTTAAAACAGGAATGGCTAGTTTCATTGAATTAGGGCCGCTTGCACAAGGGCTTTTAACGTTTTAACTGATTTAGTAAAATTTTGTAATGCCAGGCCGTCTCTTTTTGGCAAGAGCTTAATGTGGTTGCCAAAATGTGACAGCATTTAGATATTTTATTTATTTTAGCAATATTACTCAAAATTACAGTTTATTGTCACGTACCTTCATGTTCCTAAAATAAGGATTATAATTCAAAAACACGAAAGTAAACATTAATGAAACAATTTGAATGATAACATCGTTATTCAATCCATCTCCAGGGTACTACTAAGTACTGTCTCCGCTCAGGGTACCAATCATGTAAGAATGTCCGATCAAAACGTTAAAGTTCGTCGTCAAAGTTTATAAACCATAATAGCATTAAATTAGAGCTCAATTTCGTGTATCCATTCTTATACGTTCGAGTATCGTTCATACCTAAACGTATAAGAATGAGCAGACGAAATTGAGCTCTAATTCAATGCATTTATGGTTTATTTTACTTTGACAAAAATCTTAAACGTTTGATGAACAATTCTTCTTACGTAATAGGGGGGCAGGATGAGGGAAGTTTAGCCATGGTCCACCGCGCTCGCCAAGTGCGGATTGGCAGACTTCACACACCTTCCCAGACGTCCTTTGGAAGGTTAAAAAAAGCGTCTTGTGGGTGTGCTCGAAAACAGCCATCAGAAAAATTTAAAAGAAAAAAAAAAGATTATAGTATTAATTTTGAGAATATTAAGAAGAACTCTCGGGCATGCTGGTTTCGTCAAGCCCCAAGTTTCCTCAAGCCAAGTTTTCAACCTCCGTGGGGCAGTGTGTAGCGCTGTGAGATCCCGGGTTCGATCCCAGGCAGGGTCAATTTGGGAATTTATAATTTCTGAATAATATTTTCCCTGGATTGGCCTGGTGGGAGGCTTTGGCCGTGGCTAGTTACCCGGCACCCTACCGGCAAAGACGTGCCGCCAAGCGATTTAGCGTTCCGGTACGATGCCGTGTAGAAACCGAATAGGGGTAGGTATAATATAACTGCCATGCCCCTAACAGGTTAGCCCGCTACCATCTTAGACTGCATCGTCACTTACCATCGGGTGAGATCGCAGTCAAGGGCTAACTTGTAGTGGATACAAAAAAAAAAGCTGTTTTCCTTAACTAATCAAATAGGTAAATGCGTGCGAAGTCATTTCGAGTCAGCTAGTGTTATTTGAAACAGATTAATATTACCTCGGGGTGTAGCGCGGTTATTGCGAAAGCGACGGCGCGACGCGACGCCCAAGTTCGTGATTCGAGCCGCGGCTGGCTGGAGCGACTTTATTAAAATTCAGACTAACTGAAACTTTTTATTGGCGGTTTCAGTTATTTTAAAGTTAACCGTTTTGCTAGGGCTGGTTCGGCGAATTATATACGAGTATTTGAGTTTTATTTTATGTACGTTAGGTATTTTAGGGTTCAGTAGTAAAACAACAGATCCTTATTTATATTGGATAGAAGCAGGCGTTACTTTGCGGAAGTCCGTGATGATTAAGGAACAAGAGGCTTAATTCGCTATACTCCACCAAAACAGACAAATCTACTAATATTATAAATGCGAAAGTGTGTTTGTTTGTTAGTTTATTGGTTTGTTGGTTTGTCCTTCAATCGCGCCGCAATGGAGCAACGGATCGACGTGATTTTTGGCATGTGTAGTTCAGGACCTGGAAAGTGACATAGGGTAGGGGACATGAAGTAAGATTATTTATGCTGCCCCCCTAGCATGGGCCGAGACAATTATCTCCCCGAGGAAAGGATAAAATGTTTATTCCTAAATAAATAAATAAAAACGCTAAATAACGGTGGATAAATAGTCCCCCGAGTCCCCGTGAAATGTCAAACGGGGATAAACTTCTCCTCTCCCCTGTTGCCGTGCGCTGAGAAGTGTATTAAGTTAATTTTATCTCTTGTCAGTGGATAAAATCGGGGGATAAAATTTTTATATCCGGCCCATGCCTAGCCCTGCTGAAATATCTAGTTTTTATAAAGCTAACGTTTCACGATTGTAAAGTGTATAGAGATATAATATTTGTGATTGTAAACACTGTGCACTTCGCATGCATTGTCGGGTCATCTCCTGAGGATGCTCCGGTACCGGAGTGAAACCGGAAACGTACGTTGGGAGTAATTTGGAAGATTTGTGTGGTGTAGTGAGCTACCACTGTACCACAACTATTACCTACTAGCTGATGCCCGCGACTTCATCCGCGTGGTTTAAGTGTTTTTGATTCCCGGGGGAACGACTTAATTTTCCGGGATACAATGTAACCTTTATGTATTTCACGTTAAAGCATAAAATATCCGTAATATATCCGTTTCAAATTTCAGCCAAATCGCTCCAGTCATTGCGTTATGAAGGAATAATAAGCATCCAAAGATACAAACAGCCAAACTTTTACATATTTTATAACTAGACGAAGTCCGCGACTTCGTCCGCGTGGACAAAGCTTTTCCGATTCCCGCGGGAATTCCATAATTTTCCGGGATAAAAAGTAACCTATGTCCTTCCATGGGATCCAACCTATCCCTGTACCAAATTTCAGCAAAATCGGTTAAACAGATAGGCCGTGAAAGCGTAGCAGACAGACAGACAGACACACTTTCACATTTATAATATTAGTATGGATAAATATTACTTAGTATCATTGCTCTCACTGAAATATTTAAACCGTAGGGAAAATACAGTTGAGTTTAAATTACCCAGACCACTAATAACAAGTTTCAGCGACTCCGAATAATTTTAATAACCCCACTCCAAACAAGAGCTGGATCACAAAATTAGACGTGGCACTTCCCTTCGCTTTGGTATACAAGTATTAAGTTATCCTGAAACGCTCCGTAATATTCACAGCTTTCATAATATAAATACGAAGAGTATTGTTTTTCATTGCTCGTCTAAAATAATTATTATCACTTTATTACTTACCTTTGGTAGGTACTTAATTTATGTTTATTAGAACAATAACAACACACAATAGTTTACTAGCTGATGTCCGCGACTACGTCCGCGTGGATTGATGTTTTTCGGATCCCGCGGGAACTCTTTAATTTTCCGGGATAAAAAGTAGCCTATGTGCTATTCCAGACTATAATCTATCTCTGTGCCAAATTTCATCCAGATCCATTCAGCCGTTGGAGCGTGATTGAGTAACAAACATCCATCCATACATCCATCCAAACTTTTGCATTTATAATATTTATTATTTACTAGCTGATGCCCGCGACTTCGTCCGCGTGGATAGAGGTTTTTCGTTTCCCGCGGGAACTCCTTAATTTTCCGGGATAAAAAGTAGCCTATGAGCTATTCCAGACTATAATCTATCTCTGTGCCAAATTTCATCCAGATCCGTTCAGCCGTTGGGGCGTGATTGAGTAACAAACATCCATCCATACATCCATACATCCATCCAAACTTTCGCATTTATAATATTTATATTTGATAATACGTATTACTTAGTATCATTGCTCTCACTGAAATATTTAAACCGTACAATGAAAATACAGTTGAGTTTAAATTACCCAGACCACTAATAACAAGTTTCAGCGACTCCGAATAATTTTAATAACCCCACTCCAAACAAGAGCCGGATCACAAAATTAGACGTGGCACTTCCCTTCGCTTTGGTATACAAGTATTAAGTTATCCTGAAACGCTCCGTAATATTCATTGCTTTCATAACATAAATACGAAGAGTATTGTTTTTCATTGCTCGTCTTAAATAATTATTATGACTTCTTTGCATACCTTTAATAGGTACTTAATTGCTATACACAATAGTTTACTAGCTGATGTCCGCGACTTCGTCCTCGTGGATTTAGGTTCTTGGTTCCTGCCGGAACTCTGTAATTTTATTAGACAAAATATAATATAGAAATATTTTATTAGCGGGCCCAAAACATAGATTATACACAGAAAGTACTTAAAATCCATACTAATATTATAAATGCAAAAGTGTTTCTGTCTATCTATCTGTCTGCCTGCTACGCTTTCCCGGCCCATCTTTTCAACCGATTTTGCTGAAATTTGGTATAGAGGTAGGTTATATCCCGGAGAAGGACATATCCCGGAAATTAAGGAGTTACCGCGGGAATCAAAAAACCTTAATATTCCACGCGGACAAAGTCTCGGACATCATCTAGTCTAACATAATTGTATAATGTAATCTATACTAAATTAATCCAGGGTATACGCTATCTTCATTCTAAATTTCATCCGAATCGGTTTTATTGTGGCGCGAAGGAGTTTCAAACGTCCACATATCAGTCGATTGCGATTGTTAAGCAACGTTGACTCAAGTCAGTAACTGGATGGGTGACCGGATTTAGAAGACCAATTTGGCCATTTCGTTCCCTCGGTGCCTCGGAGAGCACGTTAAGCCGTCGATCCCGGTTATTATCAATAACATCTGATAATAATGTTAGAAACATAAAAGTTGAAATAGTGGGTAGGACTTTATACTAGAGTCGTATGCGGAAGGACCTGGTAACCCACTGCATTATTATCCCAAGAAAACCCCTGCCATTATAATATGACTAGATGATTCCCGCGACTTCGTCCGCGTCGATTAAGGTTTTTTGATTCCCGCGGGAACTCCTTAATTTTCTGGGATAAAATTTCCGGCGGGTAGCCCATGTTCTTCCCCGGGATATAACCTACCTCTATACCAAATTTCAGCAAAATCGGTTGAAAAGATGGGCCGGGAAAGCGTAGCAGACAGACAGACAGACAGACAGACAGACACACTTTCGCATTTATAATATCAATACGGATTAATGGAAAGGGGTCAAGACAATCAGCAATGAGGAATACGACGCAGAGGGATTTTAGTTTATTAGTTAAAACAACTTCCAGCGACAAACAGTTGAGTTTAAATCAGTCAGGCCACTAATGGCAAGTTTGAGCGAGTCTGAATTTTAATAAAGCCACTCCAAGCGCGGAGCGGATCGGAAACTTCCACTCGGTGAACGGTTGTTGCCTTTGTGTACAGTTATCCGGGATTATTCATTCGGTTTAAGTGTTAAATAATATTTGTTTGAGGTGTACTCTAATTAATTGTTGTCACCTTTTATAACAACTAAGAACAACCTTGAAGGATTGTCTATGAAATTACCTAATGCTCTTAATTAAGAATTTGACGACCTTCCTGACGTAGTAGTGAGTGGTGTCGCTTTATAAGCGGGAGGTCCCGGGGTCGATCTCTGGCAGGGTCAATTAATTTTGGGAAATTATAATTTCTGATTTACTATGGTATGGTCTGGTTACTGGTACGTCTTTGCCAACTAGCCACGGCTGAAGCCTTCCACCAGACTGGACCAGAGAAAATTCAGAAATTATGAATTCCCAAATTACCCTGCCGGGAACCGAACCCGAGACCTCCCGTTAAGACAACAGCGCTCAACACTGCGCCAGGGAGTTCGTCCAAAACTATGATATAGTAAACAACCGGCAAAGAAGTGCCACCAAGCGATTACACGTTCCGGTACGATGCCGTGTAGAAACCGAATAGGGGTATGGGTTTAATATAACTGCCATGCCCCTAACAGGCTAGCCTTCTGCCATCTTAGACTGCATCATCACTTACCATCAGGTGAGATCGCAGTCAAGGGCTAACTTGTAGTGGATAAAAAAAAACGAAACATCATCCAAAAATGTAGAAGCTAGAATACAAAACATTAATAGACACGAAAAAGTAAAAACAAAAGAACCACATAGTTGTCCCCAGACGAAGAGCCAGAGACGAGAGAAAAAAAAAAGCGCAGCGCATAATTGAAAATGCCTAAAATAACGACGCCATGGTTGGAATTTTTCCCTGGCTAAAAGTTTCTGCTAACTATTCAGAAAATCCCTCCTTCTTGCTTGACATACTGATTTCGCGATCAAGTGAACGGCCATTTTGAAGAATTTAAGTTTTCAAGAATTCCTACCGATTTTTACGGTTCATAGGAACATTGGGTAATAGCCACGTTATTTTTTTAACCACCGAGATGAAAAGGGGGGTGTTATAAGTTTGCTATGTGAATCTGTGTGTCTGTCTGTGGCACCGTAGCTTCCAAACGGGTGAACCAATTTTGATTTAAGGTATCTAGCCTCTTTGGTAACTGCCTCGTTGGTCTAGTGGTTGGCATGTTCGACTGCGGCCGACGAGGTCCAGGGTTCGAGTCCCGGGTCGGGCCATAATTCAAAAGCCAGAAATTCTCAGTACTAGCCCGGAGTTAGGAAGTTGGCGGTGTTTCACCCCCGTGCCTCGTAGAGCACGTTAAGCCGTCGGTCCCGGTTATTATCACTAACATGATTATAGTCGTTAAATCCACCCAACCCGCATTGGAGCAGCGTGAAGGGTCTAAGCTCTAATTTCCTCTCTCCTATGAGAGTGGAGGTCTGTGCCCAGCTGTGGGACGTTAATGGGCTGCAGTGATACGCGGACCAAGTCGCGGGCATTGTCTAGTCCTCTAGTATAATAATTATAAAAAAGATATAATTATATAAATAATACGAAAAGTCAGTGCGTTTCCGGGAATCGAACCCGTGATACCGTATAGGAGTTGGGTTGTCTATCACTATACGCTATCACCGCCTCATGCGTGGCTAAAATCATCGTAATCCATACTAATATTAGAAATGCAAATGTGTGTCTGTCTGTCTGTCTGTCTGCTACGCTTTCCGTTCAACTGATTTTGATGAAATTGATACAGGGGTAGGTTGTATCCCGGGGAAGGACATAGGTTACTTTTTATCCCGGAAAATTAAAGAGTTCCCGCGGGAATCAAAAAATCCTAATCAAAGCGGACTAAGTCGCGGGCATCATCTAGTTAAAAATAAAAAAACGTTACAATAAGTATTCCATCACAGTACGATAACAATTCAATTGCAATAAAAAAAACATTTCACGCAATATTTAATTTCGCTATTTAGCATACTCGTAATAGTAATCATTATTGTCAGCTATAGTTTATAGCAGTATTGGTAATCAGCGCTTAATAACTGAGTTGCAACAATTAATGACTATTTATTATTACGTTATAATTAATTAAACAATATAATTACCATAATATATTCTATTAAGTACTTAATTATTTTTATACAAATATGAAGTTGCTAAGTAGTGTGAATGCCACGTGGTATGATTTATTTAAGACGACGACGATTATTAATATAGATCTATATATATAAAATTCAAAGTCCTGACTGACTGACTGACTGACTGACTTATATATCAACGCACAGCCTAAACCGCTGGGGTTAGAAACTTGAAATTTTTACAGTAGGTTCCTTTTGTGACGTAGACGCTCACTAAGGAAGGATTTTTCAAAATTCCACCCCTAAGGGGGTGAAATAGGGGGTGAAAGTTTGTATGAAGGTCCGTCATTTCTCAAGTTATATCCATGAAACTTGGTATTTGAGCTTCTGGTTTAAAATAAAGAAATACGTGTTTCACAGTTTTTGAAAATTCTACCCCCAAAGGCGTTAAATAGGGGTTGAAAGTTTGTATGAAAGTCCTTCATTTTTCAAGTTATAACCATGAAAGTTGGTATTTGGGCTTCTGGTTTAAAATAAAGAAATACGTGTTTCACAGTTTTTGAAAATTTTATCCCCAAGGACGTTAAATAGAGAGTTTGTCCTTCAATCACCCCGCAACGGAGCAACGGATCAACGTGAACGTTTGGCATGGGTATAGTTGAGGACCTGGAGAGTGTCATAGGCTACTTTTTATCCCGGAAAATTAAGAAGTTGCCGCGGGAATAACAAAAATCTTAAGCCCCATCATCATCAGCTAGTTATTTATAAGACAACAGCGCTTACCACAGCGCCAGAGGGGTCGTCAAACAAATCCTCCTCAACCAGATCGGCTCTAACAAACCGCAAATCAGCTGAACATAAGCCTGTCTAGATTGGCCTCTCGAAGCTAAGCCTATTTGATACGAACCAGACGTCTGTGTGATGCCTGAGACCTAGATACGTCTAGATTATCTTATTTAGATACCTACCTACCTAGGCAAAACTAAAATTCATATACTGTATTTACTAGACGATGCCCGTCACTTCGTCCAGGTGAATTCGATTCGTGTAGAAACCGAATAGGGGTATGGGTTTAATATAACTGCCATGCCCCTAACAGGTTAGCCCGCCACCATCTTAGACTGCATCACTTACCATCAGGTGAGATCGCAGTCAAGGGCTGACTTGTAGTGGATTTAAAAAAAAATTGAGTTTTTTTTAATTCCCGCGGAACTCCTTAACTTTCCGGGCCTTCCCTGGGATGCAACCTATCACTATACCAAACTAGCTGATGCCCGCGACTTCGTCTGCGAGGAATAAGTTTTTTTCAATTTCCACGGGAAGTCCTTAATTTCCCGGGATAAAAAGTAGCCTATGTCACTCTCCAGGTCCTTAACTATACCCATGCAACAAACACGTCGATCTATTGCTCTGTTGCGGCGTGATTGAAGTATGATTTTGTAGCTATTAAAGTAAATATTTTATTAATCAGAATTTTTAAAAGTCATAAATAAGTCAAAATTTGTTCAATACTATGTACAGAAGCAACCCTATTATAAAGGTTGTTTCTAATTTTAAATTAACCTTGTTTATTTTATTACGTAATTTGCATATCCCCCAATTCCCAACAGATGTCCGCCCGAAGTACAGTCGCGTCGATAATAAAATCCTTAACAGTGAAAAGAAATGTGTAATGAAGCTTAATTAAAAGCATTTCTCGCTCCCACCGGCACCGGTCCGCTTGATTAACTCCGGAGTTTTTGGATGCGTCGTAAAAACACGGAATGACGGACGCTTAGGCGGAGTGCAGGACACTGGACCCATATTAACACCAAAACCAAATGTGCAACACAAGATAAGTATATTTTTGAAGTGAAAACTTCTTTAGCCGCGTTGAGCACTTTTTGGTAGGGGGTAAACTTGTGGATTCGCGTCACCGACATGCTTGCGAACAGTGACATCCTCGCGAACACCGACATGCTCGCGAACACCGACATGCTCGCGTTGTTACTAAGACAAAAGGTCTTAAATATAAATATACTACATTCGAAATTAAACTTAAATGCCTTAGTTTTGAGGTTTATATTTTATTTATTTTTTTAATATTCGTTTTCACTTCTATCGGACTCCCTACAGTCTCTATGACTGCCAATTTTTTTGTGACGACCTACTCGGTGCAGTGCTGAGCGCTGTTGTCTTTTAACGTGGGAGGTCATGGGTTCGATTATGCACTAAGAAAAAAATTATTTGATGGCACGTCTTTGACCTCATTAAACATTTCTTTAGGAAAAATGGCACGTTGATACATAAAGGTTCGCCTACCCCACACTAGACCAACGAGGCAATTGGTGTACACCAAGCCTTATATCACATTTGACAACGTCAAAACAATTTCCTGTCTACGTTTTACGAGCAATTTAAAAGAAGCTCCAAGGAACCTCTCCGGGGTATTTTGCACCAAATATCTACAGAAATATCAGCCGAGAAAACTAGGCATCGATTCCACAGTCAGCGTTATGGAGTTCTGAGATCCGCATTCTCTGTAATCTATATAGATCTCAAAACTCAAACTCAAATGTTTTTTATTCAAATAAACTTTAACAATCGTCGAGTGAATTTACCAATCTATCTTAGCCTACGAAGACTTGTACCTCTACTTTAAAGAAAGCTTATTTCTATTTCTTGACTGTATTTGTCGCATAAGCCGATTTTAAACGCGTGTGTGATTTTTAGCGTTTTCAAAAGAGACCAAACTTTACAGAAACGTAAACTCAGCGTTGACAGAGTCAAATATTTATGTGCTCTCTTGTAGCTTAGACCACATATATTTTTAATAATGCAATAATCTATACAGAAGTGTGCAAAGGAGGCCTTATTAATATAGGAATCTCGTAAAGAAATTATTTGTTTACCTGATGTTACTAGATGAATGGACGATCTCTATCAATCATTTGGTAATTGCTGGAAATAAGTAACGCAAAGCTATGTAACTAATGTACTATAATGTATTATGTACCTAGCAGTGGACATCCAGTGTTTCTTTTTCTTTATAAATTCTTATTTTATTATTAGTTATTTGTTGTAAGTACTTGTATTATCCCCGAATAAAGATTTTCTTTCTTTCTTTCTTTCTTTCATCAGATAAAACGATTGCTGGATTCAACAGCAGAATACAGAACTCTATGGGACACTAGACACCTGGCAGTGGAATCGAGGCATTAAGAAAAATCATCCTCTTGGTTATAGGTGCAGGACTTTATGCTTTATGACCTTACATCATGATGGGAGATTTGAGATACCTTAGAGATACCTCATTTTGTAAGAATTTTTTTGTATGCCAACAAGATGGCCGAGCCCTAATTTTGGCTGAGATGTTTTTTATGTAATTGTATAATTTAAACACAGCTATCTTTCTAATCTATCTTTCTCTCTTTTTAAGGATTCCTTCGGAACTCTGAGAGTTGTCCGTCCTGAGGGACGAAAGCACACTATGGACCGGTTAAAACGTCGGGTTGTGAAGCATTGGGGCACACGTTTCGTCTTGACGCGCTAGTCTGCGCATTTCCTGATAAATCGGCTTACCTACTAAAAAATCCGAAAATGGCCAAAAGGAGCCTTTGCTGTAGAAGCCGGGTTATATGGAAGGCGCATTACATTCGATAGTGGCTGAAGAGGTACATTACCTATTTACGTATTAAAATAATAATGGCCTGCCGACCGAATTCCGGCCACGACGGCCAATCTCCAGAGAGATAGCCATCTGCGCGGGAGATATTATAGTGCACAAGTCTGTGCGCATACACAGGTACACTCTCTGTTCCTTTACTCGCATAGCCCGATGGGGCGGAAAACTCGACACGACCGGAGAGAGATCAGGCGCAGGACCGACGGCTTTACGTGCTCTCTGAGGCACGGGGGTGAAACACTACACACTTCCTATCTCCGGGCTAGTATTGAGAATTTTTAGTCAGAAAAACCCATTACTTAATTTTGGCCCGACCCGGGACTCGAACCCGGGGCCTCGTCGGCCGCAGTCGAATACGCTAACCACGAGATGACCAGACCAACGAGGAGGTTACCTCCATACATTGGTTTACACTTTACATATTATTTAAGTCTTCAACCTTCAATTTGCCATTTTCTCTAATTATCCCAATTGTCAATGAGCCCCTTCTTTTACTGTACCCTTCTAGACCATCTAATGCCAGACAAATGCATGATAAAAGGTATTTCAAGTGAGTACATATTTACGACCAAAGTTATAAGTTCCCACCATTTTTATTCTGAGTGAAAATTTCGTATAATGAAAACTATTTACGAGCTACTACATTCGGAATACGAACGGCAGTTTTATGGCAGTTATTCGTATTCAGTGGACCCTTCAGTTATCGCCGGGGTTAAATATAAATTCCCGGGAGCCGAAATCTATTATTATGTTAAACAGGAGCCGGTGACATTGCAGTTTTTGTGCACTTCCAGCCAGAATAAACATGTCGGGTGTCGCTTTTGCGAAATTTGGGTAGAGTAGCGATACTTGGCGGACTGCAGTAAGTCAGTTGAATTCGAATTTTTTTAACTTCATGGCCAACCGAAAGGCTTTCACTGCAACTTTCCTACTTCCCAGTCACTATAGACCTCCATGCTTGCATCGTCGCTTGATTTCAGGACTGTAGTTAACAATACAGGCAATTAATAGGTCAATTTAAAAGACGAGCCATATCAAACAGAGAATGTGGACCTATTTTACTAACGCCATCTAGTCTGAAAAGCGGGACAGCGCTATGGCGGGGACAAGGACAGGCTTATACAGGTGAGGAGCGCGCTCTGCAGGTCAGACGCCCAATTTTTTTCTATGAAAGGGCCCATCTAGTACCTACATATGTATCGATGGCTTCGTCACCTTAAAAGTGTTAATAATTCGTCCATAGGCACGTATTCGAAAACTTAGACATCGGATGGGCCTGGGATTTTAACTTAGGACCACTCCAATTAGGCGGCCATACTCTTAAGATAAACCACTACCTATAAATAGAAGTTGTAGCTATGTATTTTAAAGAGTTTGCAATCAAAGATAAAACATTTTACGAATTTTTCTGACATACTGATCTTTTTACCCTGTGTCCACACACCAGATCTCCGGTTACAGGATCCGAGATAGAGTTAAAATATTATCGCACGGATCGAGAGCGGGAGAGCGTCTCGCGCGAACGAAATGCTCTAAAGTCTAATACATTTGGAAAACAACGACGGTTCAATCCGGCCCCGATGTCCCCCGCCAATACCGCCCTGATGTCCCCCGCCCTTGGTCACAAGGGCTGAGAGAGCTTAAAAATTTAATACAAACTCCAAGGATACCTATTGAAACTTCGAAAGCATTGCTTGGAGATTAAAATTCTGGAGCTTGGATAAAGATGATCGCTTATCTGTCTGACATTTGTTTGCCGAACGGGAATAATTTTTCTGGGCTCAAAATATTAATAATCGTGACAGCATTCGAATTAAATAACATGTAAATGTTTATTTTTTATTGGAAATCACTTGTTAAAGTTTATTTGAATAAAAAAGTCTTCGAATCGTTTTTGGACACTGTTGAAACGTATTAATTGCGAGTGTAAGTTGTGACGTAAGCGTGGCCTAAGGATAAGGACGATAGAAAATATTATACCGGACAGATCTTGAGACTAAGGTTTACACAGCCGTTACACATTGGCCAAATACTTTCAGCAAATGTAGGCCAACGTGTAACTCCACATTTGCGAAGAGCACCAAGGTTCTTTAATACTGGTATGAATTTTTAAAAAAATTAGTACACTATCGCTGCGTGCATTGAACATGCATATTGGGACAGTTCGTAAAACGCTTTGCTACAAGCGCATGGCGTGCGGATTGATACATGTGTGTAGGTGTGCGATCATGCTTACGGATAAACAATTTGTTTATCATGTTTGATGGTAACAGAAATTGTTTTGATGATGGTTATTGGGTTATTTTCTCATTTCGTCGTGCGCGATATTGGAATAAAAGATGAGGTAATAATGTTTAGATATGCGATACATATTGCAGACTAGCTGACACGTTTCAAATTCGCACGGGTGGGTTTGCCTGTTCTATACTGTTTCTGTAATTATTTTAAATCAGGTTCGCATTAATACTTGTTTGAATACAATGCAATATGTTTAAATTAAAATTAATTAATTAAGTGATTTATTAAGTGAATAGGCATCTTCTAGGCAAGCGCGCTCCAAACTAGAAAAATAAAAAATTATATCTGACTAGCTGATGACATCGACTTCGTCCGCGTGGATTGAGGCTTTTTGGTTCCCTCGGGAATTCTAATTTTTTCTGGATAAAAAGTAGCCTATATGTTATTCCAGACTATAATCTATGTCAGTGCCAAATTTCATCCAGATCCGTTGAGCCGTTCTGGCGTGATTGAATAACAGACATCCATCCATACATCCATCAATCCATCCAAATTTTCGCATTTATAATATTACTATAGAGTAGACTATAGATAGTGGACGGCTGGTGGTTGTTTATAAAATGAATTACGAACTCGTTCTAGTCAGTCCATGGATAAGAGACTAGAATTAGTCTGTCTGAAGCATGCCTTAGGGACGTTTCCGTATATCAAAGTGAAAATGGTGAAATTCCATACTAATATTATAAATGCGAAAGTGTGTCTGTCTGTCTGTCTGCTACGCTTTCACGGCTCACCTATTCAACCGATTTTGACGAAATTCGGTTTAAGGTACATGAATAGGTTATATCGCGGAGAAGGACATAGGCTACTTTTTGTCCCGGAAAATTAAGGAATTCCCGCGGGAATCAAAAAACTTAGTCCACGCGGTCGAAGTCGCGGGAATCATCTAGTTGGAACTAATTTTTAAGCCTGTTTAGTTTTTTTTTATATTTTATTAATCATATTACATACTAGCGACGCTATCACCGGGTCGGATACGTTTCTGTGACTTGACTTCCTTCGCGTTTTTTAGGTTTTTTATAAATCTAGTGGGAATCGTTTGATTTTCCTGAATAAAAAGTCCTTCCTCCGGATGTAACCTAGGTATCTAACTAGGTTGCTGCTTTTGACGACCTCCGTGGCGCAGTGTTGAGCGCTGTTGTCTTAACGTGCGGAGGTCCCGGGTTCGATGCCCGGTAGAGTCAATTTAGGAATGTATAATTTCTGAATTTTCCCTTGTCTGGCTTGGTGGGAGGCTTCCGCCGTGGCTAGTTACCATCCTACCGGCAAAGACGTGCCGCCAAGCGATTTAGCGGTCCGGCACGATGCCGTGTAGAAACCGATTAGGGGTATGGATTTAATATTACTGCTATGCCCCTAACAGGTTAGCCCGCTACCATCTTAGACTGCATCGTCACTTTACCATCAGTTGAAATCGCAGTCAAGGGCTAACTTGTAATGGATTTAAAAAAAAAAGGTATCTAGGTAGGGATTTCCGATGTCGGAGTGAATCCTTGAACCACATAGATTTGTCTATTTTGGCGGATTATAGTTAGCTAAGCTTCTTGTTTTACGGTTTTCTTTCCATTCACCTTATTTTCATTAATTACCTCGCAAACATTCACTCCACGCTCAGGTCACTCTGGTATCGGGCACGGAGAAAGGTCAGAGATAACAGCCGGTCGCTGACCCGCCAGGCTTTTCGCGTTATCGTCCACGAAATAGAACGTTATTAGGTGATATTATCAGCTGCTGTCTGCTGATAGGGAGATTGTCAATCGGTTGTTTACTAACGCTTCATTTTTTAATTTTTTTATAGGCAACTTTCTTTTTGAAGTAAAACTTCTTTACGCACGCTTGACTTGGAGAGTAAGCTGGTGAATGCGTGACGAGAGTGTTATGAAAATAGGCGAACGGAAGTTGAGAGGGAGATATAAGTTAGTGAAGATCGAAAGAGAGAGAGTTACGTTTCGTATATTACTGTAGGGGCAAGAGAGAGTTGAGAGCACACATTTTCTTTCTCTCTTTCTCTCATAGCCAGTTACTAAGTTTTATTTCGGTTGTGTGGTCTAAAGCACACGCGTTTATTTTATTATAGGCAACTAGGCCCATAGGTTTTTTGGCTCCCGCGGAGAACTCTTTACTTTTCCGGTATAAAACTAGCATATGTGTTATTCCAGACTATATCGTCATTTATCGTCATAATATATATGTTTGGTTTGACGATCAGATGATTCCCGCGACTTCGTCTGCGTGGATTAAGATTTTTCGACGCCCGCGGGAATTTTATAACTTTCCGGGTTAAAAAGTAGCCAATGTCCATCTCCGGGATACAATCTACACCTGTACCAAATTTCATCAAAATCGGTTAAATAGATGAGGCGTGAAAGCGTAGCAGAAAGACAGACGGACAGACACACTTTCGCATTTATAAATATTAGTAGGTATGGTTGAAATGAAATTAATTTAAATTTGAATTCAAGGATAGCTCTAAGTTGCACGCTCTTACCAGATGGTCACATAGAGATTGGTATCTTACCGGTGGTAGATTCTTACGACTTATCATAAGTGGCTAAAGTTGTCCTACATACCTACATGAAATACTTAAATCATTTCATTTCATTTCATTTCATTTCATTACCTACCTGTTGTTTTTAAGTGAATGCCCATTTGAAATCGGTCAAAACACAATAGTAATGAACTCAACCTATTGTTTATCTGAGTTGCGAAGTTCATGAGATTCGATAATAGGTATCGGTGATATTGAGGGCGGTGATAATGAGGTCAATGACCCAGCTAGGTATATCATGCGATATGTAATGCTTTGAGAAGTCATGCCATAGCGTTTTGATTGTGAGTGCATTGACTTTACGTTGGTATTGCACCTTCCATGGAGACAAATTAACTTACTAGCTGATGCCCGCGTTTTTATCATTGAAAATGGTTACTAGATGCAAATCGCCAGAGACGTATTTTTGGCCATAGCTCTGAGGATTTTGGGAGGATCGAGATGAGAATAGTACCAAGAGTTGAGGAATTTATCGAGACATGTGTGAGCGTTTGAAATTTGAAAATCGGCTGGTAATTTTTTTTTTAATTTTGAAAAATGTAAAAAAGTCGGGTTTTTGGGGGGTGTTAGTTTACTAAATTGTAAATTTGAAGTAGATTTTGAAGAAGAGATTTTTTATTTTTTTAAGAATCAACAAAAGTGTTATATCAACTCAAATCAATCAAATATTCATTTATTCCATTTAGGTAGGTACACAATATATGTATTGACGTCGATTACTTACTTACATAATATACATTCGTATGTTATAATTCGACTTGTAAGTAATGTAGTTGTGTAATTTTAGGGAAGTAAATCTCAATAAAAATTACTTATTATTCAGCTTGTTTTAATTTTTTTTCGTAAATTTTTGTATTTATTTTCAATGCTCCGATTCTTGCGGGGACTGCGAAATCTGTGAATTTTTGGTTCTCGCGTGATCTTAAATTTTCTGGGATCAAGAGTAGCCTATGTGTTATTCCAGACTATAATCTATCTCTGTCCCAATTTTATCCAGATCTATTCAGCCGTTCTGGCGCGATTGAGTAACAAACATCGATACTTCATCAATCTAAACAATCGCATATTATTAGTAGGTATAGATATCTGAACATTGATATATTATTATTGCAAGTACCTAAGTAAATGTTCAAGATTAGTACAAAATGATAAAGTTCATCGCCCTCCCGATTTAGAGATTGCAAAACATTTTTGATAAATTATGCAACTTTGTACAATTCCATATTAAATAATAATTATTATAAAAACTAGCTGACGGAGAGTGACATAGACTATTTTCCCGGAAAATAAATGAATTTCAAAAAGTTTATATTCAAAATCAACGACTTATTACAATAAATATCATAGATTCAAAATAGCTTAAATCCATGCGAATGAAGTCGCGGGTAATATGTATCAATCAATCAATCAAAATTGTTAATTTGTGAATACAATTTGTTAGTTTTACAGAAGTTATTATAATAATATATTCTACCACAGTGTGGTGTACACATTTATTGAATGAATTTCTGTTTCCTTTGAGGAATAATTACAATATTATTACCACCCTAACGGCAAAGACGTGCCGCCAAGCGATTTAGCGTTCCGGTACGATGCCGTATAGAAACCGAATGGGGGAATGGGTTTAAGAGGATCGTCTAGTTGTAAATTTTCATACAAAAACCGATAACGTTTTTCTTCCCGTAAATGTTGTCCAATTTTCATAATTTTTAGAAATGTTGCAGATACAATGAAGAACTATGCTCGTACGTTTTAATTTTAAAGAAATATTGCTTATGTTAAAAGTTATTAGCGTCTAAATATCCATATTTATGACCTAAAAACTTCCTCGAGTATTTTTTTTTTTTTAATTTAATTAAACTAAAAAAACAAAAAAAATAAAACGTACGAGCCTAGATTAAGGTGTACTGAATCTAATGAGACCAAAATTGTCTAATTTCGTAAACGTTTGGGGGGGTAAAAACGTTATCACCCGAAACAATATTTCAAGAATAAAATGTAGGCATATGCCTACTGGACTTGCAGCTCTCTATATCGCACGGTACGGAGAAGGCAGCGAAGCGTTGTGAAACAGATAGCATTATTGAACATACGAGTACCTACTCGCGTCGCGTTTCGTCACTAGACGATAGTCTTAATATAACTGACATGCCCCTAACAGGTTAGCCCACTACCATCTTAGACTGCATCATCACTTACCATCAGGTGAGATCACAGTCAAGGGCTAACTTGTAGTGGATAAAAAATAAATTCTGAAGCTCATTAAAAATTAAATAATTTCGTTTCCTTATAATATAATTATCTAATTTTAGTATTTGTTGTTCAAGTACAGGATATTATTCAAATAATTGATAAGTTTCAGCCTCAGCCTTTCAGAAAATTGAGAGTTCTGAGGTCAACTTTGGACGTTAGAAAATCGCCACTTTGAATTTCGTCAAATTTAGGGGAAAAATTAAAAAAATATTTTTTTGGACTCAATTCTTAATTATCTTTAAAATAATATACCGCAACCTTAAGTAACGCTATAAAAAATATTTTACTTCGCATTCGCTACTATGAGAGCCCCCCTGAAATAAAGATTTTTATAACTTTTTAAGCCATATTCGGCGGGAGGCCATCGATTTACATATTATATTTAAATTTGAAGTAATTACGTGAAGTTATAAGGCTCTGACAGACGGACGGACGGACAAGTGCAAACTCACTCAAGTAGACTCAGAGACCTTCGCTTCGCTCGGTAAAAAAAAATTATGATGAACAACGATTGAAAGTAGGTATAATTGACATTACAATTATTTATACTTTTACATTAGATGAATAAGGTAAGATTCACAATACTTTTTTGGTTATTTTTATTAAATTATTTACACACAGTAAAATATGTTGAGTAAAATGCGAGGAATACTAGGAAGGTAAGTGTCAGTATGCTATCGTTTTTTTTAAATCCACTAAAAGTAAGCCCTTGACTGCGATCTCACCTGAGGGTAAGTGATGATGCAGCCTAAGATGGTCGCGGGCTAACCTGTTAGGGGCATGGCAGTTATATTAAACCAATAGATACCCCTATTCGGTTTCTACACGGCATCCTATCGGAACGCATAATCGCTTGGCGGCACGTCTTTGCCGGTAGGGTGGCAACTAGCCACGGCCGAAGCCTCCCACGAGGCCAGACCAGGGAAAATTATAAATTCCCACATTGACCCTGCCGGGGATCGAACCCGGGACCTCTGTACGTTAAGACAACAGTGCTACACACTGCGCCACGGAGGTCGTCAAATTAATTATATTAATGTCTGATAATAATAATAATTAAACAAAATTGACCAAAACAAAATGGCGTCCGTGAATCACAGAACAATTAGCCCAGATACGCCGATCGCTCCATGGAATTATAAATTATGTAGGAAGTGCACTGTGTGATTCAGCTTCGCGTGTGCTCTACTGGATACCGCGACCACTGCGAGAGTGGACCTCATCGGTTTTTTGCTGATATTTCAACGTCGCTAAAAGAAGACTTATTACTAGTGGTGTAAGGGTCATAGCCGAACGACAAGTGGCCTAGTTGTGACAATATCGATTGTTAAGCAACGTTGACCCAAGTCAGTATATGAAACCGAATTTGCGAACAAACAGGTTCAAATTTAGCGAACTACCACTGAGTTTTGTTCGAGATAGCTTCTTCTTCTCGGTTGCAAGAATTCTAATATGTACAATAAAGTCCCAGCTGTTCGGCCTCTCCTGAAGATCTGCGTACATAACTACCTTTCATGCTGTGGCACAGGCTGAAGAGATGGCCCATTGACCACATTTATGTATGTAGATACACAGTAGGTACATCGGTATTAGGTACCCACGCTAAGTTATTAATTTGTTTAAGTTTAAGTTGGTCAATTAACATTTATTTATTTGACCGAGCGAAGCGAAAGTCTCTGAGTCTACTTGAGTGAATTGGCACTTGTCCGTCCGTCTGTCAGAGCCTTATAACTTCTGAATTACTGAACGTAATTACATACTTCAAATTTAAATATAATATGTAAACCGATGGCCTCCCGCCGAATATGGCTTAAAAAATTATATAAATCTTTATTTCAGGGGGGCTCTCATAGAAGCGAATGCGAAGTAAAATATTTTTTATAGAGTTACATAAGGTTGCGGTATATCATTTAAAAGATACTCAGGAATAGAGTCCTAAAATATATTTTTTTAATTTTGCCCCTAAATTTGACGAAATGGGGGGCTTTCAAAGTGGAGATTTTCTAACGTCCAAAGTTGACCTCAAAACTCTCAATTTTCTGAAAGGCTGAGCCTCAAACTTGACCAATTATTTGAATTATATCCTGTACTTGAACAACAAATACTTAAATTAGATAAATATAATAAGGAAACGAAATTATTTAATTTTTAATGTTCTTCAGTACTTTTAACAGAACTTCACAATGTTGTCAATAGATGGCGCTCTGTGATACCGCGAGGTCTCAGTTCGGGGCGAACCACTAGTTATCAAATCAAATAAATATTATACATGCGAAAGTTTGGATGGATGTATGGATGTACTAGCTGATGCCCGCGACTTCGTCCGCGTGGATTGAGGTTTTTCGGTTCCCGCGGGAACTCTTTAATTTTCCGGGATAAAAAGTAGCCTATATGCTATTCCAGACTATAATCTATCTCTGTGCCAAATTTCATCCAGATCCGTTCATCCGTTGGAGCGTGATTGAGTAACAAACATACATCCATACATCCAAACTTTCGCATTTATAATATTTATTTGATGGATGTATGGACGTATGGATGTGTGGATGTTTGTTACTCAATCACGCCCTAACGGCTGAACGGTTCTGGATGAAATTTGGCACAGAGATAGATTATAGTCTGGAATAACACATAGGCTACTTTTTATCCCGGAAAATGGAGTTCCCGCGGGAACCGAAAAACCTCGATCCACGCGTACGAAGTCGCGGGCATCAGCTAGTTTTACTATAATTTGTTTATTATTTATTGCGTCCAAGTCCATACCGTCCGCGGTCGTTGCAGCCTTGTACACTTTATCTGAATGTGAGTCAGTACCGCTCGTGCAGATCTAGTTAATTCGATGCCCTTCGCGTATCGTGCTGGTGTTTGTTAAATATTTAATTACCACCAAATAGGGCATCTATAACCCGGTCAAGCAAACCTAGAAACTAATTTTTTACATATCCTAATCTACACTAATATTTTGACGACCTCCGTGGCGCAGTGTTGAGCGCTGTTGTCCTAACGGGCGGAGGTCCCGAATTCGATTCCCGGCAGGGTCAATTTGGGAATTAGTAATTTCTGAATTCACCCTGGTCTGGCCTTGTGGGAGGATTCGGCCATGGCTCGTTACCACCCTACCAGCAAAGACGTGCCGCCAAGCGATTTAGCGTTCCGGTACGATGCCGTGTAGAAACCGAATAGAGAGGGGTATGGCTTTAATATACGAGTAACTGCCATGCTCCTAACAGTTTAGCCCGCTACCATCTTAGACTGCATCATCACTTACCATCAGGTGAGATCGCAGTCAAGGGCTAGCTTGTAGTGGAATAAAAAAATGCGAAAGTTTGGATGAATGGATGTTTGTTACTCAATCACGCCAGAACGGCTGATCGGATCTGGCTGAAATTTGGCACATAGATAGATTATAGTCATGAATAACGCATAGACACTAAAAAACCTCAATCCACACGGACGAATTCGCGGGCATCAGCTAATAATAATATTATTTCTTTAGTATGTCCGACAATACTTCGCTCGACATCTTTTAATTGGGTTGGTAGTAGCCCTAAATTCCTTCGGCATGCATCTATACTTCTATACTAATATTATAAATGCGAAAGTTTGGATGGATGGATGGATGTTTGGCCAGAACGGCTGATCGGATCTGGATGAAATTTAGCACAGAGATAGATTGTAGTCTGGAATAACACATAGACTACTTTTTATCCCGGAAAATTAAAGTTCCCGTGGGAACCAAAAAAACCTCAGTCCACGCGGACGCAGTCGCGGGCTAGTATCAGATATCAGATAGTATATATAAATAGGGATGACACCTTTCTAGATAAACATAGAAAGTAAAACATTATCTAAATACAATTTCATGCAATGCGGAGCGTGATTGAGTAACAAACCTCCATCCATCCATCCAAACTTTCACATTTATAATATTATAGACTCTATATACCTACTATACTCTATATAGTACAGACTCAGAGTACAGATGAGTAATGATTTATAGATGAAGAACAAAAAATCTTTAACAAAATCATAAAATTATGTAAATCGCTTACCTTCTAAAGAACATATGCGTGCCCGCCCCAATAGCGTGCGCATACAAAATAATTGTATTAGTTTTGAACTTGAAGGTTCTTCAGGATTTCATATCCATGTTCAAACATACAGACACGCTATACGTACTATACTAGATACGAGTAGTGTCATGGTTACAAACTTGACCTGCTTGGGTTAGTACATTTTTTGTATGTAATTGTTTTGTACTAATTTTTTTAGCCGTGGCGCGGCCTACTACTATAATTTTATACTATAACTGCTCGTTGGTTTATTGTAGCATGTTCGACTGCGGCTGACGAGGTATACCGGGTTCGAATACCGGGTCGGGCCTTATTTAATTATGGGGTTTTTCTGACAAGAAATTCTCAGTACTAGCTCAGAGTTAGGAAGTTGACGGTGTGTCACCCCCGTGCCTCGGAGAGTACGTTAAACCGTCGGTCCTGCGCCTGATCTCTCTCTGGTTGTGTAGGATTTTCCGTCCCATTGTGCTATGCGGCCGCCGTGGCTGAAATTCGTTCGGGGGAAAATTATTATTTATTATATTAGGTAGGTATACTAGTTGATGACTGCGACTTGGATTTAGGTCTTCTAAAAAAGTTATGATTTTCCGGGTTTAGAACCAGCTAGGTGGCGTGCACAGAATTTGAAGCCAGGGCAGGCATTTAGGTAAGAACCTATTTTCTGGCTAGTTACAATGAAGAATAAGAGGGTAAGCAGTGCTTTTATGCCTCTATCGATCTGGTTTTACATTACGGCACAGAACACGAGTCAAAGGGGATACAATAAGGGACGAAAGTCCACGTTTGCGGTATGATTGAAGGGCAAATCAACAAACAAACAACTTTCACATTTATATTGTAAGGGTAGTGACGTATTTCTTCACATCAAAGTGTAACGACAATGCCCACATACACAAAATTGGCAAAAAAATACCGCAATTCTCAAAAACAATATGTCGAAAATATCTAGATTGACATGAGATGCGAAAATAAAGTATATATTTTTCTCTTACAAGTCAGTTACCTATATTTCCGAATATTTTGGCACGTGTTCGCGTTACGTTAGGGTCAGTCACATTTGGTGCATTGATTCCGCGGTCACTAACGTTACTTCAATTATACTCAGGAAAGCACGAGACATCGGCCTTGGTTATTGGCCTCGCAGCTGAGATTCTACTTACGTCTTCTTGTAAAATTGCTAACCTTCTTGCAGCTTATCCTTACTGTACCCTCAACTACATTAGAAGCAGTGTATCTGGTGGGAGGCTTCGGCCGTGTCTAGTTACCACCCTACCGGCAAAGACGTACCGATTTTATAATTTTATTACAGTGATTCACACACGAGGTAAATTTCTAAACTTACTTAAATACATATCAAAAATTTGCGGAACCGACAGGATTTGAACCTGCGTCTCTCTGGGAATCGCGCCCTTATTATAAAATTAGTAAAACGCAAAATGTGTCATTCCTCGTTCAAAGAGTTCCATTGAATATGAGCCTTTGAAAGTAGTTTCGATACTGTAATATATCGCTACTGGATGGCATAAACAGTCGCGTAAAAAGACTGGATTAAAGTTGCATATCTCAAATTTCGTCACTGGCAGGTAAGTGAACCGTGGCCGAGTGGTCCAGGCGCTCAGGGCGCGATTCCCAGAGAGACGCAGGTTCAAATCCTGCCGGTTACGCAAATATTTGATATGTATTTGAGTAAGTTTAAAGACGTACCGCCAAGCGATTTAGCGTTCCGGTACGATGCCGATGTGTAGAAACCCATTAGGGGTATTAATAACTGCTTTACCCCTAACAGGTCAGCGCTCTACCATCTTAGACTGCATCAAACCTTACCTTCAGTTAGTACTATTATATTATTCTGTGCTTCAGTTGAGATCGCATTCAAAGTCAAGTAATGGGATTAAAAACGCGGTGTCGCGACTACGGCTCGGTTGCATTATCGATGGTAATGGTTATTTAAATTCGATCACCTAAAAACAGCAACTTTGGGTTACAAAAGTCCAGAGTTCTTCGACTTTTTACCAGAATTTTATTTTAAATCTTCAAATCAAATCAAATCAAAACATCTTTATTCAAAATAGGTACCTACAAAGTACACCTTCTGAACGTCATGTTTACAAAGAATAAGACTTGATGGTGATAATTTACTAAAGCTACGAGGGTCCCAAACGCGCCCTGGTCTGAGAAGAACCCACAACAAACTCAGCCGGGTTTTTTTTAAATTATCACCATCTCATAAATATAGAAAATTATTTAATTATACATATTTATAATATAACATAATTAGCTGCTGGAACAATTCATACCCATGGCTGCCTATCATTCAAATAATCCTTTACACTATAATAAGACTTTTCAATTAGTTTACGTTTTACAAAAACTTCATAATGTATGTAATAATACTGAATTGTGCCACTCACTTTATGGTAACATGTTTGATGGGAAAATTTAACGATAATCATAACTATCGATGGTGCAATATACCCTAAAAATCCCGTAGGGACTCTATGATTTTCTGGGATAAAAATCCTATGTCCTTTCCCGAGATGAAACATCCCTAATACCTACTAATATCGTCAAAATTGGTTGAACAGATGGACGGTGAAAGTGTAGCAGACAGCCAGACAGACACACTTTTGCTTTTATAAATATTACTTAGTATGGATAGTGATTTCATAAAATTATAAAGTTTATGAAAATCCACGACGAAGTCACGGGCAAAAACTGTTCCAACATTTTAATAAAATATTTTCAATTTAAGTAGATTTTAGTTTATTTTATAATTTCATAACGATTATATTTTATACAAACTCTTATCATAATATTAGAATCTTAAAAGAAAGTGATCGAAACTTGTATTCCTTCCTAAAGCCCGATTAGGAATCTGATAAGAGCGGATAAAGTGCTTATCTGTGTGACGTCACAACCTTGGGTCGTCAGCAAATGGGTTATTGACACCGGAAAGACAACATGATTTTTGTGTTTACGAAAATATTTAGCGATCGGATGTTTACGACATTAAAGATTAATTAATTATTATTCATAGATTTTCCTACATTTAATAATAATAAAGTAATCTCGACCGGATTTCGGCCACGGCGCGGCGGCCAACCTCCACTGAGATCGCGGGATATAATATTATAGTCCACAAGTGTATACTGTATATACGGGTGAACTCTGTATTTCCTTGCTCTCATAGCCCAATTGGACGGAAAACCCGACATGACCGGAGCCGGCTTTAGGCTCAGGGGTATGACAATAGCCCTGATCGGTTTCTACATGGCATGCTATCGCTTAGCAGATTTTTGGTAGAACTAGCCATGGCCGAAGCCTCTCACTAGACAAGACCAGAGAAAATTCAGAAATTACAAAATTCCCAAACTAACCATGCTGGGGATCGAACTTGGGATCAATAATAGCAGCACTCACCACTGCGTCGGGGAGGTCATTATAACATTACTAGCATCAGCTCCTCAACCGTCCGTCCGCGTGGATTGAGGTTTATAGGTTCCCGCGGGAACGCTTAAATTTCCCGAGATTTAAAGTAGCCTATGTGTTATTCCAGACTATAATCTATCTCTGTGCCAAACTTCATCCAGATCCATTCAGCCTTTCTGGCATGGTTAATTAACAGACATCCGTCTATCCAAACTTTCGCATTTATAATATTAGTATAAATGCAAAGTAAGACGAAAAAAATCTTTTTCTTTCTTTTTTTTTATCCACTACAAGTTAGCCCTTGACTGCGATCTCACCCGATGGTAAGTGATGAAGCAGTCTAAGATGGTAGCGGGCTAACCTGTTAGGGGCATGGCAGTTATATAATATTAAAACCATACCCCTATTCGGTTTCTACGCGGCATCGCACCGGAAAGCTAAATCGCTTGGCGGTACGTCTTTGCCGGTAGGGTGGTAACTAGCTACGGCCGAAGCCTCTCACTAGACAAGACCAGAGAAAATTCACAAAACAACCATGCCGGGGATAGATCCTGGGACTTATATGAAAGCATCAGTCACAACTGTTGCTAAGGAGATCGTTCTGCAAAGTTAGACGAAAAAATAATACATTGCTTAAGTCATTATAACATGTTTTCACTTATGGAAAGAGCAGGATGTCCGCTCTGTTATCTTCAAGTATCTACAGGTGTTATGTAGTTATTAGTTCACTGCATCGTGTAATGATAAATTACTTGTTTGAAGTACGAAATGATGTTATAATGACTGCCATTTTAGCCTTAATTACGTAGGATCGGTTGGTTATTATAACTGGTAGTTTATAATAAACGTGCTCGTGTTATTACAGTCGTGTTCTTGTGTTTAAGGTGCCCTTAACAATTAGGTATCAATTACTATAAGACCTTGAGTACTTCGATCCCTAATGGCCGTGACTTCGATAAGCAACTTAGCGTTTTTAATATCTAAATGTTTTTAACGACGTCCTTAACGCCGTGATGTGATCTTATAAGCGGGAGGTCCCGGGTTCTCTGGCCTGGTTATCTTGCTACTAGCAGTTCATAGAGTCTTAAAAGCATCGCTTACAAAAATGAAAATACTGACCTCAATGTCATTTTTTAACCGTGACAGTCAGTAAATAGGTAACCTGACTAACTAATGCCTAACCTAGCTTCAAATCTTATGCATTCCACTGCACACAGGCTGCGTTGCGACGCATCGCGTGAATAGGCTCATCAAGTTCCAGAGCAAGTTTATTAAACAAAAAATCCTTTCGTTTCCTTACAACTTTTCTTTAACGAAAAGGTTGTATTAAAATGATAATAATAAATTTGAAAAAGTGAAAATAATAAAAAATATTTTATGAAAACCGACTTTCAACGCCATTCCGTACCTATATTATGCCAATTTTCAGTACGGAACCAAACTCAATGCAACGAATTTTTATATAAAATCCAAATAAAATACCTACCTACTCAGTATTATGGAAAACCTGTTTTAAGCTTCATCTATACTCGTATTATAATAAATGCGAAAGTTTGGATGGATGGATATTTGTTACTCAATCACGCCAGAAATTCTGAACAGCCCCCCGATTATGTAAGAATTGTCTATCAAATGGTAAAGGTTCGTTGTCAAAGTAAAATAAACCATAACAGCATTAAATTATAGCTCAATTTCGTGTACCCATTCTTATACGTTTAGGTATGTACGATACCCTAAACGTATGAGAATCTAACATCTGATAATAATCGTTACAAAAACCTAAGTTTAATTATTACTCGTAGTCGAGGCATACTTATGCGGAAGGATGTGGGAACCCACTGCATTATTATCCCAAGAAAACTCCTACCATTATTTGATTAATGGAAAGGGGTCACGACTCTCAGTAATGAGGAATACGACGCAGAAGTGAATAAGTAGGTATCTCTAAGGGTCAATTCATACCAGCGCAGAGTCGAAGCGAATCGAAGCGTCAAATTCTTCACAATTAAAGCATTAGCATTGGTTTTGCTCAGACGCACGAATTCTGTCAAATGCGCAGGAATTCGCGCGTCTTCTTTTTATCTCGGAAGGAATATGTGCATTACTTTGTGATGTGGAGATAAGGGTGAATTTGCTATGTTAAGTTTCAGATTGACGCTTCGATCCGCTTCGACTCTGCGCTAGTATGAGTTGACCCTTAAACGGTTAATCCCGACATATCTTGTAAAGAAACTGGCTATAAACAGCGATGACGACATCCGATATCTTATCACAGCGACAGATTGTCTGCCATACATGATTACCTACTGATAACGGTCGAGTGGTCTGTGATAACAGTGAACAAACAATGTCACTAGCTTATGTGTGCGTCTTTATAATTTATATATGTGTGAGGTTTTGAAGTGATAAACTCTAACTGGAACTCAAAACATATTTATTCAAAAATAGATGTTTTTTTTTATACACTACAAGTTAGCCCTTGACTGCGATCTCACCTGATGGTAAGTGATGATGCAGTCTAAGATGGTAGCGGGCTAACCTGTTAGGGGCATGGCAGTTGTATTAAACCCATACCCCTATTCGGTTTCTACACGGCATCGTACCGGAACGCTAAATCGCTTGGCGGCACGTCTATGCCGGTAGGGTGGTAACTAGCCACGGCCGAAGCCTCCCACCAGGCCAGACCAGGGAAAATTCAGAAATTATAAATTCCCAAATTGACCCTGCCGGGGATCGAACCCAGGACCTCCGCACGTTAAGACAACAGCGCTATACACTGCGCCACGGAGGTCGTCATGATGCCCGCGACTTCGTCCGCGTGGATTAAGTTTCTTAATTCCCGCGGGAACTCCTTAATTTTCCGGGATAAAAAGTAACCTATGCCCTTCCCTGGGATGTAACCTACCCCTATACCAAATTTCATCAAAATCGGTTGCAAAGATGGGCCGTGAAAGCGTAGCAGACAGACAGACACACTTTCGCATTAATAATATTAAGTATGGATAGGTACCTAAAAAGTACCCCTTCTGAACGTCATGCTTACAAAGTATAAGACGTGATGGTAATATAATATTAACTACGGTATCTGAAAACTAAAGCTACTAGGGTTCCAAATGCGCCCTGGTCTTAGAAGAGCCCACAACAAACTCAGCCGAGTTTTTTTATTTTTTTATTATCACCATCTCACATAGAATGGCGATATAGTACGGTGTTAAAACTACAGAATTGCAAGCATACACTACATATGGTGGCGTGGTTATCAGACGACCTCCCTGGCGCAGTATTGAGCGCTGATGTCTTAACGTGTGGAGGTCCCGGGTTCTTTCCCGGCAGGTTCAATTTGGGAATTAATAATTTCTGAATTTTCCACGGGCTTGCGTGGTGGGAGGCTGCGGCCCAAGCTAGTTACTACCCTACCGGAAAAGACGTGTTGCCAAGTGATTTAGCGTTGCGGTGGGATGTCGTGTAGAAACCAACTAGGGATATGGGTTTTATAACTGCCATACCCCTAACAGGTTAGTCCACTACCATCTTAGACTGCATCATCACTTACCATCAGGTGAGATCGTAGTCAAGGGCCAACTAGAAGTAGAATTTAAAAAAATTCTAAAACTTTAACACAACTTGCAGGCATACGTGGTAACCAGACTATTCCTCTCTCTCGCACATTCTAACATCTGCAATGATTGTCCTCTCTTGTTAAACCGTTTAATGTATTCAAATTGCCTAATTAAACAACACACAACAAGAAAAAATTACCACAAGGAAATCCATACATCTAAACAGCTGATTACCAATCGGTATTAAACATGAGCCCCCTAATACGGAGGTGGGCCCTTATAAAACCTCCGACAAGAACCGGGCAACCGGGCAAATTAATTTGGTCCCCACTGTTTAGAATTCAATAAGGCCCTTGCGCACTGTATCCGATCCGATTCCAATCCGACTTTTTTTTCGAATTTATCGTAGCTTCAGTTTTAAGATACCGTCGTTAACTATCACCATCACGTGTTATACTTCGCATAAAGTGTAACACCTTCAATCACGTCGCAATAGAGCAACGGATCGACGTAATTTTTTGCTGAGGATGAAATAGGCTACTATTTATCCCAAATTGATTATCCCACGTGGACGAAGCCGCGGGTATCAGCCACTTTTGAATAGATATACTTACTTTGAATTATCGATCCTAAATAACCGTAAAACTAGAAATTTGTATGAAAGTTGCGCACTAGATCCGAATTTCGTTTTCCGAATCCGAGAATATCTCCAATTCGGACCATTCTTAGAACGAATTAACTACAATATTACTTGTATTAACGCTTGTGTACTGCGTTCGATACGAATCCGTGCCTAACCAGAATGTTCAGTCTCAAGAATACGCAAGCAAGATCCGTCGATCCGGACGCAGCGTAAAATTGACATCCGGATTCGATTCGTGTTTTTAGAATCGGAGTTATATCGGATTCGGATCGGATGCAGTGCGTAAAGGTTTTAATTCTAAAACAGACCCCCTGTACTTGTTCTAATGCGTGCCAACTGAATTAATCAGACTTGCCCGATAAAGTCTTCATTGCCGACATTGGAACGTGTTTCGGTCTAATACGGTGGTAAAGGTCTGGTTTGATGGAACTTGCTACTAAGGCCGGCCATACACGGACTGCTCGAGCAGTTAGCCAGTGATCAACATACACGGACCGCTCTTGCTGTCATAGTCAACAGCTTGAAGCTACCATTGATAACTGCTGCCAACCGCCCAAAGCTGTCTCAACTGCTCGAGCGGTTCCATGTATGTGTGTACCTACGTAGAAGACTAGTTCACTATGCAGTCCATTCTGACTGCTTCAAGTTGTCCGTGTATCCGATGCCTTACTGGGACGACAGCGGTAGATACAAGTTGATATCACGTGACCGGCAAGCCTTCTTTTACCCGACTACAGCAAAGGAAGGGTTATGAGTTTAGCAGTCTATGTTTGATTGTATGTGTGTTCCATCGTAGCGCCTAAACTACTGAGCCGTATTGATGAATGACCTCATTCATCAATACGGCTCAGTATTATAATCGGTCAATCGATTCCGTATTATAATCCGGACTACATTTTGCACGAACAAAATTGATACGAACGATAACTGATGACAAGTCTTCTGAAATGATTTCCAAGTTCTCAGGTATAATTGTATCCTATTCAAGCGTCTCCCAACCCCACTTTAGATCGTCATTTTACATAGTACGGGGATATAATGTGCAATATATTAGATACTAGCTGATGCCCGCGACTTCGTCCGCATGGTTTAAGTTTTTTGATTCCCGCGGGAACTCCTTTATAATATTAAGCTATACACTTAAATAAATATAAATTATACACTTTCGCATTTATAATATTAAGTATGACTAGATGATGCCCGTGACTTCATCCGCGTGGATTAAGAATTTTCTGTTTCCGTAGGAACTCCTTAATTTTCCGGGATAAATAGCCAATGTCCTTGCTCGGGATGCACTATATCTCTATTGTACAAAATTTCAACAAAATCGGTTGAAAAGATGGGCTGTGAAAGCGTAGCAGACAGACAGACAGACAGACGGACAAGCAGATGGACATACAGATTACGGACAAACACACTTTCACATTAATAATATTAGTAGGAAGGATATTTACTTCTAAAACTTAAGTACGTAACATTGAAGAGTTTCTTGCCGGCTCATCTCAGCGAATTTGCTTTCCGAACCGGCGGTAGAGTCAAAACATGACGTAACTTAAGAGACACTTGTATGTCCTACATGTTTTAAATAAATAAATAAAAAAAAATAAAAAAATTGGGTAGATTTCGCAATCCTATTTGATTCTTGTCGTTCCGTCTTTGTTTCGCAGTGAAACGTACCTTAAATCTCCAACAAAACTCAATATGTTGATGGTGTAATGCTAAAACGATCTTTATCAGCGCATGCGATGAATATCTTAAACCTAAAGTTATATTGTAAAAAAAATTACGCCTTGTGATCGATATCTGGTTATTGTTAATGGTATTCTTTTAAGTATCGTGTTCTTAATGTTTTTTTTTGATTATAATATTTTTCGATGCATTGTTACTCTAAATAATTAATTAATGGTGAATTATATCTATATCTGTCGTGGCCTGCAGGGTTAGTATGCGCACAACGAGATATCTCGCAATGAGGGAGAGAGATGTTGTCGTTGCCAGATAATTTCTCGTTTACCCTATCATGCACAAAATCCGGTATATTACGAGAAACATTGTCGGCATATAAGGGTTCGTAGAGAAAAATACCACAAATAAGAAATATTACTTTTATATCCACTTTTGACGTAGCGAGACAAGTCATTTATGTGTAACCTGCAGGGCGATTATGTAAAACCTGCATCAATCATTGTTACAGTATCAATGGTTGTGATTGGCTGAATTTATGGTATTCTTGCTGCGTCAATGGATTTTGTCCAATAGTGGAAGAGTGTTAAAAAATCAGAGGTGATTGCGATCGTTACACTGTAGCTGTCATTTTTAGTCGATCGCCCTGCATATAAGCTTCAGTAGACAAATAGAGATAACGCGACTAACTATTTTTTCTACCGAGAAGTGACAGATAGAATCTTAGGGTAGATTTTTCAAAAATGATAACAATTAATATAGTGTTGCAATCTCAACCAACCAACCAGTTTATTTATGCGTATCATAACGGGGCAATAACATGAATTTTATTAATCAACCATTGAAATAACAAATCATCGAATCAATCGTGTTTTCCGTCTGTTAATTTCGATTCAATAAACGAAAAGTATAAACGCTGAGTTCCACGATTCGAGTCCCGTTTTTTTTTATCACGACCAATAACAGAGCTGCATACTAATGCCTGACTTGCCATCCCGTACTCGTGGTATCCTCTTCTGACATCATAGATTTCAGTTTTTTTTTATTACACTACAAGTTAGCGCTTGGCTGCGATCTCACCTTGTGGTAAGTGATGATGCAGTCTAAAATAGTAGCGGGCCAATCTGTTTAAATATTGTGTGTATTTGTGCCTAAACTTTAAATGTGTAACAATATTGTAAGTTTAGTGTCTGAAATAAAGGCTATTATTATAACCTGTTAGGGGTATGGCAGTTAAACCCAAACCCCTGATCGATTTATATACGGCGTCGTACTGGAACGCTCAATTGCTTTGCTTTGGGAGGTAACTAGCCACGACTGAAGCCTCCCACCAGGCCAGACCAGAGAAAATTCTGAAATAATAAATTCCCAAATTGACCCTGCCGGGGTAGAACCCCGGACCTTCCACGTAAAACAGCACTCTCCAATGCGCCAGGGAGGTCTTCAAAGCTCACATGTTTCTCCATTATTTTATTATACCACTAGCTGATGCACGCGACTTCATCCGCGTGGACTGAGGTTTTTTGGTTCCCCCAATAATTTTTAATTTTCCGGAATAAAAAGTAGCCTATGTGTTATTCCAGACTATAATCTATCTCTGCGCCAAATTTCATCCAGATCCGTTTAGCCGTACTGGCGTGCTTAAGTAACAAACATCCAGCCATCCATCCAAATTCCAAACATTCGCATTTATAATAATAGTATAGAAAACTAAAGCTCGCTATCTCTCGCATGCAAACCACCACTAGATTTTGGTTTCACTCGGAGCACACCGTAATCTGACCACCAACTATTTCCTATTTAGTGCCAGTAAATTCTGAAACCAGGCCGTTATAGTCCAAGAACTAGTGGGTAATTCTAAGGAGGCACGTCTCAACTTAATAATAATTATTGTTCCTCCTTGTTGTAATTGTTATTTGTTACATTTGTGTACTAAAAAAATAAGGACAGAAGTTTTGTGATAGTGAATAGTGAGAGATTTACAGCCAAACTATTACTGTGTACAACAAATACAGCCATATTTAATATATGTGGTGTGAAGAAAAATAAGGTTATTATTTATAATATGGGTAAATCAAATTCAAATTCAAAAATTGTGAAGCAATCATTGACCTAGCAAATCTGATTTCTCACACTCAAGCAGTCAAAAAAGTCGTTAAGCCCAGATTAGCTAGTAACTGTAGTAATCAATATTTGGCTCACCATCAGCCTGTATGCGTCCACAGTTGGACATACGTGTTGTCGAGAGGGCGCCACCAAACACGGATCTCCACATTCTTCATCTACCCGCTGGTCTGCCACCTTCTTGGTAGTCGGTCCATCGAGATGGAGGTTGTCCTACACTGGTACTCAGTCTTCACTACAGAACACGCCTGCCTTCACGACACTTCAGCTTACTAATTCTCAGAGCTATGTCAGTCGGTCAGTCTTGCAAGGTAAACTGAAACTGAACTCATATTTTTTTATTCAAATAAACTTATTTAAACTGCTTTTGAATCTACCACTGATTCGGAATTAGATACTTACCGAGAAGAACCGGGAATAAACTCGATGGTTGCTCTTTTGAACTACTTATCTGAATTTTCCCATCAGCTCTCTAGCTATTATACCTTCTGTGACCTTCTAAAGAGGCTTTAATTAAGCAAACTCACAAATAAGATTCGAGAGCGCCCCGGGCGCCCCGGCCTGACTATTATTCAAATTTATTGCTTTAATTTTATATGCCCCTTCCTTATATTAGACTTTTCATTATTCATTTTTGATGACGTCATCAAACGTCTAAAGTTCTTAATGATCTCTTGACTTAATCGGGGCTTAGGGACTAATTTTATAGAGCTCAGCACCACTTTATTAATTTGACTGCCTCGTTGGCCTAGTGGTGGACGGCAGTCTTATAGTGGTTCCAGGTTCGATTTCCAAAAATTGACTCTTATTGGGTATTTCTCTGGTCTGGTCTGGTGGAAAGCTTGGACCATGGCGAGTTACCATCCTACCGGCAAAGACGTACCGCCAAGCGATTCAGCGTTTCAGTACGATGGCGTGTAGAAACCGATTAGGGGTATGGGTTCATTATAACTGCCGTACTCCTAACAAGTTAGCCCGCTACCATCATCATACCTTGATAAAGCGTTTTAGACATTTTTGCACGCAGTATTATAAATCTTGCACGGAGTATCCATACTAATATTATAAATGCGAAAGTTTGGATGGATGTATGGTTTTATGGATGTATGGATGTTCACGCTCGAACGGCTGAACGCGACTGTACAGATAATGTGGATAACATTAGAACCGCGTGCAGGTGGTTAGGTCCCTAATCAATCAATTAACCGAGCTTTTGTGAAATACCTATAATGGTCGGCCCGACTCATATTAGATTTTTCATTATTGTTTGAATTTCCATTCTTATATACCTACATTATCTGTAAAGAAAGAAAGAAAGAAAGAAAATGTGTTTTTATTTGATCACTACATGCGGTTTTAGACTAATTATAATTAATATTAAGTAGATATAGTAATATGTGACCAAATAAAGGTTTCCATCTCAGCATCATGCTGCAGCAGACTGCAGCGCTGGTTTTCAGTGGAAACCTTGATTATAAGTGAAGTCACGGACGGAACTATGAATACATATACGTGCAATACCTTAACTTATAATATTGTTGTTACGTATAAATATTACATTATCTAAAATGAAAGATACAGTTTGGTACTTGAAGCAACTAAAAAGAAAAATATAATAAAAAGAGAAAACTAACTAACATGACATTGGTAAAATAATAACAAATAATAAAAAAAAACAAACAAAAAAATAATAACAAAGAACAAATGCGGCATAAGTGCTGTACTATTTTACTTTCATTTATCATTTTGATACAAGTACTACTATTAGGCTTGAAGTTCTTCAATATATTAATTATTCTTATTAATTTTTTATCTTAATCCTGCTCTGTTATTAATATAACTCAGGACCTTTCTGTGCTCACCGATTTTGATAATAATTTGTATTTCATATTATTATCCTACAGTAGATCATTGATAACGAATTCCTTATGTGTAATCTTCTTTCTTCATTTTATATGCATTAAAAAGTAGCCTATGTCCTTCCCCGGGATACAAACCTTCCTGTACCAAAATTCATCAAAATCAGTTATACAGATTGTGAAAGCGTAGCAGACAGACAGACACACTTTCCCATTTATAATATTAATTCTATATATGGATTTATAGAATTAGATAAAGTTTAAAGAGTTTCAACTGTTACTACCCATTCCAGATTCTAATAGGAAAACCTTTCCAGCTCCTGCTTACTCAACTCGTAAATGTAATAATGTTAATTACTCGAAATAGGGAAGTTAGCAAGAGCTTTCAAGATCATCCTTTTATCATTTGGATAGGCATGTAGGTATCGTCTCACAAACGTATCTAACCCGGTGACGGCGTTGCTGTGGTCACATTTAAATTTGCTAATATATTACATAAAAACTAAACAATTATAAAAATTAGTTCCAACTAGTGGGCCCGGCAGACGTTGCCTTGAAGATAGAACCCGATTGCAGCGCCCCCTATCGGGTCCAATTGTGAATATAAACCATCCCGGGGCCCACACAAACACACTCAAAAAATTCCATCTACTTAAATCGGCTCAGCCGTTCTCGAGTTTTGAAGCAAACAAACAGCAATTGCTTCTTATATAGAGATTAGTGTCGCCGGGCCAAATAAGTTTATGGGACTGTACATGTTCTCAAGGTCAATGCGTTTCTTCTAAGACTACCATCAGGTAAGGTTAGGTCCATTGCAAGAAACAGGTTAGTCAGCTATAGGTTTGGAAAAGACGGGATTAATAAAAAATCTGGTTGTTTTTTAAAAACTGGATGATTTATTTTTACCATATAATAATATATATTCATTATTGAAACAAAGTACGATACAAAATGTACACGTTATCCTTAACTCCATAACTACATTAATGTTATTTCATACTTAACAGTTTAAAAAACTACGTACATATATGCAGTTACAGTATGTACCTTATAAGATACGAATCAATATAATTTATACAACTTTCGAGGGACAGCTTGATGAAGCTAATCCTCGCTTGAAAATAACTTATCGTTACAAAATAAATCTTAAAAATATTGCCGGATAATTAGATTTTAATGAAACAATACCCAATAATGAATAGAGGGCAGTTCCAATAAAATTAGAGAACCGTGCGTTTTAATGACTTAAAATCAACGATCGTCTACAATATGTACAACATTTTAGAACCAATTACAAAGTTGGTAACACAGAAGCGTTCCCACTATTTGGTAAGCCAAAAGACCGTAACTGTTTAGTGCTAAAAAAGAGAGATCCATCGGTAACGGTGTCTAACAGCTTCAATATTTTTTGGTATCAATTGAAAAAATAATTAAAAAATCAGGTATCGAATTACGAAAAGGCCACGATCGTCCTCGAGAGAAACGTTGACAATACGCAAAATCCTAACTCGGGTCGGCGAGGACTCGACTGAATCTGGAATCGAAACCTGCTCAAAATCTTCCAAGACTAGAATAGTATGGAACACACGGTCGCTGTGTGAATTATTACAAAGAAAATCTAAAAAATATGTGGCCTTAAGTAGTTTATTAACAAGGTATTTACAATGTCCAATGGTAAAATAACAAAATAGAAATGACAATGAAACTTACGTCCCACTTTTACGTTTAAAGCCATGCTTTTTAGCTTCAAAAGTTTGAATTTGTTTGGCATGTTAGGTACTTCTTCCATTATAATATAAATTGTAAGCACACACTTTTAAGTATACATTTGCTGCTACTCGTAATAATAACCTTAATATTACGCAATAGAATTTAATGGACCATTTTTTTTTATTAATTTTTGTTCCTTATAAATTTGATCGAAAATCCTAAAAAGTTAGCACAAATTAAATTTCGGAATAAAATCAGTTAGAATACGTCAATTACTAAAATTATCATACAAAAATATATACAGTTATAATCATTTATAATCTAGTAAAATGGTATGGTTATGTATCCGAATAATCAAGAATACGAATTAAAGCAAAAAAGTTCGAAACAGACCGACACAATGTTAGACGTTTTCCAGAATGAATAGTACGGCACGTAAAAATAACTATCACACTTAAACCTGTAACATTAACAGTTACTATAATATTACGATTTATTCCTATTCTATTACTCCTATGTTAATTCCTTGAATCAGATTGTGCGAAGTTTTCGTTTTGTTTTATATTTTATCATTAAATTTAATCATCGTACCAATAATTGTTATTTATTAATGACACAGCTACGCCAACGAATCAGATACCTATTTAATAATAATTATTAAATATGCATTCACTACTTGTTGAAGTTGACATAGAACATTATGTTTAATTAATTATTATTATTTAACGTTAATCATCTTATAGACACCAATTATATATCAGTAAGACTAATTAAATATAGGGAAGAGGTGCTATTGAAGAACGTAGAGGGGAACAGATATTCCTTCGTTGTGTCTCAAAGTATTGAAAAGTAAATTAAACAAACCTTACGATAGAAGACGCTTATTAAATAAATCAACAACAGTGATACATACATATGATACAGAGATATAATTATAATTACGATCAATTTTTTTTTTCAAACAACATAACGAGAATATTTTTAACGTTTTCAGTTCTGTGAATGAATCACTAACATTTTTTCCCATCGAATCGCATCTATGACTTACTTTTATGTATTATAATGTTAAACATACATAATTTTTTACCTACTTACATTGTTTCAGTAAGAAAACACCGATCTACTTGTATGACAAGCGATTTTTTAGCATAGACTCAGGCAAAGATTTTGGGATCTTCAATTCCATTCTTCAACTATCGTAATGTCGCTTAATTTATTACAGAGATTAAATCTCGAGAAAATGTTCTCTTATCCACCGACGCAACGCTGGGATTTGTATTTTGGTGTTAACTTTAGTTAGTATTCAAGTTCATAAGGTTGAAGGAATTGAAGATCAAGAACTTAAATATCTGATCATCTGATTGAATTCTATAATTTAAAATAGCAATCAAATGTTCAAAGATTTAGTTGGGAAAGTTTAGATACAATGAAGTGTACAACATTTTATACATAATTAATTTTATTTTAATTACATAATATAATATGTATAACCTACAACAACTAACTACGTCTTCTGTGATATTTATTTTATATGAGACGCATACAAATACCTTCTAATTTTTCTCACAGTATCGCTTTATTTTGACTTTTACATTATTATAAACAGTTTTCAATACTTATTTATATACATTTTAAAATACCTTGATAGATTTTTAAAAGGCTACGAAGGAAAAAGCCTATCAGTTGACGCAAAGAATTCGGAAACGTTCTAAACAGATCACACCAGGGAATCTAGAAGACAATTTTTACAAAAGGTTTTTACAATCCTTATTTGAAAGAAAACATCGAAACCCTGATAATTCCAATTATTGAAGAACCACATTAAGAAGCGCTAAATACAACAATAAATTCGATGTTGCTTTACGAATACTTTGGGGTTATAATAATATCTAACATCTTCCTCGCTATCAAAGTTTTGAGTGACAATAATAATTATTATTAAAGTGTAGACTTCCTTAATTTTAGACAGAAAGATGATAAAATCGATGATGAAATATTACAAAAATGATTCTACCCAATAACATTTTTATTGTAACTGTATAGTGAAACGATGATTTAGTTACAAAATAATCTTATTTAAAAAAGGGTTGAATGACAATATCATAACATTTTGAGGAGATATTAATCTAAATTGAGCGTTTGTGTCACTATCAATATATTGCTTTAAATTTTTGCAGTGTTTTTTTAATCAAAACCATAATGTGAACAGAAGGCATGAGAATCAGATTTGGCTAAAACATTTTCAAAAACTTGCACATCATAAGCCAAATTAAAAATATCACAAATACATAATATTTAATGGTGGTTATAAAACGTAATCTAAATAATTTAAAGGAATAAAAAATTGCCAATATAATATACCCAAAATGAGAAATTAATAATTATGAAATATAGTTTTGAAAACTTTAGAGTTTTAACACAAAAATTACTTATCGTTACATTATGTAGAAGTAAATATCATGATGTGATTATTTATAATAATTCTAACATTCACTATTACACCGAAATCCAAATTGATGAACGATGAACTAATTTGACGAAAGATGTACATAATCGCCATTTTTGGGAAACATTTTGGAAGAAGGTGCAGTAGTGAATACTTAAGTTCACGAATATGACACTAAACAATATTATAGCAAACTTATAGAGAAGCAAAATTAACTCAAAATGCATGTCTGGCATTCAAAAAAACTTAATTTTACAATTTACACAGATTTCAACAGCATCTAATAAATCACTACGCGCTTATTTACCTTGAGCATCACTAAAATATACATAATTATGAAATTTCCATGTTTATTCAATAGGCACAAATTTATTTTTTCTTTTTATTATCCATATAATGAATAATTATAATATCGCCCTACGACACACAAGACAGTATTACTTACAGATTCACATCACGATAATGTATAGATAACATGTATTTTTATGCATTTTCTTTAAAAATAATTGGATTTCGTAGACACTCACTAAGTTATTACACGAAGTTATTTTTACATAATATATTTATAAGAATATAATAATATAAGTAAAGCATTTTCTTTTTTTATCAATCAGCACAACGGATCCCTTACTATTATTGAAATATATCTTAGGGACACAGATTATCTACAAATATTGTTCGTTATCTGAAAAAGTATATTTTAGAAGATTTATTTAATATCTTAAATGGTTCATTTCAAAAACATTACCCCGCTATCTAACTGACTCCATTTTCAATGAATTGACAGTTTCTGCGAATTTCTATACAAATTGTGTTTAGTCCCTGCATTGCTGTGGACATCGGGTCCAACGCCGTATTGACATTCGCAACTATAAATTCGTAAAAAACGTTACCTAGCTTTAGAAACAAATTTTGCAAGTGCTAAAGTTAGTAATGAGATCGAAACCCGATCTCCACAGAAAGGCAAATTATCAAAAATAGGTACGTATTGTTCTTTTCCTCATTAAAATTATGCCCAGTTCTAAAAATTAAAAAAGTTAGAGAAGCTAGCGCTGCTAAAACTAATCTATGCGATATCAGTCTCCACTAGATCCTTATAATTTAGAAAATCCATAAAGTAAATCACAGAGTTTGAAACAGCAAAACATTTATTTGGAACCGAACTAGTATTTTGTTCATACATAATTTTTTTTTCACCGTCCCGCGAATTAATACACTCCCTTTATTGATATGTATCTTTCTATAGACGTTTTTACATATTGAAGCGTGAAGATGTAGAAAGAAAGAAGAAAGTCGAACAGTGTCCCTTCGCATCGATCCTGAGGTGCCATCATTTCTTTACAATATACATTTTTCGTACCTTACCATTGAACGGAAATTACCTTACCTTAAACGACCTAACGTACACTATAGCAAGACGTATCAACTTTACACACCTACAAAGATCCCTCGCCGTGCCACCGATGAATTCAGAAGAAGTCACGCCCGCAACGAATACAAAGTGTGGCCTGCCGACCGAAATACACGCGTGGCTTGTTCCAATAAATACCAAAATCAAGGCACAGCAAGGGACTGCCTTCAAGAACTCCTACTCGAAAATCCCGCACTCCGAAATTCATCAACAGACATACCGATTAGCTTCCAATTGTAAAATTATAATTTCGAACTATCAACTACGTGTGCATCAAAGAATATAAAGTGAACTTACGTACAATTAAATGAACGTAAGATGAAAGTGACTATAACCTAGTCCTAAGTTTCTATTACTCGATCGACATAATGTTTCGACTAAGACTTTTTCAATTAACGAAAACGACCGTTCTTATAATAAATTGTTAATAACGCAAAATGAAGAGCGACGCAGAAATTGCGAACTTAGTATTATAGAAGCCAAGTCGAGTAATGTACAGGTATAGAACACGGACGCAACAACGCGGTGCGAGCATACGGCGAGCGACCTGACCGGACCCTGGCTTACTAATCAGGCGACGGAGAGTAAGACGGATTATTTACTGAGATGCGTCTGAGACGTGCCGTTTGGAAATCACCCCAAATGTCTTTGTTTTCAACAAAACCTTTACACGAAAAGCAACACGTTTTAACGAGAACCAACTCACAGCCTTCGTTTTAAAACCCGGCGCAGCCGGAGAGCCGTTTCCAAATAGTTCGCATTCAACACAAAGGAATAACCGAGAAAAATGAAGATGAACCCGGCCACGCGGCCGGTGTACTTAGAAATTAAATTTCACCCTCGAATCTTATTAAATAACTTTGTACATTGAATCCAAATGTCGACACGTCAATTGGATGTAGGCACTCTCTAGGCGGGGCGGCGAGCGGTCGCCGCGTCGTCGGCCCCCGTGTGGCGGCTCGAAAATGAGATCAGTGGTATCGGCCAGCGGCCGTGGCGACCCGGGCACCGCTCTAAGACGACGTGAGGTACGACGAGAACGTGTGGTCGTCCCAGTCGCCCGCCACGCCGATCTCGCTCAGCATGTCCGACACGTCGGGCGTGCACGAGAACTCGAAGTGCGATCCGGAGGACGAGGACGCCGTCTCGAACGACTCCATATCCGTGAGCGCGTCGAGGTCCACCTCGCAGTCTGCGGGCAGCGGAAGCAAATCCGTGATCGAGTACAGATCCGTGAGATCCGTTTGGTCGCGCCGCGTGTTGTCGTCGTAGAAGCAGGCAGATTCAGGGGAATCGGGGGAGCCTGCTGGCGACGCGGGTAAAGGGGGAGGTGCGGGCGTTTCGACGGGAACGCTGGGGACTGAAGGAGCAGGTCGACTTCGCCGCCTGGATACACCTCTGTTGTTGTTGCTGTCGGCTCGCTGTTTGCGCTTCTGTTTCGTGACGGCGCCGCTCCTCTGCGCCGATTTCGCCATCTTCTTGCGAGGCCTGTACTTATAGTCTGGGTACTCGCGCATATGTAGCTGCCGAAGCCTCTCCGCCTCGTCAATGAAGGGCTGCCTCTCCTCATCGTTCAACGTCTTCCATACGCGGCCGAGGTTTTTGGATATTTCCGCGTTGTGCATATCCGGGGTTTGCTCGCAAATTTTTCTGCGCTCGATCTGCGACCAGACCATGAACGCGTTCATCGGTCTCTTGATGTGGTTTGGGTTGTTCTTTTTCGTCTGCGGACAAAGAAATAAAACCTATTAATTTATCTCGTGAGAGGAACACTTAAACGAGGAAAATCTCCACTATTGAGATTTAAGTTCAAACAGGAAATCAGTGTTATCAGTTAAACTGTGGAGAGCGTAATTATTATTTCAGGCATGTCCGATATGCTGAGCGCTGGCAAAGAGCTGCCTGTGAACAATTAGTATGCATGACGTTGCACCATTAAGTCTGCGTCCTTACTATTAATGATATTGTTATCATAGGAATTATTACTATTATTACAAACAAGAATAAATGTAATCAATTATTCTAGTAATACTAGCCGGGTGGAGGAAAATTTTACAATGCCGACGCAAGCCGAATATGTAATTGACTGATAATATAAATTAGGTGCGTTTGGTTAGTGTTACTCGTGACCTAATTTTAATCTATTTCAAATTATCTGGCGCGTATTTATGAAATATTCTTGTGCTCGAATGCATCGCTTCCGCATCTCAAACGAACATTGTAAGAACATTGATGGGGAAGGACGCTCAAGAACGCAGGAAGTCATTATCGAATCGTGAAGGAAGTTTTGAGGACGACAGATACATATTTGCTCATATTTTCCTCACATCTAAACATATGGTGTTTCGGATGCTTTTTATCGCGGATACAAAAACCTCGCCAAAGTATTTGCGATATAAAAACATAACAGCAGCACCGCACTATAAGCGAATATGTCTTTTATTATTCAAATCTTACTTTCGCTAAACTCGGCTTCAGTCCCACTGGTAACAGTGAGGGAAAAAAATCTCACTCGACTTTATATTTTTTGCTCGTCTTATTTATATTCAGGACAAAAAAAGGGTTTGTCAGATGGAGACTAAATCAAGTTTGGTACGCCCACTCCGGCTTTCAAGGTGAATTCAACTGAGGTTGGAAGTTTTTTGCAGCAGCGCTCGGACGTATTCAGGTTACTGATGCTAATACTATTATTAGGATACTTTTACTGCCATAATTTGTTGGCCAGATGGATATTGTAACCATTCGTGAAAATACATCACCTTATATTATTATGTTTTTGAGTGGTTACTATTTTCCCCTATAACTGTGCATAACATTATCATACTTCATACTAATATTATAACTGCGAAAAAGTGTATGTTTGTTGCTTTATTGGTTTGTTGGTTTGTCCTACAATCACGACGCAACAGAGCAACGGATCGACGTGATTTTTTTGTGAAAACCCGGAGTTGAAGACATAGGCTTTTTATCCCGGAAAAATTAACGAGATCCCGTAAGAATTAAAAAACCTATTCCACGCGGACGAAGTCGCGGGCATCAGCTAGTGTTCTCATAATAAAGATACTATATCATTCACTTTTAATCTCTCCATAATATGCTTGTCCAAAGATCTTTCTATGCCTTATAAAACGAAACTATATAATGACGTAAGGTGAATAATTATATTAGTATTGGTCAATTACTTCAGTCCATTAAAGATTTCGAAATCCATATAGCTCAAAAGTACTCTATCATTACATAAAATGCTACTAATTACCACAAAACTGAACGCTTTGATACAGACAGGTATAAACCAAGCTATCATTAAAGCATCAAAGAAACATAGACATGGCAATAATTAAACGACGATTAGGAGCCATTCACCGGGTATTTGTTATCCTTCAACTATTCTAAAATTCTAATAGTTTTTCTGTTTATGTGAGTGTCCGAGTGTCATGCAAAAACCATTGAACAGATTTAGACTTTAACACTATTACCTATTCTGTGCTTTAACTAATAAAAATACTTTCGTGATCGTGATTGAGGCGATTTAAATTGGTTAAAAAACTTGTTTTTCAATGACAATGAGGCTTTTCAGTGTGAACTTACCAAGTGCTATGGATAGCTATTATCAATTAAATATTATAAATGCGAAAGTTTGGATGGATGTATGGATGTATGGATGTTTGTTACTCAATCACGCTTCAACGGCTGAACGGATCTGGATGAAATTTGGCACAGAGATAGATTATAGCCTGAAATAGCACATAGGCTACTTTTTATCCCGGAAAATTAAAGAGTTCCCGCGGGAACCGAAAAGCCTCAACCCACGCGGACGAAGTCGCGGGCATCAGCTAGTGTTTTATAAAATGGAACCTGAATAGGTTAAGTAAAACAATCTAAATATATAAAAAGCAAAGGTGACTGACTGACAGACTGACTGACTGACAGACTGACTGACTGATCTATCAACGCACAGCACTAACCACTGGTCGGATCGGGCTGAAATTTTGCACTCAGATAGCTAATATAACGTAGGCATCCGCTAAGAAAGGATTTTTGAAAATTCCAACCCCAAAAGGGTTAAATGGGGGTTGAATGTGTGTATAAAAGTTCGTGATCATACTATACATACTTACTAATATTATAAATGCGAAAGTGTGTTTGTTTGTTGGTTTATTGGTTTGTTCGTTTGTCCTTCAATCACGCCGCAACGGAGCAACTGATCGACGTGATTTGGTATAGTTGAGGACCTGGAGAGTGACATAGGCTACTTTTTATCCCGGAAAATTAAGGAGTTCCCGCGGGAATAAAAAAAACTTAAAGCACGCGGACGAAGTTGCGGGCATCAGCTAGTCTATATATAAAGGTCAAATCGGTTTATGTGCAGCATTGTACCAAAACGCCTAAATTCGTTTCGTGGCACGTCTGTATCGATAGGGCAACTGGCAACAGACTAGCCACGAACATAGATTCGCATAAGTATAACGTAAATTACCAAATTTCCCTTGCCGAGAATCAAACCTACCACTTATTTCTGTTCCACAGCGATCACTGCGCCAGAGTAGGTTGTCAAAACTCAATTTTTAATGTCCAACAAAGGCTCTATTCATTTTGTTTCGAGCCTCAATTTAACTTGCTGGATTTACTTTGTTAAATATCTTATTATGTATTCAAGGAGTGACTGACACAGGATTTGCTAAAATAATTTAATTTTTTCCTACCTCCCAAGTTTTTACTGCTTCAAAATTTTACTGCTAACAAGAGACTGGTAATTTTCCAGATGGATTCTGTATTGTACTTTCGGATTTCGGTTAATAATACTTATTTAGTTTTGTTGTTTTACTGATGAATGGTTATAAATAAGTTATCTTTATAAAAACATACAATTTACCTCTTTCGTAAACACAAGAGAGCCCAAAATCGATAAGTTTATATAGGTAGATAATATGCATCAATTTATTTTATTGTTTACAAGAAAACTGTTTTTTTTACTTAGGTTAGGAATATCCTAGCTTAACACTGGGTGAGAACATAACAAGAGAATGATACTTCTGAGTAAATTAATGAAAATCCTTAATTGCACACTGTTATAAAAGAAAAACAACATAAATAATTAGGTAACATGTAAGTATGTTCGCAAAATATATCTACTTAAGAGTTTGTAACTTTTGTTAGAGATATAAACATTTTACTTTGCGACTCTATTCAACCTCCCACACAAGCTAAAGCTAATCGTAAACACGATAGAATAAGTTTGGACAAAACATTATCCGTAGTTCCTAAAAAGGAAAAAATATTACGGAACCTAATCCGATAGGCTCAAGAGTACTCGTGTATGCTATATACGGGCGGACAACCTTCTATTTGGAGTAACGTCAATGCACGTCATTTGAGTGTACCGGCAATATCAAGGGCGACCAGTTCTCTTCCTGAACAAGATATATTATATGTGTTGTTAACTAATGTATTACTCGCTGGCTTTGCCTTCTAATCTCTACGCATGTTCTTATTGTTATACAAATGTTTTTAATAATAGAGGTCATATTGAACGAGTGACAGAATCATACTAATATTATAAATGCGAAAGTGTGTTTGATCGTTGGTTTATTGGTTTGTTAGTTTGTCCTTCGATCATGCCGCAACAGAGCAACGGATCGACGTGATTTTTGGTATGGCTATAGTTGAGGACCTGGAGAGTGACTTAGGCTACTTTTTAGCCCGGAAAATTAAGGAGTTCCCGCGGGAACCAAAAAAGCTTAAACCACGCGGACGAAGTCGCGGGCATCAGCTAGTTATTCATACTTTAATGTTTGAAATGCGTAAGTTTTACTGGCTGTTACCTTTTATGTTAAATAAATTTGATGCATAGATAGTTTGCGTTCTGAAGATGAACCCGGTGGCCAAAAGTGGAACAAATTTTTATGCCTGTTTAGTTTTTGTTTTTATTTTATTTGTAATGGATAATAGCGATGCTGTCACCGGGTCAGATAACTTTGTGGGACTATAATTCATTTTTATCTTGAATACTCAAAAGGTTCATAAGGCGTATAAAAAAAAGTTTATCCACCCGAAAGAAGTCATGGGCATCATCTAGTCTAATTAAAAACGATATTTGATTGACATTGAGTTATTATCACTGCTTATCATAATTGATTGAAGTTATATTGAAGTACTAAATCAATCCAAGATATAATATAATAATTTCAGATTGAGTTAAAACATAATAATATAATGAAGGCTTGCAAAACTGTCTAATTTTTCTATTCATACTCACAAGGTGCCGGAAAACAGAAAATTTTAGTAATATCACCAGTAAATTAAGCCTAAAATAGATCTATTGAAACGAAATAACAAGTTCGCTAGTTTGATACAAGTTTAAATGACGACAATCAATTACATTTAAACTTCATGGCACCAACACTTGTTATGTAAAGTCATCAATATAAACTATAAAGGTACGGATACCGATGATCGAATCGCTTTTATATCGGTTAAACCATTTTAATATTTCAATGGACACAATAAAGCCGTATATGGCTTGCGTTTCGGTTACCAATCCACAATTAAATCAACGAAATAATGCTCATGTTTTATTAATAACGTTTGCAAGACTAATTGTTTGTTTATCCATCGAAATGCCATACCGAGTTTTAAAAAAATGGATTCACGATACGACACACAGAAGAATACATTTTTAAGAATTTGGAATAAAAATTATTTTAAATCATAATTTAATATCCTAAAACCTAAAGAAAATGTAATAAAATATAAATTTAATGCGTTGAACGAATAGCATGACAATTATATTGCAATTGCGATAATAAGTCATAGTGCGTAAGATATTATTAGTAATCAGGACAAACTAGGAACTCGAAAGTTTAGTCACCGATTTATTTAATGAATTGAGCCTAAATTGCAACATGAGCAATCGCCGTTTTGCATTTATAATCTTATTGACAACTGTACGTTTGCTAAACTTTGAACAGAACGTTTTGGGTTTCCGTGTTTAAAGCACGTTTTCAATTCCGGGGTTTTCGCGAGTCAGAATGGAGGTCGCTTCGATAAAGTTTTTAAAGATGATTTATAACGTCTTCCTAAGAGGAATTCTTCGGGGTCTGGATATTTGAAAACTGGTTCTCAATACCTTCCGGACTAAGTGTAGTGAATATGACAAACGACAGTGACCTCCAACGAACTCGTGCAAAAATTCACGTCACACTCCTTTTAATGTTCGGATGTAGATTGAGGATCTACTAAGACTAATGTTAATCTCCTCGAAAGACCCCATAACGGCATCAGAATGATAGCAATAAACAGAAAGCATGCTAAATCCGACACTTTAGTCGAAGGGCTTAAGCTCTTAAGAGTTTTAGCGAATAATACGGCACGGGAAAATATTAATGAAGATGTTGACAATCCCCAGTCCCTTAACGACGAACAAAAGCATTCGAGGATGGCGATTAGGCCGGGCCTCATTGTTGGGCCTCACCAGATGAGGTCTTTTGTGCTCGCTGATAATGAGTTACAATAGTAGAAATGAAACTTTTTGGAGACCCCTTTGAATTGAAAAGCCCGGAACATTATGAACCAGAAATAAATGATGTTTGGAGGACCCTGGTAATTTGATGTGATCATTCAAATTGTGGCTCTGTGTTGATGGAGGAAATTTTTTACTTAACGTTCGTTATTGTTTACGCGACAACAGGCATACAAATGAGCTTTATGATTTCAGAAACAGAATTCACAAAAAATCATGTAAAGTAATAGAAAATAATCAATTAAGAAGGAAATACTTATCCCAGTTTTAACTTTTTAACTTCATCCTGTTGTAGAAACTTAACTACACTATCAAATTAGTATTCAATACATACCATTAAAATTACACAGATTAATAACTTCCTTGTGCCTACTAATTTTAATCTAGAGGTAAAGGCGTGGCTAAAAGTAGATCACGATTTATGAATAAAAAGATTAGACCACAAAAACTATTAAAAATGATAAGTTCGGAGAACTAAAATATAATACGTTTTAGAAATAATTTGGTGCTTGAAATAAATAGAACCTCCCGAAATATTATATCAAATTTACGCTTCGCCGATCATTTTATTAAGGCAGACCCTTATTACTGAAGCAATTTGATCGGGTTCGTTTGAGAATAAAGAATGGAATTTTTCAGACGACATCTTGCGCTTTATTGAGAAAAATTTCGAGTAACATTGAAATTATTATTGGGGCGTGTTAAATATTTATGTAGGTATTATACACACAATATGTAGGAACTTTAGTATTATTAGTTAGAATTTAAAAAGAATTATGATTTTTATGAACGATCTCAATTGTATTAAAAAGTTTCAGTATTGGTAGCTTTAAAGTTTAAAGAATATATTATTCAAAAAATGAGCACAATAGAACCAAAAAGTCAGTAGGTACTTAAGAATAAACTGCAACACTTAAAAAGATTCGCAACAAGGCAAATTGAGATATTTAAAAAGAAAGAAAGCGCTTGACAAAAGCCCACTAAATAGGAAAGAAAATACTAGAGAATTCTTTTGAATTGTTTTAAATTTAAATATCACCGTCTCTTAGGAGCATTGTCGACGCGATATATGTTAAATAAGGACTAGAGAAAATGCTGAGATATCGCTGTACTAGGAAGCGAATATAAATTGCGTATAAGTCATGAATATGTTGGTGCCCGACTGCAGACTATTTTTACTACTTTATAGCGGTCTACAAGACTCTTAACTCAACCACTAGGTAATATAAAAACAGGATTGTAAACAAACTCATTTCTTGGTAAATAAAATATGCATTTAAATATGCAATTATGTTTTACAAATGTAATAACTTGGAAACTATCTTGATGACACTATTTTGCGTAAAGTAACAGCCTATTAGTGTTACGCTGGTGTACAAGTCCTCTCTCCCATTAACGAGATATATGAAAGTTTAAACGTATCACACTCTATAACGGGTTATAGAATAACGCATATCTCTGAATAATTTATCTTATGGTAATAATATCGTTTTAAGTTTTCCCAACGACGTTGTCCTTCGCAAAACAGTTCAAGATTTATCATAAAGTACTTTAACGAACCTCTACTGTGTTACTGTTTGAGCACTGTTTTCAATTTATCTATTACTCTCATCGTGAATCACTTCCCATATTAATATAAATGCGAAAGTGTGTTTATTTGTTGGTTAATGGTTTGTCTTTTTATCACGCCGCAACGTAGGTATAAATTTAAATACATGTTTCGATTATTTAAAGATTTAATAAATGGCATCTTACTTCCTATGACATCTACTCTTTATCTTGGAAAAACAAAGACTGCCCACGGCAGTAAAAAAAACCTTAATCCACGCGGACGAAGTCACAGGCAACAGCCAGTCTATACTAATATTATAAATGCGAAAGTTTGGATGGACGGATGGATGGATGGATGTTTGTTACTCAATTAAGCCAGAACGGCTGAACGGATCTGGATGAAACTTGGCACAGAGATAGTTTATATTCTGCAATAACACATAAGCTACTTTTTATCCCTTATTTGAAAATCAAAGAGTTCCCGCGGGAACCAAAAACCTCAATCCATGCGGACGAAGTCGCGGACAACAGCTAGTACTGAATATATATTAAAAGGCCAGCTTATTTTAACAAGCTATCAAGCAATATTATATCTGTTGAAAAGGCACAATAACATAAAGCCATTCTTAGTCAATAGCAACAGAGGAATCTAAAGCCGTATTGAATAGATACTGATGCAATTATTATTTGATTTGAATTCTATCGCACTCGATGTTGTAGGCGGTACGTCTATCCATCATATTTCGTAATTCAGGGTTATATTATGCACTCAATGGCGCTAATAATTGTGAACTATTGTTGATATTATTTCTTCACATTTACTTCAATTATTGTTACTTGTTACCTTTCAATCTTGTAAGGCATTTTACATTATCAGTATCAGTGTCAATCTTCTAGTGTCTAGTTTTGCACTAATCTTTCAATCAAAAAAAAAAACCCGGCTGCGTTTGTTGTGGGCTCTTCTCAGACCAGGCCGCGTTTGGTACCCTTGTAGCTTTAGTTTTAAGATACCGTAACAGATTATCACCATCATATTTTTATGTACGAGTAAATGGACGTCAATAAGTGTAGTGTACCTTCCTAAATTGAATAAATATTTATGACTTATGACTTATGAATCAAGATTACCATCATCATCATTTTAACCAATCGCCGGCTGAGCACATTCTCCGAGAAGGACTCAAACTATAGCACACTACGCTGGCCAAGTGCAGATTGGTAGACTTCACACACCGTTGAGAATATTATGAAGAATAATTCTCAGGTTTCCTCAAGATATCTTTACAGCGTTATTTTATAAAATGATCATAATATCTCCAGACAGAGAAACTGACAGAGGCAGAGATACCCCAGAGAAAAGTTAGACATACATGCCGGTAGTATAGCTCTAGAGTCTAGAGTCTAGACCGACCAAATGGGAGGCCGAGATCTTAACCACTACGCTATCACCAACTAGTTTCACACTAATAAGAAATCACAAGTTGGTAAAGGAAGGGTTTGAGTTACGAGTAGTACACTAGTAACTAATCTGAAGTAATCACGTCCGGTGCACGTCGCAAGAGTTTCGAATTCACGAAAAAGTTTTCCGTTTTCTGCTATCAAGTCCAGGGGATGTATTGTTCGGATTCGGGACACGTGTCGGGTGGAGTCATGCGAATATCGGCGAAGAGAGGGAGCTTCCTATTGTTTTCGAAGAATTCAACGGTTTTCTTGTTTAGTCTTCATTTGTAATTAACTTATTGAATGAATGTATCTCTTCAGTATCATCAGTATATTGAGTAAATAGTATATAGGTATACTCTACTCTTCTAAGTATTTCCCTTTTCAAAGGTTTAATAGTAATAATAACATTTAATGCAACGCGAAGGGTGGTTTTCAAACCAACGAACTCTTACTTTTGAAATTTCACTCTGAAATGCTGATATTTAATATATTATTGTGTAAAAAAAGCTTATATTCTTCATCCAAACAAACATTTCTAATACAATAAAGATTATTTTGTATTATACTGTAGTATAATCTAAATTTAACGGCTCACCTTTAAAATCACTAAGCGAAACATACGGGCCAAGGTTTACAGCATTGTAATATGTGGCATCACGTACTTACTCTCGATCTAAGGCGTTTTTTACTCGATCATACCATTGAGTTCGAGCATAGAGCAGCAAACCTCATTTAAGCTCAACACCTTGAGACCTAGTTGGTAACGTTTATTAAAGTTAAAGTCGGTCACTTGATGGGTGACATAAAAGGTCCCAAATTAATCGGTCTCGGTAATCATCACTAATAAGTGCTCATAAAAGGAATAATCGTATAGATGTAAAAGCGTAGAAAAAATCCTTAAGAGAGTTATGTGCGGAAGTACCAAGGAAACTTTTACTAATAATATGTGAAGTGATGCTCAGTAATGAGTAATATTATGAACCACTATTATACCTAGGTCTCTATAATATCTCTTATCATCTTATTACCATAAAATTAGAGTAGCATTTTAAGAGAAATAATTATAGCGATAATATTTTTGACAAAAGATCTAAGTCTCCAGTGAATGAATTACGACTAGTAGAACATAACTACTAACTAAGAGGTTTATCTATACCGTGAGGTAAATACATGGCTGGCAGAATACCGCTCTATTAAAACGACAACTCTCTGGATCTTAGCAATAAATCTTATACCGTTTCGGTGTACGTACATTGAAATTCTGGAGTGGTTCATTTTCAATAACGGATGCTGATTGAATTTCTTGTTCTTATCCAGACGCGTGAGGGGGGTCTCTGTTTGTTCTTTATTAACGTTTTTTACGTTAACTTTATTTCTCTTTGATAAAAGCAATGCTTACCAAGGACCTGGACGACATTAAATTTACTTTTCTAACTATGAACATGGATTGAGGTGGTTTAGTTCCCCCGGGAACTCTTTAATTTTCCGTTATAATATGTGTTATTCTAGACTATGAACATCCTATTCTTATCTTTTTTTTTAAATTCTTTCACGTATACTCTTATACGTGTGAATTGTAACTAACGTGTGTATAACTTACTACTATTACCTATTCTGTGGTATAACATCCAATTTCAGTGCAGTTTTGATGATTTAGAATTTAGAAAGAAATTTATATTTACATTTAGTAGATTCTCACTAAATTAACGGTAATATGAGCAAAGCCAAGGTAGGCAACCAAAGGCAATTTAAAAGTTATTTTGAACAGTAGATTGAACCCATTCTAAAATGTAAGGTTTACCTTACATTAAAAAAGGTTGAGCTGTAAAAAAGTAACAAATAAAATTATATTATAGAGATTTTTATAATAGGTATCGGTAGGGTCGAAATAAAACGGCTTATACATACATCTAGATTCGATTGACTCCAAAATGTCTACGAGTTAAAGGTATCAATTATTATTAGGTATAATCGTCATAAATAATAGCACCGCATATCATTACAGCTTTTTGTGGAACAAACGGTCACAAAAAATGATAAATTAATAATTGATTATAGTTTACTAGATGAGGCCCGCAACTTCGTCCGCTTGGATATAGTTACCTATTTGTGTAACATAAAAATTCTTTTTCAGGCTAAAAAGACCGCTATGTCAGCTCCGATACAAGCTCTGCCTATGGTGAACTTGATTAAGGTTGCGATTCGTTCGGAAGCGGTTGAACTCAGATATGGTCACCGACAGACAGATAAACCTTTACATTTATTGTTTTATTGTTAGTAAAGATATAGAATTCAATGCATTTACTTTTGTGTACTGTATTAGCGTTTTTGCTGACACAATTTTAATACCTATATAAAACACACGTCATACCTACAAGGATGTGTGCAGACTCCTCGACTTTAAAGTTATTTTTACCTATAATATCGATTGCACTCAAGATCTTTTTTAAGAAAATTGCATTCAAATCGAGGGTAGTTATTAGTAAGAAACCTATTTATTTGTCAAATTTTAAGAAAAACGAGCATTGATCTATTTCATCCAAGGTAAGGAGTGTTATTATGCATTGCATACCTAGTCGCCATTGGATACTATTATCTAAACGCAAATGTATCGTTTCTGAGCACAAACGCAATGTCTAATACCATTACGCTAGTCTCTATTCAAGTTAATGAACTGACAGGCTTATTACGGTTCAGCTGGTAAGCCTAGAGGCGATAAACACGAATGGTTTCGAATTCAATACCCAATGGCTGACGTCTTGTTGACGTATGGACTTGGGGTTAAATACGTAGGCATTGTTGTCGAATCCAAGTAACAGGCATTGGAACGATGGCTGGGCCTGATATTGAGATGAGATATCGCTTGAATGCATAAATAGATTAGTATGGAGTAGATTAGGTCTACTGTGACAACATGTTTGAGAATTAATAGACGTAAAAGAAGGGAGAAAAATAAATATTCGATGCAAAGGATTAGCTCACTCACTCACTGTGTAAAGATAACTATGAACTAATATTCGAAGAAAAGTTTGGTAAATAGTTTTCTGCTATGATAACAAAATTTAATTTAACAAAATAAATCTTAGCTACAAGTGCCAAACATAATAAATATTCAGTTATTCAAGTCTTTATTTATTTAAAATTCAGAAGAATAAGATACCTAATCTTTTATTGTACACTGAAGAATAAAGAAGAGTAAAGATGAATCAATTATCCTTTTTATCAAATCTATGTTTTCGGTTTTTTTTTTCGAGATAAAAAGCCGTATATTTCATTTTTCACGTTCACAACCGTAAGCATCTTCGTAATATGTAAACCGTAACGTTTCCGAAAAGCAATTCGCAGAGACACTTTTCCCCGTCCGTGGCTTGCATTAGCGACAAATCTCGAGCTGCCTTCTCGACACGTGTCAACAGTCACGCTGAACTCGGGCGTTTTCTAAAGATACGTCGATTCGACCCCTTTTCGCCATAATCGTCTATTCACGTGAGCATGCCTCGAATCTTAACTAGCTGAGCTATACGTTCATGTAGATTATCTATACACGTTTTTTATAACACACGTACGTGAAGTACTAGCTGACTACCATGACTTGGTCCGTGTGAATTAAAGATCGCACTAGATTTTCTGAAAACTTTTCAATGGGTAAGGTAATATTATAGGCTAAAGTAGAAGCTAGATCAAGATCTTCAATTTTGAAAGCCAGCAGTTTAAGCTCTCGCTGTCATGTCTCGCTGTGTATGTCAGTCAATCAGTTTTTCCCTTCATAAAAATAAATGGTCTAACAGAAAAACCTTAATGTGAACCTTTAAAATCAAGTTCAGATTTTTGTCTACTTATTAAAAATTAAATTAAAATACCTTTTATACCTTAATACCTTTACTACCTTTTATACCTTTTAATACCTTCTATGTTTACTCCGATTTCATTTGGAAATAAACTGCTATTTACTTAAATGTTTAAGCCATAAAATTAATGCAGAACATTTAAGTTGAGCTTATTGTAGATAAATAACAAAAATTTAAACCAAATAGATAAGATCTATCTCTGACTTGATATAACATAGCAATGAGGCTCAAAACTGACACAAAAACATCAATAATCATAAACACTATAATACACTTAACTATATCTACAACAGTAAAGATACGATAGAGATTATCGTAGTCAAGATAGGAATAGATAGATGTTAATGCACTAAAGTAGTGAAAGCAATTTCTTTTTATCTAAAATAGGTTAAGTGGCCTTAAAACAACTTACGAACAATAGACAACAAAGCCACACAAAGCCACCTTTGAGCACTAGTATAGCATAAATGTATGTCGCTTACCATTTTTGTGTTTACCAATTTGGAGTATCCATATATGGAAGAAGATTATTATTGTTTCATTGTACCGTACCGAAACAAATTCGTGGTCGTACATCAATTTTATGTACGCCATTTAACGCTTTATTACACCCTTGCTACAGCACAGAATTGTACGTACATTTTTCTTTAACGGAGCAATGAGTTAGGGTTTTTGTAACTAGTTACTAGCTGGATATTGTTTGAGAAATAATTTATTACAAGTGATTCGGTCTGCGGTTGGGATTTAATGGCGAGCCTTTAAATTAAATTAAAAAAGTTGATGATTGTTGACAAAACTTGACAATTGAACTTAATACAAAAAAATTTGGATGAATGACCTTTTGAGACCAATGTCTATTAATCTGTTCTTGGCCATCATGATGGATATTGACTAAGTCGTTCGCATTTTGAGAGGAGACCCGTGCTCAGTTATAGTGGGCTTGTAATGTGTTGAGATGATGTTGATGATGAACTGCTAACTTTTAATTTTGGTATTTTAAAAATTGTTCTTGTTTGAGCTGCCGATAGCACCCAGTAGTAAACCTCTTGGTCTGTGGCCCATAGGCTTTGATCTAGGACCACTCAGAAGCAGACCAAAATCTAAATAGTCACACTTTGCATCATTTTTATAATTCTAGCACTAGATGCTTAACTATTCTAGAAACAATAGTTATGCCTGACTTGGTCAATATTCTGGTTAAATTAAAAAGCAAACACTTTGTAAGAACATTCAACACCACCAGATAAGATAGAAGTCAAACGTTAACTTGTCATCGAACAAAAAAAGTGGAGCAAATAATTTTGAGACGCATAACAATAATTCTTACGGTTGCATTATCAAAATAGCTGGTAGTTACAACAATAACCATTAAGCTAAATATAGGAGCCATATACAAGTTCCAAATTACAATCGTTATAGCGGCAAGGTCACACATGCGCCTCTAGCGATGTTTGAGAGTGGAATAAAGTATTAGTATCTGTAGTTGGTACCCGGAATTTTGACCACTTTGTATTTTGATACACTTGTTGTAGGGTCGGAAAAAACCAAATTTATAGCAATTTTTCCTGAGTAAAGAATTAATATAACTCGTAAGAATTCATTAAACTTACGACATTTCCCTCACAAAAGATTTTGTCCGGGATCTTATTGCTATTCATGCATTCACGCATCCAAATCATTAATTACTCATAGATCTCTAGTTTTTCTGATACGTTTTATGTTTATTTAAAAACCATTGCTAACATTTTTACGTTTCAGCGATCACAGATCTATTTTGTTATGTAACAATTTCAATAAAAATAAAAAATAAGCGATATTCTTTAAAAAAGTGAAGATCTATCGGCACTATATTATAATATTTTGTCTGACCCTACAACCTAATCACGTTCTGTAAGGTAATCACTCTTATTTTTTGCTTTACTCGATGCCGCAAATAATAGCTTGTTTGTAGTGTAACACTATAGCTGTGGAAGGTGAAATGAAGGTCCCAAACAGATCTCATTTAATTTTTTGTAGACTATGATTGTCTGTTCTGCTCAATGCAGGTATTTTGCCTGCAGATCTTTTCAGAAGAATCGGCTTATCGAAAGGATACTCAATTAAATTTTTACTACCCGTCTTAAACTTATCACTTCAAATCACTCAAATCACTTTTTCAGCAGTACAATCAGTAGAATATACCTTCTGTAATGGTATTAGAGTCGTAACAATTTACCTATATAACCAGCCTATATCCTACATGAAATATGTAGAACTTTGAGTTTGGTATAAGAAACATACATTTTCAAAGAAAAATCAGAAATTAAGGCCACAATTTACCCATTTTAGAAGATTGCTAAGACAGCAACTATTTCTACCTACCAGATACTCAGCCTAGCACTATGTATTGATAGTAAAAGAGATAGATCTAATTATGTAATCATACTTTAAGTTTTCCGTTTACAGAATCCAGATTAATCTAGATAATAAAGTGATCGTATTAACCAAGTATTAACGCACAATCTAGTTTCACTAGGTCAAGTTAGAAACTGGCTCAGAACAGGAATCAAACGCCCGACATGACAATTATCGATTATTAACCACTTAGTTCGAGGTGAAACTTCTTAATGCTAGCCAGATCGAGCCTTTCCCTTTACGTGTAAAACATAAAGTTAGGAGAGATAAAATTAAAGTTTTTGTAAGAAAAACTCTTTTGAGGCATGTTTTCCTGGTAGATTTCTGTTTTTAGTGATACAACATCAAGACTTGAAGAAGAACTTAATTTAAAAAAAGTACTTAAAAAAAATATTAATATTGCATATGAGTATTCAAACTTCACTAGCGTGGTGGACTGTTAAACCACACTCATCCAATTATTTTAACCGTGAAATGAGAGAGAAAGCATACGTAAGAAAATACACGAGAAAATTAAATAGGCTTTAATAAAAAATTTTTTGTACTCAGTCTGTTCATCATAAATAAAATATGAGGTAACTTAACAAAATGAAAATTAAAAGACTATAAAAGCAACAGCACTGCCTGGGAAAACGTTTAAAAATTCAAGAACAACCGACTCAGCCAAAAGGAATTAATTAAAACGACGTCGATTCGAAAATTTTAAACAAACCAAACTCCCCAAGTCCAATATGTGCAATTACTTCGAATCTTGTTAGCTAAAGTAAATTTAAAGCAAGTACCAATAAAGTTTATTCAGAAACATCGGTCTTGTTTGACCTCCACCAACCCTGAGTAATTGTAATGGATTGGGGATATTGGTTTGAGTTAATAGAAACAAGCAATGATCATCTAACTTCGATTGTTTACACAGGGCTCTGAGTAAATGACTGCAACCCTCTCGATTTCTGTGGCTTTTGTACTTACAAAAAAGCTCCTTTATAATAAATCTTTTTTTTTTCAAAATCCTTTGACATCTGTAAATAATATTTAAAGAAGAAAATGTTAAGTAGATGAATTAATTCGTTACAGCTAGTGAAAATATGAATTTAATAAAACTTGAGAAATGAATGTAAACATTCTTGTCATTGATTATGGAAATAAGGATTGGACTCAACATTATTAGTTTGAAAAAGGCGCTTTTCAAACTTTTATTGTTTAGTCCAATCCTTAATAGTTAACGTTCACTTCAGCAAAATTCAAATTCACAAATAATTAATCATAGACTCAAGGATAATGCAAAACATTACCCTAAATATACTGTGAAATCGAATACCAATAATAGCGCTCTAACAAAAATTTAAAGCGATGACCAAAATGCAAAATAACATGCCAAAACGGGGTTACTCCTCATATAGCGGATACAAAATATCATTACACTAAATTTATGATTTTAGAAGATAAATTGAATACTATACTGGCTCGTGATTTCCTGCATTATAATATATTCGAGTCGAGCGGTCGAGTCGGCTTGCTATCGAAGGTTGTCATAGTTCATGGAACGTTATGTAGAGCAGACAAATAAGAGAAACATGTTTGGATACCGTCGTAAAATATCAGGAATAAAATATTCATAACACGAAAATAGAGCTGGAAAATTTTATGGAGACCGTTAAAGTAAATCACATTAATATTATAGCAGCAGCTCTCTTTTATATTATTTGTAATAATAAACAACATGACGTATCAAAACATATTGACGGTATCTGGATATAACATAAACCATGATAATATATCAAAAAGCGAACTGATCCATAAATAACACAATTAAGGTATGACATGTTAGTATCCTGTTAAAGCTTTCTAAATAAGGCGAAATTGATGTTAATACCTAAACAGTAGTAACTGCAAGGTTCGTTTCAAGGTAACTAATAAAATACGAACATAAAAACTGTTTCCTCACTACCATTAGATAAAGTAATTGAATTACATAAAACAGAATGAACTTCAACAGTAAAATCGTTAATGAGAAAAGTGATGGGTACAAACAACTTAGACGATTATGCTAATTATATGACTCTACAAGCTGACTCGCCTAGACTTTGCACGGGTTGCTTTAATCACGAGTATTATACGTTTAACTCATCAATAAAATAAAAAGTTTCAAACAGACAGGTATGTGCAGCTAAAAAATATGTATTAGCTGTAGATATTTCTGAATAACTAAAGTTTGAATACTATTGAGAGAATCTACCTGCAAGTTTCTAGACCCAGCTATTTGAGCTGTAAACTGATATTTATGTCAGCTATCCATTTTGTCTATATACGAGTATATACATAGAATATATTATAAAACTTACCAAGAAAGCATAAAACTTCCGTTTGTACTCTGAGAGTCAAATAACGTGAAGGCATAGAATGAACGTTAAAGTAATCGGTCTGTGCGTAACCTATTCGGTACACGTGTCACGTAGTATAGTCTATGTGTGTGGACTACCGATAGGCAGTTTTTTATGCCTCACCACACAGTGTTTATTGAATCCTGTATCATATAACGTAGATCAAACCTTTGCTACTTGACTTGTACAAATCATGACCTAAAAGTTATTATTGCTTCGAAATGATTCGACTTGATTACTTGACCAGCTTTTGCCCACGACTTCATCTACGTGGTCAATTTCAAACCCCTATTTCAGTCCTTTACGGGTTGAATTTTCAAATATCCTTCCTGAGCGGATGTCTACGTCATAATAGCTATTTGCATGCCAAATTTCAGTCCGATTCGTCCAGTGGTTTGAACTGTGCTTTGATAAATCAGTCAGTCATTTAGTCACCTTTAATTATTTAAAAATATTGTTAAAGGAGAGGTTTTAATCAATTTAAACAAACATTCACATTCATAATATGTATTAGTATTAATATAATTTTAAGAATTATTTAATCACTTGGACGGCGTGTTTTTTATTGTAAATATAATAATAATTAATTATATTATTATAATAATTAGTTATATTATTTTTTTAATCTATCTATTCTATAATTAATTGTTTGTATCCTAATTATATAGTAAAACTGTATAGTAAGAATTATTTCAGTATCAAAATGAAGTATTAAATAAACAACCAAACTCAATAGTGAACATACAATTTACTGTTCTATGATCAAACATATGACAATGGGTATTCACATAGAAAAGATTTTGTTCAATAGACGATTTGAATCGAGAAGCTATTGGTCGTATATCGAGATACTCTTCTTTTCAATTTTATGTCCATGTAAAAGATAATGCAGGGCGTACTCTGTTCTTTATGGGTACGTCCACCTTTGTCATTCGAGTCTGTCCAGATTTTATTTCGAGTCGTAAATTATTTTGTTTACATTTTGTTATCTAGATATTGTAATGCTTATGTAGGAGTACGATAATAAATCAAGCAGACGTCGCGTCTGTTACTCGAGACTTATTAATTTTCGATACATAACAACGCTGATTTAAGAAGTATTGTGAAACGCTATGCAGTCAAATTATTACTTAAGGTCCTTAAGGTAAGTTAATTACGCACACAATCACTCTTAGGCCCACTTGCTCAAGGACTCGTATTATTAAATATTGTCCCTTTTTGGCAACTATAATATGCATTTGCTACAAAGGGATAGCATTACAAAATTTAACTAAATCAGTTTAAATGTCCTTGTCCAAGCGGCCCTTAATCTTGGAAGTAGGTACAGGTGAAAATTGAAAATAAATACTTAGGTAATATTGTAATGGACACGGTAATTGATACAGATCGATAAAGAACGGTTCTGCTCTACGTTCCTGATTCGCACCGCCAGGGTGTGGAATGCCCTTCCAGTGCTTGTATTACCTGCCACGTACAAATTAAGTATCTTCAAGGCAAGTGAATAGGCATCTTCTAGGCCAGCAAGCTCCAAACTAGACCTCATCATTGCTTTGTATTAAGCATGATTGTCGTAAAGTGCAAGCCTATCTCGCACAAAAAAAGATTTAACAAACCAAAACTTTGATACCCTATCCCATAAGCTTAAGCTTTTTAAAAAATGTTTGAATGTATTCTTATTTTTAAAAAATTAAAGATTGTTTCCTTGGAGTGAAATTTGATAATATTATGTTGAATATTTAATGTACTTTCCCTCCATGTTCCGTTCGTTTTTAGGGTTCCGTACCCAAAGGGTAAAAACGGGACCCTATTACTAAGACTCCGCTGTCTGTCTGTCTCCAGGCTGTATCTCATAAACCGTGATAGCTAGAAAGCTGAAATTTTCACAAATGATGTATTTCCGTTGCCGCTATAACAACAAATACTAAAAATTAAAAAAATATATATATTAAGGGGGGTCCCCATACAATAAACATGTTTTTTTCGTATTTTTTTGCTCAATATTAAAAACGGTAACAGGTAGACGGTTCACAGAATATTGACTTGTATATTACCTTTCAAAATAAATAATTAAATATCAATAAAGTAAATATTAAAGGGGGGCTCCCATACAACAAACGTAATTTTTTGTTATTAACAATAAACCTCTACAAACAAAGTTAGTTTTGCGGTTCATTTCGTCTTGTTTTTAATACGTCATAAATCGTAAAACTTACTATTACAGGTTTGTACGGAACCCTCGGTGCGCAAGTCCGACTCGCACTTGGCCGGTTTTTTCCACCTATTGTGTTACATAATTTTACATACTGTGTTAGTTTCTCAATACTAACACTAATGAGAAAAACAATGACGAAAAACTGGTGTGAATTTTCGAAGAACTTTAAAATGCCGTAGAAGAAAATACGTACACAAATCAACATTTCAAATAATACAGTAGTTTAGCACTTAGTTTTGAACTTTTCTTCGCATTCGACATAAAGGGGACTCCTGACGCCGAGGTGCAGCATTGCAATTTGCATTGTCATTATATCGTAGACGCCTGTAATGTTAGGGACAAGTTCCAAGTTTCTGCAATTCAAGCTCTGGGGAATAGGAGCTTGTGGCGGAATCATGTTTTGAAGTATATATCAGTTACATTTCATATTCCTTGAAATTATTATAATAAAAGTCTGTGAGTCGCTTGCTTAGTGGTGTTGCTTTAGATTTAAATATAAATACCTAAATTAATTGGTTTTTCTTTCGGGGCTTACTAAAATTCAACCATATCCTTTTTTAACTAGTTAAATGTTTATTTTAAGTACAATAAATAAAAAGGATTTTGTGCAGGAAGCTGTAGATCTAATCTGTAACACTGTATTTATTATTCAATGTAGAATTAAAGTTCAGGAAGGAAATACAATTAATATTAAATTGACTTAATATTTAAATAAGTAATTTTTAACAGTAAGCGAAGACCGACTAATTTTAAGCTGTATAAGTTAGAAACAAAAAACAGAGCTCATAAGATTACGTTTAAATATGTAACACAATACATTCAAAAGAATGATAAGACTTTCTCTAAAACAAAGCGTAATGTCTTTGTTAAGACACCGTGTAAGTCATCAAGGAAAGCTCACTAATCCAACGGATGCAAAAAACAATGATAAATTAGCCTAATCTAAATGGTGTAGTTCAAATGGAAAATAAATCTATCACAGTTAAAACCTAGGCGTCATTAAAAATACATCAAGGTACCCTATAGCTTGTAGACTTCAGTAAGTTTATTTGTGAGTTAACTATTAAAATATATGAACAGAATATCTTGACCTTACATTTTACCTTCGAAGTTTGAACGAGATTGCAAGGAGAACGGTAGTTTTATAGTGTTTTTCCCACTTAGTTCACGGTTTTATCGTGCAATGGTGACGAAAAACATTGTAAGGTAATATGAACCGTCTAAAGAATGGGAGTATATGAAAATATTTTATTTTACGACGCATGAAAACGCGGCGATATGAGTTTTCGTTTATGTATCAGGATTCAGGGCGAAGCACAATGAAGCTTCCTTACTATAGATAGCAAGGTACAAGGTGGGGAAGCCTTTTATAGAACTTTGCATTACCAAATAAGCTAAATAATATTTCTGCTCTCTCAGTATGGGTCATGCTTAACTAAATTTCTTGCTATGGCATTGCAATTCAATCACATTCGAAATTTTAAGAGTAAAAATAAATAAATCATAATACTCATTTAAACTTAACATTTCCCTAATTGATATAAACCATCCGTGAAGTTTTATTACAAGTTGAAGTTTTATAAAAAGAGGTTTTTGCTTAAAACATAATGAATTTTACATTTTTTCTGGCAGCAATATTTCTCAACTTCTCGGTATCACCGCAGTTTACTTAATCTTCACTTCAGACGGAATATTATGAATAACTTTATGGGTTCGAAGATGTTGAACAGACAATATTTACGAAGTCATTAGATGCACTTCAAGAACTACTTTCCAGTTGATTCAGAATAAAACTTGGCTTTACTTCCTCGTCTGCGCTGCTACATTTTCGGGAGTTTACATGCGTTTTAAATGATTTTATTATCATAGAGCATAGTGTGAGAATTAAGTTTCTGACGACTTCCTTGGTGCAGTGGTGACTGCTTTAGCCTTCAAAAGTTGGAGCTCCCGGGTTCTATACCCAAATATCAATGAATTTTTAATCACTAAATTTGCTCTGGTCTGACCTGGTAAGTAGATTTACTTACTGTGGCTAGCTATATCCTACATGCAAAGACGTGCCACATAGCTATTAAGCGTTCCGGTACGATTATGATTTATATTAGTAATCCTTAATCTATAGGTACAAAATTATGCATACAAAACAAAAGCCAGGAAACTGACGTATTGCGCAAAGTCGGCCTTATCACTAAAGTGATATTTTAAAGTCAACCCGAGCGTACGAAGCTGATGACACTAGGTCTAGAGTCTAATAAGGGGTATGGGCTTACATAAAACTACCAGGTTAGCATCTCATCTTAATAAATCTCGCCTTGCCTTAGCTCTACGTGATATTATCGCAGTCGAGAACTAACTTGTAGTGAAATTTAAAAAAACAGATTTTCAACAGACAATATTTACGAAGTCATTATAGATGTAGTTCAGCAACTACTTTCTAGTTGATTCAGGATAAAACTTGGCTCCAACTCCACGCTTACACGGCTACACTTACATGAGTTTTACATGCGTAATAATGGCTTTATTATCATAGAGCGAAGTATGAGAACGAAGTTAAAATTTTCTGGCTCATAAAGCAGTAAGACTTTGTTGATCCTACCGTCTGTGTAAATACCCACTTTGCAAGTTACGGAAAGTATAGTCGCGTACGTTTTTTAAAAATTATTCATATCCGAGCGCAGCGTTGATGGCATTCCCATTTTATGCGCACGGAAAAAAAAATTACGTTACAGTAACTTTTCTAAGAACAAGTTGATAAATTTGTATTGTTGATTTGTATTGTGTATTACTCGTTAATAATTAAAGTTAGTGCAAATTATGGCACATCATATCATACATTATAAATGCGAAAGTGTGTTTGTTTGTTGGTTTGTCCTTCAATCACGTCGCAACGGAGCAACGGATCGACGTGATTTTTGGCATGGGTATAGTTGAGGACCTGGAGAGTGACATAGGATACTTTTTATCCCGAAAAATTAAGGAGTACCTGTGGGAATTAAAAAAACTTATATCACGCGGGCGAAGTCGCGGGCATCAGCTAGTTATTAGTAGTATAAATTAGTCAAAGTGTCGGACAAATTGATATTTTCAAAGTAAAAATTTCTTTAGCCGCGTTGAGCACTTTTTGGTAGGGGGAAAACTTGTGGATTCGCGTCACCGACATGCTCCGCGTCGACATACTCGCGTTGTTACGAAGACAATTAAAGGTCTTAAATATAAATATACTGCATTCGTAATTAAAGTTTAATGTCTTAGTTTTAAGGTTTATATTTTATTTATATTTTTTAAGTTTTCACTTCTATCGGCAGTTCCTTTATATAACTGCCAATTTTTTTTTATATGAAAAAATATTCTTACAAAACTATGAGGCTTAGGGATCTAAAGATTGTCTACGCATTATTATGATTCATTTTGAAAATTGAATTACTTATTCTATACTAGCTGATGCCCGCGACTTCGTCCGCGTGGATTGAGGTTTTTCGGTTCCCGCGGGAACTCTTTAATTTTCCGGGATAAAAAGTAGCCTATGTGTTATTCCAGACTATAATCTATCTCTGTGCCAAATTTCATCCAGATCCGTTCAGTCGTTAGAGCGTGATTGAGTAACAAACATCCATACATCCATCCAAACTTTCGCATTTATAATATTTATTTGATTATTTGATTATATCTATTCAAATATGACTCATTAACCATTTATAGTCCAACAAACTTATATCTGACAGCGTCGCTAGTACAATATGAAAAATAAAATTAAAAAAAAAATTGCCTACCGGGGCAGATACGTTGTAAATAGCAACATAATAATATAATAGTTTTGACTGCCTCGTTGGTCTAGTGGTTAGAATGTTCGACTGCGGCCGACGAGGTCCCGGGTTCGAGTCCCGGGTCGGGCCATAATAAGTATTCGGTTTTTCTGACAAGAAATTCTCAGTAGGTACTAGCCCGGTGTTAGGAAGTTGGCGGTATTTCACCCCCGTGCCTCGGAGAGCACGTTAAGCCGTCGGTCCTGCGCCTGATCTCTCTCCGGTCGTGTCGGATTTTCCGTCCCATCGGGCTATGAGAGTAAAGGAACAGAGAGTGCACCTGTGTATGCGCACGCACTTGTGCACTATAATATCTCCCGCGCAGATGGCTAATCTCTCTGGAGATTGGCCGCCGTGGCCGAAATTCGGTCGGGGGAACGTTAAATAGCAAAACGAAACTAAAACAAATTCCGATATCTTCACCTCTCAAGAAACTTCAATCTTATGCAAGATCTCGCATATCACGGTAAAGTTGCAGACACAAATTGACAAATTACAAAATGTATGGAGGCAGCTATAACATGAAGTTAGCAATTTCGTCAACTCGTAGCCGCGAACTTCACACGTTAATACAGTTACTAACTACCTGAATGGTAACTAAATTAGCTCTTGAGAGATTGAGGCAGCAGGAAAATATTTGTTGCTTCTTTGCGATTTGCTCTCTAACAACGTAACGTTTATTGGATTACCTATCTCGAGTTTGGGTTTTCATTTTGTTATTCGTTTTGTTTTGGTCTGAAACACTGTCTCAAAATAGACACTGGGCCAATAAAACATGTTATAGGGAAAATATTATAGAGTCTATTAAACAAAAATCACCGCAAAATACGTAACAAAATCCAAAATCGCACTGTAAATTTTACTGCCTCGTTGGTCTAGTCAGCATATTCGACTGCGGCTGAAGAGATCAGGATTCGAATTCCGGGTCGGGCCATAATTAAGTATTGAATTTTTCTGGAAATTTTCAGTAGGTACTAGCCCGGAGTTAGGAAGTTGGCGGTGTTTCACCCCAGTGCCTTGGAGAGCACGTAAAGCCTTCGGTCCTGCGCCTGATCCCTCTCCGGTCTTGTCGGATTTTCCGTCCCATCGGGCTATGAGAGTAAAGGAACAGAGAGCGCACCTGTGTATGCGCACACACTTGTGAACTATAATATATCCCGCGCAGATGGCTAATCTCTCTGGAGATAGGCCGCCGTAGCCAAAATTCGGTCGGGAGGAGGACATTATTTAAAACATAGCGGCAAAATAAAGTGCACAAGCTAAGTAGGTATGCTAATATAGATTCATTATAATTCCGACATTCAGGCAGACTATTTAATAAGATATCCCGAATTCCAATATCCTAGTTTTCACATCTGTTTCCAAAAAATTGGTTCATCAGCTTCCCCAATTTTATTATACCCGTCGTTCTTACATCGTCCATATAAAATATTAAATTTTCCTCGCTAAAAATTCCCAGATCATCCCCAATGGGTAGAGTGAGATAAGGGTGTCATTCCAATGAACTGAAATTATTAAAATACATATATAAAAATGCTGTTTAAAATTTGGTGATTTTAACTTTTTGAAAAAAGGTTTAGTTTTATGTGAATTCTTTTTTTGATTTGTGAATTAACGATTGTTATGTACCTAATTGTGTAAATAATAATTATTGTACCCTCTACTTGATACACTGCCCTGTATTTTTATGAGAAAAGATAGGTTATCAGTGTTGCCTGGAGGAGATCAATTTTAGGGGACCACCTTTGCGCACTATGTTTTTTTTGTACCTGCGTTAAGTTTTGTCAGGATTTTATTATCTATCTGCTATTGATATGCTATGCTTTTATATACTACTAGCTGATGCCCGCGACTTCGCCCGCGTGGGTTAAGGTTTTTTGGTTCCCGCGGGAACTCCTTAGTTTTCCGGGTTAAAATGTAGCCTATGTGTTATTCCAGACTATAATCTATCTCAGTGCCGAATTTCATCCAGATCCGTTCGGCCGTTCGGGCGTGATTGAGTAACAAACATCCATACATCCATACATCTATCCAAACTTTCGCATTTATAACATTTATTTGATTTGTCTATTAAGTTATGTACTGTCCGCTAATTAAAATGTTTTCACTGAAGCAGAGCGAAGGTTGCTTATGAGTGAGTGAGTACTATGAACCAATGTTATCCAATGTACTCAATTTTTATTTATGCGTCTCTCTCTTCCCTTCTAGTCAATGTAGTAGTCCAGACATCTAGACAGTGTCTTGTGGTCTATCACTTTAGTGATAAGGCCGCCTTCGCGTATTAACCACGGTTTTCTGTCGTTTGTTTTTGTATGCATAATTTTGTACCTATGTGTTAAGATGCAATTAAGGTTTATACTAATACTGCTCTCTCTTTTTTTGCGTATAGTCTCACCTTCGAATCGACTCCAGTGAAACGCACCCTTGTAAATTCGCCCTTCTCGATGTCATGAAGTTTTCGCTCGGGGAAATTTTGCCACAGCCCAAGTTCAGCCTCATTTGATGTCAGGTAAAGCCTCAATACGAAAGTTTGGAACAACCTCAAAATGTTCTGTTGTTTACCAAGCACAGTTAATAAGAAAATGCCTTTCTTTCACTAATAAATAATGGTATTAATAACTAGAATACACATGCGATTATGTTTGTTTTTTTCTTTAATTTATTTAATTCAAATTTATTTAATTAATGTGGAGATTTAGGTTTTTGAAATCCCATTGAAAGTTGGAACTCTTTGATTTTACTGCGGAACTTAGCTTCCGGTATGGAATATGGAAGCTTTACCGGCACTGAATAATTAAACAATGAATAGGTAATAGACAGATAGACACATTTCTCTTTTTAATAATAATATTAGTGTTAATAAATAGAAGGTCTCATTTGCTTACTGCTACTTTTGAATATATGTCCACACTATAATATTATAAGTGCGAAAGTGTGTATGTCTGTCCGTATGTCTGTCTGCTACGCTTTCATAGCTCATCTGTTCAACCGATTTTGATAAAATTTGGTATAGGTATAGTTCGTATCCCGGGGAAGGCCATAGGCTACTTTTATCCCGGAGTAAAATTAGGAGTTCCCGCGGGAATAAAAACCTAATTTACGTGGGCGAAGTCGTGGGGTATCATCTAGTATTGTATATGATAATATTATGAGAGTTCAGTTCAGTCACCCAAGCAAAGTACATACATTAACACGTGTTAAAATGTAAAATGTTGCAATTATACAATTACACAGATTTCAAACTGTGTTAATTGCAAATCAAGGTTACTAAAATAAGCGATAATAGATGAAACAAGAAATAATTTGCATTAAAGAGCACGCTACTCGAAATTTATGTAAATTATATTAACTTAAAGTTAAGGAGACGCACATTTTTTTAAATCAATTGTTTGAAGGACTATAATATTAAAAAATTTAGTTTGTAATGTTTACTAGTAATGAAAATTCCGTCATATAATGGGGCTCATTCTGTTGTACACAATCTTTAAACTGAACTAAAATGACAGCATTAAAAATATTGCTATCCCTTTCAAAATACTCCCTGTGGAAAGGGACAGAACTAGAAATAAAGCTGTCATATTAGTTTATTTTAGAGATTGTGTTATACAGAATTGGCCACAATGTCTTTTTTTTTAACCACTACAAGTTAGCCTTTGACTGCGATCTCACCTGGTGGTAAGTGATGATGCAGTCTAAGATGGTAGCGGGCTAACCTGAGGGGCATGGCTGTTATATTAAACCCATACCGCTATTCAGTTTCTACACGGCATCGTACCGGAACGCTAAATCGCTTGGCGGCACGTCTTTGCCGGTAGGGTGGTAACTAGCCACGGCCGAAGCCTCCCACCAGGCCAGACCAGGGAAAATTCAGAAATTATAAATTCCCAAATTGACCCTGCCGGGAATCGAACCCGGGGCCTCCTCACGTTAAGACAACAGCGCTACACACTGCGCCACGGAGGTCTCCAAAGAACATGAGATTTCCAGCAAATTTAAAGTAGATACTACTACATTAAAAATGCAAAAAAGGGTATTGGAAACATTTAATAACATCGCCGAAAAGATACACAACGTAACCACCTGTTTCAAAAATTGGAGGAACAATAACTTCGATGGAAATTATGAAACATTTTGATTAAATAACTCAAGGAACTGATATGAAATATAAACATGCAATGCTCCTTAATGACTGCGCTATCGGAATCCTCAAATAATATGATTACTACGAAGTGTGCCATGCCCCTTAATGTAAGAAAAAATTACCAAATGATAACATCAACAGCACGCAAGGAATATATGAACACGTGAACCGTAATAATTATGCAAAACTCAACAAATCCTTGAACTTATTGTACCTTACAATGTAACACTTTAAAATAATATGTTTTAAAAATCCACCATAAAAAAGTTTAAACAAAAGCACGAATTAAATTATTATTTTACTAGCTGATGACTGTGACTTTTTCCGCGTGGAATAAGGTTTTATTGTTCCCGCGGGATCTCTTTAATTTTCCGGGATAACAAGTAGCCTATTTGTTATTCCAGATGATAAGTAATCTATCTCTGTGCCAAATTTCATCCAGATCCGTTCAGCCGTTCTGGCGTGATTGATTAAAACACATCCGTCCATACAAACTTTTGCATTTATAATATTAGTATACCTACTTATATTAAAATTAAATAATTGTTCCGGTTGAAAAGTAATTTTACATTCAATACTAATAACTATCACTATTAATAAATTTTTACTGATCAATTGAGCAGTTTCGTAAGTATAGTTGCTGTATTAAAACAATTGTAAGGTTTACGTTCAAGACGTGTATTATACCTAATATAATTTTCCTTGTGATATGCCAAATCATTTTGAAAATCCCTTTGTTAAAAATTGATAAGAACAAGGCATTTTTCAAGAAAGCACTAACGAAATATATCAACAGAAAACACTTTTTCAGCATGTCAATCACTGAGTCAGCATAGATTTTATTCGGAAACAACTGTTTTGTTATACAGGTAAATAGTTTAACAGCGAAACCGATTAATAATATCAACAAAGAACGGGTCTTTTTACACACGAAAGTGTCTGAATGTCGGGCGGACGTGGCAAAAGTCATTTATCATTTGTGTTCGGGGGAAATATATCATTAATAAGTCGTTACTTATGAATATTATATCAAAAGTGCTAAATAGGCACCTACAGGAAAGCGAATAAGCACTGATTGGTAGCTGGCCCGATCCAACTTCGCACGGGTGGTTTTCAGTATTTATACCGACTATCCCTGCGAATAAGGAAGGCGGAGGACCGTGTTTGGTGGCGCGCTCACGAAAAGGCCTATGTCCAGCAGTGGATGCATACAGGCTGATGGATGGATGGATGGATGATCCATGTGAAAACTTGAATAAATATACCCAAAGACTAATACAAAACTAATATATTTGAATTCAAATGAAAGGCATATATATATAGGACAACCTGTGCCACTTAAGATAATAATATTATATTAACACATTAACATTGTTTCGGAAAGAAAATTCTACTGACATGAGCCAACAAGAAATTCAACGTGTCACAGCATGTAGAATATACAATTCGTGATTGAAAGACTAACCAAAAAACGAGCTCACTTTTGCCTTTATAAAATTGGTACAAATTGGATTATGTAGTGATTAGATTATGTCAAAGGCAAATATCAATTATTCACAGAAACATCTAAAAGCAATATTCGTGCTTAAGACTAATTCAACTCGTAATCAAGTTAAAGTTAAACTCCCTAAAATGTCCCAATTTAGAGTTTGACGGAAACTTATCGGGGGGTCTCAATGGAAATTTATTACTCCAACAACTATTTGTCAAAACAGTCCCAAAGGGGTTGCCGAAATTTCACAAATATCGAGTTTGAACTGCCAATTTGATTAAAGGGCTTCCAACTGCGTGAACCCTTGGAATATGCCCCAGTTTTCTGTACGAGATGTTTTCAATTTAAAGTATGCATATTAATACTATTGGAGAGCTTAAAATCAAGCGCGAATAGGCATCTTCTAGGCAAGCGCGCTCCACCTTAGGCTGCATCAACACTTACAAGCAGGTCTGATTGCAGCCATGGGAAATTTTACAAATTGTGCAACGGATCGACGTGATTTTTGGTACGGGCATAGTTGAGGACCTGGAAAGTGACATAGACTACTTTTTATCGCAGAAAATTAAGAAGATCCCGCTGGAATAAAAAAAAAAAATTAAAAGTTTTGAAGCGCGTTTTCAAAAAAGCCTCCTGTTGACAACATTGAGGTATAATGTACTAACGTACTAGTACATAGTACTTCAATGGTTGACACAGAGCTAGATAAGCTGAATGGATTGTTTTGGTTCCAATCCAGTCCAGTTGCAGCTCGCTGCAATTCTCTACGAGATTCTTTCTAAACTTATTCCCTTTTGAGAAGGCGACTATTCTTCAAGACTCCACGTCTATTATATTTGCAACTACAATGCCGTTCCCGCGGGGCCAAGTTAAAAGGACAATCCGACGTTCGGAGGCAATAAGCGTCTGTTTGAGAGCGTCCCAAACGGTTTGCTCTTAAAACACACCGGCTCGATTGTAACCGACATGCAAAACGACTCTTTTAAGGCGACGCCTCCTTACACGACGAAAAAAGTTGAAAAGAAAGAACAAACTTCTTTTTTTTTCCACTACAAGTTAGCCTATGACTGCGATCTCACCTGATGGTAAGTGATGATGCAGTCTATGATGTTAGCGGGCTAACCTATTAGGGGTATGGCAGTTATATTAAGCCCTAGTCGGTTTCTACATGACATCGTATCGTTTACTTTTACAAACTGCAGAACCTTATCTTACTTTACCTTAGATATATATGCTAACTATCTTTATTCTATGCTTTGCTACACCTCTACCACTTGAACAATGAGCTTTTAGCAAAGCCAATTGTAGTTCGCTTATTCGCTTGCATTATTTGTATCTGTGAATACGAATTCACCTAAGCTGGGTTCTTGACTTTTTTAGAACACCTTTTATAATTTCGTAAAACTAAATTACCGCTCGCGAAAAACCTTTCTCGTTGGTATAAAAATTGGAATTTAAAATATTGAATTCTGCAGTCGTTAGGTTGCAATGATAATTTTAAACTCAAATTATTCAACTTAATTTTAATTAATTCTTCATTTTGAAAGAATAATAAAGTACTTTAATCGTGTCTTAACTATTACCAATCTCTAAAATTAATCAATCAATAAAATTCAAAAAATCTGACAACGGTAAGTCGTGAGGATGTAAAACTTTGTATGATGCTTAGAAATACCTAGATTTCTGCTGGAAAAGGTTTGAGTCACCTTAAAAGGGACGGAAGAAATAGAATAGATGTAAGCAAACAAGAAAGTTGGACGGAAGCGGGCGTTCTTCGCGTCGAATGAAACAAGTTTTCTATGCTACGGGTAAAGTTCACTCGATGTGCAAAGTCTACTCTACCCAGTTTGGACTTTGAATAACCTGCAGACTTAAGAATGGCTGATTCGCACGCCCCCTATTTCTTGCGCTGAAACAAATACATACCTAAATTCATTGAACAAGGAAAAAATACCACAACCATATATTTTAGACCCAGCTTGTAGAATATTTTTTCGCTATCATACTATTAAGTATCAGATAAAACTTTTAAAGGAATCACAATTGTCAATATATCGATTTTAATAATAATATCTTTGAAAAAAATTATCGTAGTTTAAGCTTAGTTAGAAATATAACATCGCTACACCATGAAATTATTAATTTTAAATTAGTAAATTAAATAATCATAATCTTAATATGCCACTATTTAACAATTTCCCTGATTCGAAATTCAAATTACAAATAAAAAACTTGCGGCGATGTGCCCAACATTGCCTGAGCCCTGTCAACTTTGTCTGCCCTGGAAAATTTGCCCGCAACACGTACATTATTAACTTGTGCCTAGAAAGAGCACAGTATTAAACGTATCGGAGTTTTTAAAGTCGGCCGTCGATACGAGGGAGTTGGTAGACCGCGAAACTGCCCTGGGGGCATACTGCAATCGCTTAAAGCCGTATTGTTTTAATATTGTTGACGTTTGTGTTTTAGAATTATAATCCTTATTTCATGGACCTCAAGGTACGTGACATAGCACTGTAATTTTGAAATAATATTGCTTTAAGCGATGGTACGAGTAGTAATCCCACTGGCTCGAACACTTGGCAGGGGATGCCTGCTTGAAAAATAAAACACAGGCAACAGTTTGTTGTTGGATCGAATGTGTTCGTGCAACTGAAAATAATTATACGGCAAACATTGCCGGCGCAGAAAAGATTTTACTGTTGGTGTTTTTAGATCAATTTTACTTTTTTAAAGTTAAAGAGTATCGCTTCAAAAATCAATAGAGGCAAACTTATGGAACGAAACGAATGGAGACGAAAATTTTTAACAAATGTGTTTGACCGTCAATACCAAATTATACCGCTGAAACGTGGACAGTTACAAGCTGCAGCCTCACTACAAATTCACTCAGCGAGCTGTCGAGAGGGCTATATTAGGTACTAGCTGATGCCTGCGCTATTCTGCCTGGATTGAGGTTTTTAGTTCCCGCGAGAACTGTTTATTTTTCCAGGATAAAAAGTCCTATCTTTAATTTTTCCGGGATTAAAAGTATCCCATGAGCTATTCCAGACTATACAATCTATCTCTGTGCCAAATTTCATCGTGCTCCGTTCACCCGTTCTGGTGTGATTGAGTAACAAACATCCAAACTTTCGCATTTACAATATTAGTAGGTACCACTACCCGAACTTACGTACTTTCCCGAACAATAAGATAATAATGGAGAAATCTGCAAGAGAAATAAGCTGTCACTGATAGATCAAATAAATCATCAGCAAGCCAAAGTGGCATTAATGTCATGCAAATTTATGGAATGATGGTTTACTTGGGGCTATAGGGACAATGATGACGATGATAAAATAAGATAATTCAGCTAAAGTAAGTTGGAAACAGGATTACAATATTCACAACGGGGAAGCTTTAATTATATTCATGAACGGTAAAGCCGAGCGTTGTTGTGAAATGTCGCTTAGACTTGTAAGTAACAAAACAATGACACTAACTTAAGCCCGGGATGACGCCCAGTGGCATTGAGATGGACCACGGAGTAGCAGATCTCGTTTATATTTTTTAAACATTTATTGAAAACAATATAATAGAACTTGAAGCTAGCTAGCCTTACCAAATTAGTATATAAATCATGCCCGCGTGGAATGGTGGCAAGAATGCTGGCTGCATTTCCTCGCTGCATAGACAGTCTGGTCCTTTGCGCAAAAAATGAGCCAGCCCTTCTATATTTTATATATTTTTTAAATAGTTACTCACTTCTTCCAATGGCTGCATACACTCGGACTTAAACTTTCTCAAAATGGCATTGGAATTTCTCAAATTTCTGAAGTCTATTTTCCATTATTATAGCCACACGAATAAGTAATGAAGACAAAAGTGAGGAATACAAATTATTTTTTAAACTTAATTCATTGCGTATCTACTCTTACAAAATAACTTATAGTCAGAGTTGTGACATAATTATTGTGGTAAAGAAAGCGATACAAATGACAGACAAAGTCAAAGTATTAGTTCTAGCGCGAATAAACTGAATTAAGATTTTTTGCGGTTCATTAATTTGGATAAGGACCTGCACTAGAGCTCAATTTTTACACCACCACCACCACCACCACCACCACCACCACCACCACCACACACCCCATTAACGTCCCACTGCTGGGCACAGGCCTCCACTCTCATAGGAGAGAGGGAGTTAGAGCTTAGACCCACCACGCTGCTCCAATGCAATTTTTACACCAGTTTGGTAAAATTTATTTTGCGTCACATTGTTATTCTATTAGTTTGATAGCTCCCTGTCCGGTGGTATCTTTTGATGGCGTACGTAAACAACAGACAGCCTTTATTACCGCGCCGCAATTTCGTATTATATTTCAAAGTTTTAAACTCGAAAACTTTGATTCTCACAGACTGGGATCGTAACGAAGTATCACCTTAAAAAGTTTGATTCCGTATAATGCTGATTGCGTATTACGGTTATACAGCGTTAGAGGGCTATCCAGGAAGTTATTTATCCTTCATCCTTAATTTTCCTGGATAAAAAGGTCTATGTATCTCTGTCTATCTCTATACCAAATATCATCAAAATCGGTTAAAAAGCTCATCTTTTCCATTCATCCCTTTTAAAAGTAGTAGACAGACAGACACACTTTCACATTTATCTTATAATAATTAATTATTTATCTTGCTACAGCTGTCAATAAGCAATTGGCTAAATTGTTGCATTCAACGCGTGCGGTTAACGACGTCTGCGGTTCGTTTGATATCTGCGAACTGTGAAGCCTTATAAAGTTTGATTCCATCTTAAGTATTATCCGTTATTCACATAAATTGGGAGCCAACGAGACAGCTCGGAGCGCTTATGTCGGCCGTCAGAAACTTTAAACAAATAACTAGCTAACTAACTGTTAAAGAAACAAACAAATATACGGATCAACTTATATAAAAGGCTGCCGGAAATTTATCTAAAGTCTAACTGTTTTAGGAGAAAATATATTTGAAAGTCCCGGTAGTGGAATAAAAGCTATAAGGTGATCGCTTACATTAGAATAAAGCGCAAGAGCCGCAATGCTTTGCGTAGCTAATGGTGCATGTGTGTGCGCTTTTTGTTACGTACAAAAAGCCGACATCATCACGTTGGAGGACAAAAAGCGAACACACATTTAAAAAAAACGTCTTAAATATTTCTTCATTAGTATTTTCCTTCATTGTATGGTTATATTGTATTGCATTTCGGGATTTTTACACAATTCAGAATTTGTATTTTTTGTACTGAAATTGAAAGTTATTATAACCTAAGGCTGCACAGGACGCAGTAACCTTTGCTTATGCCATTTGAATAGGTAGGCTTCCGCGTTCAGACGGCTAATCTGCAGGTACCATATTCTTTGCCATCCCCATTGCGACCGAGTTAAGTTGACTGATGACATATTTGCATTTTAAATTCATAAAATGTTTCTTTTCCGGCTCTTGAGGATTTATATCTTTGTGTGCGATCGCCTTTTAAGTCGGCGAGAAATAAAAGCATAAACGTGTTGTTTTAATGCAAAAATGAAATGACGCTCAGCCAGCGGAAAGAGAATAAATTAAAAGTAAGGATTCGGCGCATTGTTGTTTTTGTGCTACGACTTTTTGCGTGTGCTTTCCATATAGGTAAGGAGCTGGTGTGCATCAAATAAATATTATAAATGCGAAAGTTTGGATGGATGTATGGATGTATGGATGTTTGTTACTCAATCACGCTCCAACGGCTGAACAGATCTGGATGAAATTTGGCACAGAGATAGATTATAGTCTGAAATAGCACATAGGCTACTTTTTATCCCGGAAAATTAAAGAGTTCCCGCGGGAACCGAAAAACTTTAATCCACGCGGACGAAGTCGCGGGCATCAGCTAGTTATAGTATAAGTATAACGATTTCACTGCCGTTAATGTTTATATCTGATTAGGATAACTGACATAATATTCTAATTTGTATTAATTGTTCAACAAAATCTAGACCAATGCATCGATCGAACGCATTAATATTTAAATACTAAAAAGTTGATATATTACGCTGACTTCTTAAATAGTAAAAAAAGTAAAAGTAAAAATCTTTTCTTGTATATTGTACACTGATGACTGAGCCCGTTAAATTGCTGTTATTTTCGAAAATACTTTGTAAAAGTTTTGATTTTTAAAATAATTTGATGCACACAAAGTCCAAGCAAGGTAATAAAATCATTTTTTATTTTAATTTCAATATTTACTATTTTTTTTCTTCAATATTAACTACAGCTCAGTGTAGTGTATTTTTGAATGATGGTTTATATAAAACTTATTTCCGCTAGCTCCCAAACTAATAAAAAACACTTAAACATTAGCTAAGGACGAAAAAGGACGGTACCCGAGGACGGTGGAATGATAATAAGCTTCATGCATCTCATTGCAGCTTTAAAAGCTTGTATTCAAAGAAATTCCTTTTTAACATAACGTCAAAAGGTTCCGAGTATTTTATTAGTTTAAAAAAATGCACCATCAATCCGATATTCTTCCTTGTTTCCGAATAAGAGGCCTACTTCGTAACCACCAGGTTATTATCGCTGTTGATTATAAATACGCTAGTAGATAGGCAAAGATAACAGCCTTTCTATTCCAAAGCCTATCGATTTTCAAAGCGAGCTCAAGGCTACGTTCGCACTGCGAAAAACATACGCGCGATTTTTTTTTCGCATTACTGGAACACTAGAAATCTTAATATGGAGGTGTACGCACTTGCGAATACAATGAGCACGAAAAAAAAACGCTGGTTTGACACAAACTACTCGTAGCAGGAGTAGTTGAAGTCTGTACGCGAAATATAAAGCGCGGAATGAAATTCGCGCGGATGTTTTTCACAGTGCGAACGTAGCCGTAAAGTGGCAAGCTTTAAAAAAAATGAAGTATCCTTGAAATCAAGTAAAATGAAATCCAAGCAATGCATCATTGTGGTTATCATCCGTTAGTAGCGACTAAATTGCTCCTGAGCCATCCTCGGCGCATGGGTTGACTAAATCTCCATAGTCAAATTATTCACTTTCGCAACCCAAGCCGGGCTGCAGTGCCGCTCGTGTAATATTAAATTATAGTGGGCCAAGTTGTAGTCTGAGAGCTGGTGGTTATCATTTATGAAGGATTGAAATTGAAGTAAGAACTGAAATTGCGGTAAGTTATTTACACAATGTTTACAAATGTTTATAGAAGAACTAGATGCACGCGACTTCATCCGCGTGGATTAAGTTTTTTCATTACCCGCGGGGACTCCTTAATTTTCCGGGCTAAAAAGTAGCCTATATCCTTCCCCGGGATGTAACCTACCTCTATACCAAATTTCATCAAAATCGATTGAACAGATGGGCCGTGAAAGCGTAGCAGACAGACAGACAGACAGACGGACAGACAGACAGATACTTTCGCACTTATAATATTAAGTATGGAAGTATGGATACATTGAATGACTGAAATGACAAACGTGCAGTTGTCAAGATATTTCAAAACTTAGACCCATACTAATAAGGGTTGTGGGAAAGTCCAACGAGAATTTTAAAAAATATCAACCAACCGCAATCAGCTTTAAATAATTATCATATTGTTCCATGACGAAAATTGATAAAAATAATTATATTATCTTTAAAGAAAAGTGACGTTTAAAAAGTGTATTTGCAGCGGTAGGTACCTACTAACTTTAAAATAAAACATTTAAATTTTGAATCATATTCTGGCAATCTTGACACCATAAATCAATTGGTTACCAATTACACTTCACGTTTAAATTTTTACCACTATCTCCTGAACTATAAAGGCATTTCGAAATGGAAAATTGTATCCAGTTGGAAGTTTTGTCAGGGGCGTTCATAAACAGAATTCTGCTACTCTCTTGTTTCCAATTAGACGCAATTTAAATAATCGGTTTGCGCTATCATTTTCAGCATTTCCGAAAGGAATTTAACTTAGTTGTGGATTCAACTGGCAAGTGTCAACATTTTATTTTCTTACTCAAAACTTCAGGTTTCTACTATTATAGTCATCCATGCCAGCAAGTTATTACCGCTACTAATAATATAATGTTGTTTAGTAAAAAAAAAAGTTGATACTACCAGCTGAAGCTGAACTGAAGCGAGGCACAAAAACAAGTATTTTTTTTATTTTAAAATCATTATATTACTGAACTAGCTGATGCCCGCGACTTCATCCGCGTGGACTGAGGTTTTTTGGTTCCCGAGGGATTTCCTTTAATTTTCCGGGATATTATGCCTATGTGCTATTACAGACTATAATCTATCTCTGTGCCAAATTTCATCCAGATCCGCTTAGCCGTTCTGCCTCCCTAGCATGGGCCGAGACAATTTTCTCCCCGAGGAAAGGATAATAATTTTATTCCTAAATAAATAAATAACGCTAAATAACGGTGGATAAATAGTCCCCCGAGTCCCCGTGAATTTCAAACGAGGATAAACATCTCCTCTCCCCTGTTGACGTGCTCTGAGAAGTGGACAAGTGTCTCTTGTCAGTGGATAAAATCGGGGGATAAATTTTTTATCTCCGGCCCATGCTAGCCCTGCTGGTGTGATTGAGTTACAAATATCCAGCCATCCATCCATCCATCCATCCATCCAAACTTGTTTATAATATTAGTATAGATATAAATACTGGTGAAACAAAATAAGGGCAAAGTTACAAAATTACCCTTCAAGTATAATCGACTAACCGACGCATCAACCGTTAATAGGCTATACCATTACCGCCCTTAGTTCAATCATTATACCTGCTACATATCCGGGGAACGTTGCGAGGTGGGCAGAGTTGGAAATTGTGAAATACGAGGTCGGATCAGGGATGTCACTGGCATCGCCGCGGGAAGAATTTATCACTCTAGGTGTCTGCTAACTGTAACACACTGCCCGTTATATCGAATAACTACGAGTGGGTTCCGTCTTTAGCTTTTAAACCGACCTCCGTGGCGCAGTGTTGAGCGCTGTTGCCTTAACGTGCGGAGGTCCCGGGTTCGATCCCCGGCAGGGTTTGGAAATTTATAATTTCTGAATTTTCTCTGGTCTGGCCTGGTGGGAGGCTTCGGCCGTGGCTAGTTACCACCCTACCGGTAAAGACGTGCCACCAAGCGATTTAGCGTTCCGGTACGATACCGTGTAGAAACCGAATAGGGATATGGGTTTAATATAACTGCCATGCTTCTAACAGGTTAGCCCGCTCCCATGTTGGACTGCATCATGACTTACCATCAGGTGAGATCGCAGTCAAGGGCTAACTTGTAGTGGATTAAAAAAAAACTTAAAAAAAAGCATCAATTTGACACGTTTACTGTGTAGTATTATTAATTATAACGTTAATCTACGAGTATTACGGGCTGTCAAACAAATATGCAAAATTTCATAGTTATATGTATGTTTGTCCGCGGATTTCTCCGTAACTACTATTCGGGTTGTGATCACTCTTTTCTTGATTGGTTTACTTTGACTTTAACTTAGACAACAGTGCAAGTTTCATTAAAATCGGTTAAGTAGTTTTCAAGATATGGACTGTTAAGTGTGTGGTGAAGTCGGTTTAACTTTCAATCTTTTAGGTTTTCACTTATATTATCCTAATAATATTATATGTATGGTGTACAATAAAGTATATTTTTGCAGTTTCGTCTTCTCTGTCTGTTTTTCTGTCTGTCCGTAAACATCTGCTACGAGAACAGAACAGTTGAAATTTGGAACCGAAAAATTTAGTTTTATTGTAAGTTTGGTAAGTACTTTGTAGTTAAGTACAATTTTTCAATTTTGTGTCACCTTTTTTTCTGTGTATCCGTGTAAAGCTAAATAAACTATTATTTACTAACTGATGCCCACGACTTCGTCCGCGTGGTTTAAGTATTTTTGATTCCCGCGGGAACTCCTTAATTTTTAAGATAAAAAGTAGCCTATGTCACTCTCCAGGTCCTCAACTATACCCATACCAAAAATCACGTCGATCCGTTGCTCCGTTGCGGTGTGATTGAAGGACAAACCAACAAACCAACAAACAAACACACTTTCGCATTTAGGTATAATATTAGTAGACCATGATTTAAAAATAGCTCATGTCTATTGGAACAGACTATAGCCACCTATAGTATGTTCCAACTTCCAATAGAGAACAATAGAGAAGTTGGGAACCATACTACATCAGAGAGCTCCAAATAATCATAGATTGCATCTATAATGGTTGTAGCCGATTACACTTACAGAGCACGATACAATCATACAACGCAGTTACGACACTCATTGTGCTCATACAAATTACTTTGATTCAATCACAGATTTGCGGTAAACGGGTTTATTATAGGTAGCTCTGAAATTGTTGAGGTTTTCTTGTACTTAATTTGATTTGAAAACTTGCACCGGTTGTGCCAGGGCTGTTGCCTGTTACAGATCCAGCTGTAGTCTTAATTTAATATTATGCCGATGATCATATTGTAGGGTCGTGCATCATACTAATATTATAAATGCGAAAGTGTGTTTGTTTGTTGGTTTATTGGTTTGTTGGTTTGTCCTTCAATCACGATGCAACGGAACAACGGATGGACGTGATTTTTGGCATGGGTATAGTTGAGGACCCGGAGAGTGACATAGGCTACTTTTTATCCCGGAAAATTAAGGAGGTCCGGGAGAATCAAAAAAAACTTTACCGCGGACCCGCGACCCGAAACCGCGGACGGAGTCGCGGGCATCAGCTAGTTTAAAATAAAAATAACATGGATAAAGTCTTGTATTGTAACTTTATTTATTTAAAGTTAAAATTCCACAAATCCCACTCACAAATCATAATATATAATATTATAAATGCGAAAGTTTGTATGGATGGATGTTTGTTACTCAATCACACCAGAACGGATGAACGGATCTGGATGAATATTGGCACAGAAATAGATTATAGTCTGGAGTAACACATTGGCTACTTTTAATCCCGGAAAATTAAAACGTTTCCGCGGCGGCGTTAAATCGAAAAACCACACGGATATAAGCTAGTAAAGCATATTTTGAATTACAGTTCAACATTATGTTCGTCCAGCGGAATTCAACAAATCGCATGTGGAATTTGCCGCAGTCATATATACATGCGTCGGTTTATAGGACGTGCACAAAACGCGTCCCAGTGTCATATCCAGTGATTTATCAGTTTTGTGTCGCGCCTCGTGAGTTACCGCCCACCGAACACGAAATTTATAGAAACCGCTTTAATTGGGATGATGCCTATGTCAAAAATAAATTATTTCTTACTAAATAGACGGTCTTCTAAAAGACCTAAAATTCACATCCTCGTTTAGTAACCATTTGAAACTATAGATTAAAGAAAAAAAGTGCGTTGAAATTTGATGTCACAACTATGTATTTCATACAAACTTCCATACTAGAAGTGCGTTTTTAAGTTTAATAAAGAGTTTTCTTTGTAGTCACCATAAGTATAAGAAATACACTAGGTACCCCTTAAAACCAACTCATATTTCAAGCAATTTTCAATCTTCCAATTTTGGAGCACCCTATTTTCCATCTCCTCGACAACGTACTATCTATTTTCAATGTTTAAAAGCGGTAATATTTCAGGAACCGCGCAATACTTGAAGAGCTGGTGGGAAGTTTTGTGGTAGTCATTGAAAGGTTGCAATATAGTCACATTTCTGAGTATACAAACATAGGCCAAATCCTGTGATAGATGCACGGTTAAAAATAATAAGTAATTTTTCAATTTATTTTTAGCAAATATTTAAATTGATAATAATTATTAAATCAACTTAACTTACCTCTAGGTAAAAATTTCGCTCTTGTACAATGTAGGTACATTGCATTTTTACGTGCAATAAATAATTTAAAATATGCTATCATCACTAATTATTGCAAGCAAGTTTGATTTGTGCCAAGCGCTAGCCTATAATTAAAACAAAAAAAGCTTCAAGTAGCTTCCTCAAATTGTCCACCATCTGAACGTCTATAATATTTCAGAAGCCGCCTAAAATGATTGGGCGGAAGGCTTTTTGACGACGCCAAGGCGATTTCATTTTTCAAAGTAACTTTGTAAGGACGTGCCTGACTCGGCGGCTTGCGTTGGAAAATCCTTACATTTATCTACACTACGCTTTATTAAATTTCAGTAAAATTGATTTCTGATAGGTAAAAAGTGATCTTTAGTTACATTATAATTAATTAATTATTTATTTAAATTGTTAGAGTTAGTGTAAGGTAATTGTTTTAGATGTAAAATAAAAGCACTGAATCCTAAAAGACTTGTTAATAGCTAAATTATTATAGACTAGCTGATGCCCGCGACTTAGTCCGCGTGGTTAAAGCTTTTTTGAACTCCCGCAGCAACCCCTTTTCTTTCTGGGATTAAAAGTACACAAAATATTAAATCACTTCACAAGTTATATATAATTCTATTTGAAAATTGTGAAAAAAAGTACTAAAGTAAAGCCTAGGACACACAATCTGATTTTATTGTTGTTTATTAAAATTGGCTGGCAACCATCGCACGAGGTAACGCCAAAACATTATGTTACGATGGAAATGCGCGGTTTTCACGCAGTTTTTGCTCCATACAGAAATAAATTGTACAGATAACCGTGATAACACCAAGGTTGAGTGGAACGACCCAAGCGTTTGAATTATTAATGTTAAAGTATGCGATGCCGGCAGCCATGTGAGTGAGTTTAGTGCGTACACGCGACTTTACCACTGCTCCCTGGCAAACAGCAGAAAATGTATTTGAGCCAAGAGTGAATAGGCTTCTTCTAGACAAGAAAGGCAAGACTTTAGACCCTAGACTGCGTCATTGCTTTCTGTGAGCGTGACTGTAGTTAAACTAATATCCTACCTTGTAAAAAAATAAAATTATGTAAAAATTATAAATCAGAAAAAAGTATTGATAAATCTAAAATTATGTTATTTTTGTAAATTCATCAGATGTTTGACGCCAACCAAATCGGTTGATCTATCGGTCGCCGTTCTCTTCATGCTTATTTACTAGGGCTCCAGATAACATAATTTTACAAATAAATTAATTTAAATTATTATAGCCAGTTGCAAAACAGATAATTAAAATAATGTTACCGTTAAAGTTTCACTGATCATCCGAAACTTTTATTTTAAAGAAATTTAAAAAATAACGAAGCTAGTGTGATGGTAGTGGCTAAGTTACAAAATAGCAACCCAAAAACCACAACAACAAACGTACAGACATAACTAAGTAAAATTTTATATTAGTAGATAACATGAGGTGTGATTACGAATTACGTTGTACCTACTTCGCGTGGGTTCAGAGAACTTACGTCGAGAGCAATAGCACCGAGAGATTTTATCTCACGAAGTGTTGAATTCTCAGTTTTCAAGTGAAACAAAAAAAAAACAAAGTTTGGCTGCAATCTTCTAGACTAAACATTCATTTTTAAATACGTCATAATATTATTCCTAGTTATCTTTGTATTTTTTTCTAGGCTAAAAACGTAGACTTTTTTACCCGAATACGGCAAAGTCAAAAGGAAGGGTTATGATTTTAGCAGTCTAACTGAACCGATTTTCTTGAATCTATACTTTCCATCCTTAATATTATAAATGCGAAAGTGTATCTGTCTGTCAGTCTGTCTACTCCGCTTTCACAACCCATCTGTTCAACCGATTTTGATGAAATTTTATACAGGGATAGTTCGTATCCCGGGAAACGACATAAGCTACTTTTTATCCCGTAAAATTCAAATGTTTTTATTTCAATAAACTTTTACAAGTTCTTTTGAATTGTCAAATGAAATCTACCACTTCCATAACTCAAGTGCGTACCCGACGATCGAACCCCGACCATAGTACAACTATCACCACTTTGCATACACGATTAATGAAATAATTAAACTAAACAATTTTCTAAACTCAACCGAACACTGCTCCGATTTCTAGCGACAATAAAAAAATACCTCCTACAAACCAACCGACTGCCCCTATCTACCATCACTTTTCATACACGATTAACACAATTAAATAAAACAGTATGACGTTAAATACAGTATGACGAAGCGTAGAAAATACAGACAGATGTATGACAGACAGACCAACAGTCTGTTTCCAAACTCAATCGAATATTGCTCCGATTTCGAGAAACTACAACAAAATATTACAAACCAACCGACTGCCCCTATCGATTGCAACTGTGTCTGAGAACTCGCACGTATTTCCACATAGGTAGGTATACTACGGCATGTACGCGAGCAAATAGCGATATTTCGTCGACACCGATCTCCGAAAAGCCCATTTACGGCAGGTAGCGCAGCGGGTCGAAGTTTTTATGTGTGTGTTTTGTGTTATTCCTGTGAAATTGGATGCTGCACATCTGGGCGCAGGGAGCAGGCCTGCACGGTTTTATTGCAATGTTATGACTGCAATTCGAATGGGTACGCTCGCCTTTTTAGGGTTCCGTACCTCAAAAGGCAATAATTAAAAAACTGTAAACTACTACTAAAAAAAAAACCTACTACGAAAAAACGTCGGAGGCCCCCACTTTTTTGGACGTTACATCCGTCATATTGATTTTGTTCGTGAAAAATCAATATGACGGACTGTAGAACGAATCTGTAGAACATAATATATAAATACAAACATACATACAACTGATAAAATACATAACCCTTCCTTTTGGCTTTGCCATTATCGGGTCCCTTTGTTTGGATTACTTCGCTGTGCGTCAGTCTGTTTGTGTGTCAAATTCTCTTTTTCTCAGGAAAAAGGAGGTATCAAGTTGAAAATATTAATACCAAATACAGAGGTCTACGGTCCCTTAGAGCTGTATAGAAATAAAGCTTCATTATTTACGCCGTATATTTTGATTAGTAGGCAAATCAAAACCCTTCTAAAAAAGTGTATTTCCCGTTGATCTAGAATCATGGCAAGAAGCAAGTTATCATAGCACAAGTAAAGGAAAAAATCAGAAAATCATTAGTTTTTAGTTAAAAAATATTATAAAATTTTCCTCGAATGCGCCATATGGTATGAACTTCAGTAGTTCAATTATGTTAACTACACACAAGTTTGTACGGAACCCTCGGTGCGCGAGTCAGACTCGTACTTGTCCATTTCATTTATTAACGCGCACTGTTCTTTTGCGGTGAATTAAATTTCATACGCGGTTTGTTTTCGGTTTCGAGTGAATTGGTTGGTGGAGCGCATCGGTTTTATTAACTAATATTGATTCCTTACTAAATGCATTTTGAGCTGTATGTGCTGTAAATCTGTACTAGTAACTAGACTTGAAATGAAACCTTCAATTTCATCTGGAATAGAAGTGAATGTAGAACATTGAATATAATTATTGATAAGAAAAATTCATATATTTTTTACAAGATGATGCCCGCGACTTCATCCTTGTGGATTCAGTTTTTTATCCGGGATAAAAAGTAGCCTATGTAAAATTTCACCTTTCTTAAAATTTCAATAAGTTTTCTTAAAAAACCAAATTCCATTAAAATTGGTTTAAACGGACTGAATTGAACAATTGTAAACCAATTGTAAACCAAAATCTAGACAGAGTACCGTTAGTTTTACGAGCGAATTCTTTTGGAACCGAGGAATATTGCAATGCAATTATACCTACCCAGGGGGCAAAAGCAGTATTGTTTCAATATGACAGTTTTATGTTAGTTTATGGTAGTTTAGGACGTCAAGGTACGTGACCTTGACATCCTCAAAATAAGGATTATAATTCTAAAACACGAACGTCAACAATATTAAAACAATACGGCTTTTAGCGATGGTAGTATCCTGATCATAGAATAAATTATCCCAGATGCTTCCGGGTTCCAAAGACTAAATTATCATAGAATGACACAAAAAACGCTATCAAATCTCCCTTAAGAAGCCTTGTGATATTAATCCCATAGGATACCAAGAATCAACACACGTAAGCCGGAGTTCGGGAAAAACTGGGCGAATTCGGCGACACCCTAGCTTTTCCGATATAACGCATAGAGCACAAGGATTAAGCCGTCCGTCGACGTCACTATTGGCTGTTGTGCGACGATAAACGCAGATTAAACCGGCATCGACGACCGGTAATCCCGCGTCCGACTCGATCGGGTATTTTTAATACGGCCCCCAGTTTCGATTCGACGCTGCGATTTTTTTTATTGAATGTAGAAACGGGTTCGTGGGTTGTGATAGCAGTTTGGTTTACATTTTTATCTCTTAAGCTACAGTTTGCTAGACGACCTTATCTATTCTTTTAAATATTCAATCGCGTCAAAATTAACTACGTATAGATTTTTTTTTTAACATCCACTACAAGTTAGCCCTTGACTGCGGTCTCACCTGATGGTAAGTGATGATGCAGTCTAAGATGGTAGCGGGCTAAACTGTTAGTATGGCAGTTAATTAAACCCATACCCCTATTCGGTATCTACCTGGCATCGTACCGGAACGCTAAATCGCTTGGCGTCACGTCTTTGCCGGTAGTATGGTAATGTATGTATGGTAGTATTTGTATGGAAATGCAACTGCTTGATGACAGATGACAGCTAGCGCTTGATCAATTCCATACAAAAAATAATGGTAGTTAAAATTAACGCGATCGAATAGGTAAAACATCTCCCACTAAGCCTAGTTCCGATACTGCTATCGTTAATTATCGTAACTGTACCATCGAGTGAATTACTGATAAACAGTTACAGTGTCACTGTATCCTTTTTATTTGAACTACAAGGTAGCTCCAGACTGCGGTTTCATTTAGTGGTAAGTGATCATCATGCAGTCAAGATAGTAGCTAGTTACCTGTAAGGCACATGACATGGTGTATTAAACCCATATAGGTACCACTATCAAAAATCTAAAACAGAATTAACTACTCAGTTATATAACCTCAAAAAGTGCGACCTAATTACGTTTAGTGCTATAATTATTGACACTGATAACCTAATAGAGACCTGGATATAGTTTAGATAACGCCTACTTTCCATACATATCATTCAAAATAATATAATATTATCGCGTAATATACGACCGAAATAAATAATCTTATCGATTACTTAGGTCGATTATAATGCTTACACTCGCCCTCCTTTTTTTGTAGGCTGACAAGTTATAATAGGGGTTTGTTTACCAATCAAAATACAACTTTACGCAAGTGAAATATAAAACAATAGCTTTTGCCCGCGGCTTCGCTCACGTTTGATTCGATTTTCATGTAAATTTTAAAGCCCTACTTTATCCTTCCTTAGCGGATGCCTACGTCATATTAATAGCTATCAGTGCACTAATCTCAGCCCGATCTGTCCAGTGGTTTGAGCTGTGCGTTGATACTCGTAGATCATTCAGTCAGTGAGTCACCTTTTCCTTTTATATATTTTATAGATACTCGTAAGTCAAATTTTAAACTTATCAAGTAAATAACTAATTTAAATTAGCCGTTATATTTATAGTTAAGATTACGTTTTATTAGATATAATTTACTATTAATTACTATAACCAGCAGCATTGTATTATTATGCTGGGATAGTAATTGTTTAATTTTAGTTTGTGTTGACGATAATATTATGTTAATTCACACGTACCTACTCATTATAAGACGAATATTTGTACGCCTAGCTACGAGTACGGTATGATATTGTGTTTCAAAAAAAAATGTACGATCTTACTTTACCTATTTCAACAAATAAATTGATTTTGACTTTTTTATACGACTGTCTGAAAAAAGGAGTATATTGTTTTAAGGGTTCATGTATGTATGTATAATATGTATATATGTGAGTTTGTATATTCCACCATAACTTCTATACGCCTGAACGGATTTTGATGAATGAGGTATCATTAGAATCCTTAGCTTATTCCGGGTGACATAGGCTAGTAAAATTTAAAAAAAATAGATAGGTTGACCATGACCCCGTATTAAAGACTAAAGTTGATTTTTTTTTTCCAAAATGAGATTAACTATATTGTCATCATCAAGAAAATGATGAGTAGATTCCAAAAATATATAAGACAATATTTCAATATCCAGTGACTCACAAAAAAATATCATTTAATTATGGCAGTCGTATTTTTTAATTCTTTGAGTTATATTCACTTGTTTGGTGTCTCAGTCTAGTGGCATTGTAGACAAGCGGAAAGCTAAACGATTCGACCAATAAAAAATCCAATAAAGAAATACTCAGACAGTATAAATACAGTAACACAGGTAGTTAGTGCCTACGATGAGCCATTATAAAAAAATGATGTTAGTTGAATAAGCGTAAACACACGGATCTATTCATTGGTGCGACATAAATAACAGGGTCGACGCACCCGTTTCGTGCGTCCACGCAATACGTGTAAATTAGGGTTGTCACCTGCTCTATTATTATTGCAATAACCATTATGGATAATGAAAAATTCTGTACAAAGCATAAAATATTTTACGAGCGAAATACGTAAAGTATTTCATATCGAAGACTCTCGATGTTGCAAATTGTACTGGTAGCTGATGATACATTAATTTAATATTCTTGTTTTTGAGGAGGGGACATTTATGTGAATGCTGGATCGTTAGAATATAATTAGGAAAGTTAGTTAATAGTTGACTTTTTAACTAAGTATGAGTTAAATAAAAATGGTTTTGAATTCCAAATTCTTATTTCCTAACAATCACTTCCGTTAGACAAGTTTGTAAAATGATAAGTTGCTAAGTTCTATTAAAAACGGTTTAATTTTTTTTCTGGTATTGCTCACAATAATAATTCATAATTCATATTTTTTTATTCAAATAAACTTAATACAAGTACTTTTGAATCGTCGAGGGAATCTACCAAAATTTGAACTAAAGCATATTGATTCTTGATTGAAAATATTTTATACATTTATTCTGCAAAACATGAGGCAGCCCTACTAAAAGTAAATAGTGCTTAGCAAGCGATGGGTAAAAAAAAGTTATAATTCACGCTGAAAATTATTGTTAGCGCATGAATAACCTGGCTGGGTCTTAATGAGCCAGACCAGAGACAATTACTTAGAAATTATAAGTTCCCAAATTGCCCCTGATTGCACTTACAAGGCCACAGCTGGGGCCATACTGTCAGAAATACCTAAGCAATATTCCCATGGAGGAAGGAATTACGAGTGCCGTAATATTCCTCAAAATGACAGTTTGATGTCACGTACCTTGACGTTTCTAAAATAAGGATTATAATTCTAAAACACGAAAGCCAACAATAGTGAAACAATATTATGACCGTGGGATATATATTTTTTTTAATCACAAAACTCTTTTTACCCAACGACGCCAAGCCAAAAGGAAGTATACAGTATGCATTATATATGTGTTCGTATCAATAATTAATTAAAATGTAAGTTTCAACGTAGCGCTTAAATTACTGAGCTAATTTTGATGAAGAAGCTGTCATTGATTCGTTAGTATCACAGGTTGGTATGGTCAGGGTGACACAGGCTATTTTATATACAAACAAAATCGATATGACGGACGTTACATAAAATGTCTCTACAATTTCTACTTTGTGGTGTGAAAACCAATCAACGCTCGAGACGATCCTATAGACAAAGCTGAAAGATATATAAATTAAAGAATAACAAACACGTTCCAATAAGCCCGTTAAAGCGAAATCGAGAAATAAAAACTCAAATGTCGTCTAAGGTTAATCTCGACTCGAGACAAGACTCGGCGGTTATTTACCTGCTGTCTCACCTTAAGGCGAATGCTCACGACAGCTGCTTCATAAACGACATCAATTATATATTATAAATGCGAAAGTTTGGATGGATGTATGGATGTATAGATGTATGGATGTCTGTTACTCAATCACGCTCCAACGGCTGAACGGATCTGGATGAAATTTGGCACAGAGATAGATTATAGTCTGGAATAACACATAGGCTACTTTTTATCCCGGAAAATTCCCGCGGGAACCAAAAAACCTCAATCCACGCGGACGAAGTCGCGGGCATCAGCTAGTATTACATATTATTTAATTTTTGTTTGAAGAAATTAAATATCACTTGTGTAGAAAAAATTCATGAGTATACATGCGTTACCTATGGTTTTCCATGCATAAGTAAGTAAGTAAAAATGTACACACATAGGTATAAGGTACATAACATCAGGGTGAGTCTGATAATTCGTATTTTGTGCGAAACGTGTGCTAGACTGAGTGTCTTAAAAAAAATTCTGAATCTAAGTTATTAATGAAACTTACGGAAGCATTACAAATACGAACAATGCGCTTGCTATGTAGAGAAATAGTATGATGTAATTCTACTTAGGTTCCCTCATAATTATTTGTTAATCTCAGCGACTATTCGCCTTAAAACAAATTATAACTTACTAGCTGATGCCCGCGACTACGTCCGCGTTGTTTAAGTTTCTTTGATTCCCGCGGAAACTCCTTAATTTTCCGGGATAAAAAGTAGCCTATGTCACTCTCCAGTTACTCAACTATACCCATGCCAAAAATTACGTCGATCCGTTGCTCCGTTGCGGCGTGATTGAAGGACAAACAAACACACTTTTGCATTTATAATATTAAGTATGAAACTTATATTCAATGAAAAATTTGTCACAACACCAAACTGAGGGTCATAAGCCAAAGCAATAATTATGTTAATCGCACCGTATACGGCCGCACGTTTCGAATGTGAACGTACGTCCCCATACAGTTTATTAACCCGTAACCTTTTATTGACAGGTCATCATTCGGACACGTAAAAACTGACCGTTAAACACGTAACAGAGGGTCTACTCTCTTTCTCTCAAACGAAACTTCGCAAACGAACGTAATTAATCTGTTAATAGACCCACTCAAAATCGTTTAATCCAATCGGTCACGAAAATTTTCTATGGATCCGTACTTCGTCTGCGTGTACGAAAACGAAATAGAGAGGAGCATAGAGATAATAATATGTAGGAGAGGAGTTAACGAAATTTCGTTCGTTTGTTTGCGAAGTTTCGTTTTAGAGAAAGAGAGTAGACCCCCCGGTCTGTGATAAACACGTAGTATTATCATCACTAATTTTAAGCTCAAAGCCCCGCCGCGCCGCCGAGTTGGTTAGTTTATGCGCGCTTTTCTCAGTTACTTTTGAAGGGGTTTTCTTACGGTTTGCACCGGTAGATTTTTTAGAAATATACAAAACTAGCTGATGCCCGCGACTTCGTCCGCGTGGATTGAGGTTTTTCGGTTCCCGCGGGAACTCTTTAATTTTCCGGGATAAAAAGTAGCCTATGTGCTATTCCAGACTATAATCTATCTCTGTGCCAAATTTCATCCAGATCCGTTCATCCGTTGGAGCGTGATTGAGTAACAAACATACATCCATACATACATACATCCATCCATCCAAACTTTCGCATTTATAATATTTATTTGATATTTGATACAGACATACAAACAGACACTCCATACATATGGATTGATATGCAAACAAAAATAATCCATTTAAATGGTCTACAAGCAACGTGCCAATGTATTTATGAAATTCTGATTCTGATAAGCGATTCGCGTGACGACAACATGACGAAAGATCGCGCGCGCGAAAATTGTCCTATATTTTATTCGCGAGTGGTCCGATAATGGGGGCATTCAACCCAGCGATTATGCATTTATATATACAGTCGTATATATTTATTATTTACCATCTTATCAACTCGACGGCTCACTACTGAGCACGGGTCTCCTCTCGGAGTGAGAAGGGTTTGGCCATAGTCCACCACGCTGGCCGAGTGCAGATTGGCAGACTTCTTTTTTATTTTTAATCCACTACAAGTTAGCCCATGAGTGCGATCTCACCTGATGGTAATTGATGATGCAGTCTAAGATGGTAGCGGGCTAACCTGTTAGAAGCATGGCAGTTATATTACACCCATACCCCTATTCGGTTTCTACACGGCATCGTACCGGAACGCTAAATCGCTTGGCGGCACGTCTTTGCCGGTAGGGTGGTAACTAGCCACGGCCAAAGCCTCCCACCAGGCCAGCTACCAGGGAAAATTCAAAAATTATAAATTTCCAAACCCTGAAGGGGATCGAACCCGGGGCCTCCGCACGTTAAGGCAACAGCGCTCAACACTGCGCCACGGAGGTTGTCATAAAACCTTCGAGAACATTATGAAGATCTGTCCGGCGTGAAGGTTTCCTCACGATGTCTTCCTTCACCGTTTGAAGAGAGTGATATTTAACTTCTTAAAACGCACATAACTTCGAAAAGTTGGAGGTGCGTGCCCGGGGGTCGAACCCCGTGTAGGAGGTCGGGTGTCTTAAACTCTAAGCTATCACCGCTTCACAGTCGTATATCATCATCATTAACCGATAGACGTCCACTGCTGGACATAGGTCTCCTGCATGGACTTCCACACGCCGCGATCTTGCGCCGCCTGGATCCAGCGGCTCCCTGCGACTCGTCTGATGTCGTCCGTCCACCGAGTAGGAAGTCTGCCAACGCTGCGCGTTCACAGTGCGGGGACGCCACTCCAGCACTTAGGGACCCCAACGTCCATCGGTTTTTCGAACTATGTGCCCCGCCCATTGCCACTTCAGCTTAGCAACACGTCGAGCAATGTCGGTTACTTTAGTTCTTCTGCGGATATCCTCATTTCTGATTTGATCGCGCAGAGAAACCCCGAGCATTGCTCTCAGTCGTATATATACATACGTAATTGTAAATATGCGAGTTTGCGGCTCGTATGTACATTTTTAGAAGTGTCAGACAAATAGCTGTGTGAATATCATGTTTTTTTTTTGCACGCTACAAAAAAGTGAAAGTGTTATATCGGATAATATTTATTTAATCGCTAGTAATGTTAAGTATACAAGTATAGTATAATTATATTATACTATAATTATATTATAATGTTAATTATATTTTTTGTAACATGCATATTTTGTGAAATGACTTGTAAACTAAATTTTACCAATAAACTGACTATTGACTATTAACTAAAAGGTTTAATGTGTGTAGGAATCTGTGTGTCTGCATCGTAACTCCTAAACGTAATGAACCGAGTTTTTAAAAACCGGCCAAGTGCGAGTCGGACTCGCGCACCGAGGGTTCCGTACAAACCTGTAGTAAGTTTTACGATTTATGACGTATTAAAAATAAAAATTACGTTTGTTGTATGGGAGCCCCCCTTTAATATTTACTTTATTGATATTTAATTATTTATTTTGAAAGGTAATATACAAGTTAATATTCTGTGAAAATTTGAACCGTCTACCTGTTACCGTTTTTAATATTGAGCAAAAAAATACGAAAAAACACGTTTATTGTATGGGGACCCCCCTTAATATATATATTTTTTTAATTTTTAGTATTTGTTGTTATAGCGGCAACGGAAATACATCATTTGTGAAAATTTCAGCTTTCTAGCTATCACGGTTTATGAGATACAGCCTGGAGACAGACAGACAGCGGAGTCTTAGTAATAGGGTCCCGTTTTTACCCTTTGGGTACGGAACCCTAAAAAATGATATTTAAATGATAAAAAAACATGGGAAATAATTGTTCCAACGGCTAATTAATCTTATTGATGACTAGCTGATGCCCGCGACTTCGTCCGCGTGGATTGAGGTTTTTTGGTTCCCGCGGGAACTCCTTAGTTTTCCGGGATAAAAAGTAGCCTATATGTTATTCCAGACTATAATCTATCTCTGTGCCAAATTTCATCCAGATCCGTTTAGCCGTTCAGGCGTGATTGAGTAACAAACATCCATACATCCATACATTCATACATCTATCCAAACTTTCGCATTTATACTAAAGATCTAAAGATCTAATTAATTGATGGTGATAATAAAAAAAGTTTGTTTGATGGCTGAGTTTGTTGTGACTTGCGGGCTCTTTCTTCTCAGACCATGGCGCGTTTGGAACCCTCATAGCTGTAGTTTTAAGATATCGTCGATAATTATCACCTTCACGTCTTATACTTTGTAAAATAAGACGTTCAAAAAGAGTACTGTGTACTAATAGGTATACAGTTTTGAATAAATATACTTTGAATTTGACTTCATGAAAGATGACTTGATTACTCTTAATCTTGTTCTTAGTTTTGATTCAAGAAAATCTGTTTAGCCGTTAAAAGATGATCAGTTTTTTTTTTATTCGAAGTAGTGATTTGAGTAACTTCCACAGATCTCATTGATTCGAAATGTATCCTGTTATTTCAATTTGTTGGGAAGTTTAAAAATTTAACTCTTATTATTTTACTCACACGCAGAAGTAATTGCATCCATCCACATTATCAGGTTATCAAGAAGTTATTACCTGTAACAAAAATAAATAATATTATTTAGTACAGAACAAAATCAAGGTTTTATTTTTTATAAAATATCTCGGTCCCACTCAGAATTTCAGAAGTTCCACAAAGACGGAGTGGCAAGTACCAAATTCAATTTATATATCATTTATATATATATATTTGAAAATTTAGTATACGTGCATAAACACATTGATAAATTCAAGAAGAAAAGTGATTGTCATAATGTCAATACTAGAAATAAAAATAAACTTGTAATGCCTGCTTCTAGGCTTAGTAAAACTAGCAATTCATTTGTTGGAAAGAGTGTCCGCTTCTACAATAAGCTCCCAGAAGATATGTTGAAGATGTCTCTGAATAAGTTCAAAGTTAATGTAAAACGTAAACTCATTGGAAAATCCTATTACCATGTGAAGGATTACTTAAATGACAAGGAAGCTTGGCAATAATTTGCTCTAATGGCTCTGATAGTTCCTTAGTTAAGATGATTTGTGAGATGGTGATAATGAAAAAAAAACCCCCCAGCTGAGTTTGTTGTGGGCTCTTCTCAGACCTGGGCGCGTTTGGAACCCTCGTAGCTTTAGTTTTAAGATACCGTAACAGATTATCACCATCATATTTTTATGTAACTGGACGTCAATAAGTGTAGTGCATCTACCTAAATTGAATAAATATTTATGACTTATGACTTATGACTTATTTCAAACGTTACGCAAAAAATAAAGTACACATAAAAAGATATCAAAAGCAGTACAAAAGACAATGGAGATTTTTCCAAATAAAAGGAAGGCAGCTTATAGCTGTCCCTTTATCATTTCGTTCAGTCTCTCAAAACCTACAATTGTTTCCCCTTTTTGTTATTATGTATATTTTTGAGGGAAATTGTCGTAAATTCTTTAAACGTTTCCTTTCGCAGTTAAGGTTGGAACATACTTAAGAGACGCAACGCGCCACATAAAACTCGACGCTCCGTCGTCGTCGTTATTATCATCATAAATCTAAACTAGCATATGCCCGCGACTTCGTTCGCGTGGTCTACACAAATTTCTAACCCCTATTTTACCTTCTTTGGGGTTGAATTTTCAAAAATCCTTTCTTAGCGCACGTCTACGTCATAAATAGCTCTATCTGCATGCCAAGTTTCAGCCCGATCCGTCTAGTGGTTTGAGCTTTAAGTATATCAAAATATAAAAAACCGGCCAAGTGCGAGTCGGACTCGCGCACCGAGGGTTCCGTACAAACCTGTAGTAAGTTTTACGATTTATGACGTATTAAAAATAAAAATTACGTTTGTTGTATGGGAGCCCCCCTTTAATATTTACTTTATTGATATTTAATTATTTATTTTGAAAGATACAAGTTAATATTCTGTGAAAATTTGAACCGTCTACCTGTTACCGTTTTTAATATTGAGCAAAAAAATACGAAAAAAACACGTTTATTGTATGGGGACCCCCCTTAATATATATATTTTTTTAATTTTTAGTATTTGTTGTTATAGCGGCAACGGAAATACATCATTTGTGAAAATTTCAGCTTTCTAGCTATCACGGTTTATGAGATACAGCCTGGAGACAGACAGACAGACAGACAGCGGAGTCTTAGTAATAGGGTCCCGTTTTTACCCTTTGGGTACGGAACCCTAAAAAGAGTACAAGGCTGAAATTTGGCGTGCAGACAGCTATTATAACGTAGACCTCCCCTAAGGGGACCTAGACCCACAAGGTGGTAAAATCGGGGTTTGAAATTTGTTTTAAAATAACATAACTTAACGTAATTGAAGCCCCAGGCCAAAGCTTTCTTCTTTTCTTCTTCAGAACATCACAGCGTAAACCGCTCACTTCTGTGGTGCAGTGACTTGCGCTGGGTCTCATTTCTAAGTATGTTTCCACCTTAAGCATTTCCTTTCACCGTTACGGTTGAGACGTTTTCGTGAGATCGGTAAGAGAGAAACCTCTACATAAAAGAATCTTTTTATTGCCCATTCCATATAAGGCAGGAAACGTGATTTTGAGTTAGCTACGAACACTGTATATTTGAATCAATAGTAACTACGACTATAACTTGGAAATGAATTGCACTGCTCTGATAGTTCCCTCTCTCCTATGAGAGTGGAGGCCTGTGCCCAGCAGTGGGACGTTAATGGGTTGTAGTGGTGGTGGTGGGGCTCTGATAGTTCTATATTAATATTTTAGTGATAATAACCGGAACCGACGGCTTAACGTGCTCTCTGAGGCCCGGGGGTTGAACACCGCCAATATTTCTGACTCTGGGCTAGTACTGAGAATTTCTAGTCAGAAAAACCCAATACTTACTTATTGCCAGACTCCGGACTCGAACCCGGGACCTCGTCGGCTGCAATCGAACATGCTGACCAGTAGACCAACGAGGCAGTCGGAGAAGCGAATTCATCGGTAAAGCATATTCGTGTAACATTTTTTATACTTAATAATGTATTTTGCGTATGTTTTTGTAAATAACATAGTAGGTACTAAAAGAAAACGTGTTACAAAGCAAATTTTCTTTCCACGTTTCCCCTAAACGCTAATATATTTCGTTGTATATGAGTTCTTCCCCTTTATTACCACAGTTCAAAGTTATCCAAAGTTAAATATGGTGTTGCCACACCAACGTATCATGGTTATTGGCTGTTATTGTTTTGTATAATATGGCATCCATAAATGAAAATTGGCTTTTACGAAAAAAAAATCTCTTTTTCCTATCCAGTATCCACTAGCTGATGCCCGCAACTTCGTTCGCGTGGATTGTGTTTCCGTTGGGTTTTCCGTGATGGAAAGTAGTCTATGTGCTATTCCAGACTATAAAATCTATCTCTGTGCCAAATTTGAATAACAAACATCCATTTATATATTTTTTTTAAATTATTGTATGTGATGCAAAAATTCCGCATTTTGGTGTTTACGAGGGATTCACAAATGGCCCGGGTAGGGGGGTAACCATAACGCAAGTAGGGGGTAACCACGATCCAAGGGGAGAAGCGACCAAGCACAAAATGGATAGTACAACCATATCGTCCCTACACGCGCTGCCAACAGTTTACCATAAACTTTAATAACACACATTCTTTATACCGTTCATGCGATGATCAAGATTTAAACATCTAGATAAGTAAGATATTATCCAGTCGTGGTCTGAAAATATTTTGTCTTAATTAAATGAAATGAAATTATTTATTTATTTTACCTACCTGTAGGAAAACTTGCGTCACTGTTTTTTATCCACTTCAAGTTAGCCATTGACTGCGATCTCACTTGATGGTAAGATGTGTAGCGGACTAACCTGTTAGGGGCATGGCAGTTATATTAAACCCATATACCCCTATTCGGTTTGTACACGGCATCGTACCAGAAGGCTAAATCGCTTGGCGGCACGTCTTTGCCGGTAGGGTGTTAACTAGCTACGGCCGAAGGCTCCCACCGGGCCAGACCAGGGAAAATTCAGAAATTATAAATTCCCAAATTGACCCTGCAGGGGATCGAACCCGGGACCTCCGCACGTTAAGACAACAGCACTGCACACTGCGCCACGGAGGTCATCAAATGACTTATGATAAATCAAGACTCTACCACCGGTTCGGAAATTTAATTCTACTGAGAAGAGTCGGCAAAAAGCAGTTGCTCTATTCGCTCAGCAGTTGCTTCTTATAAAATTCGATCCTGCGGTATCAAGGTATTCATAATGTACTCAATACTCAACAAGTTTATCCATACTATCATATTATATCATCATATCATACTAATATTATAAATGCTAAAGGATGTTTGTTTCTTGGTTTTTGGTTTGTCCTTCAATCACGCCGCAACGGAGCAACGGATCGACGTGATTTTTGGCATGGGTATAGTTGAGGACCTGGAGAGTGATCACATCACAATCAGAATAGTACATTGTTCACCGAGGGGAGAAAGTGACCGATTACTATCGAGGGTGTAGTTTGAGGCCCGAGGCGTAGCCGAAGGGCCGCAATACACGCGAGGTAGGAATCGTACTTTCTACCGAGTGATACATAGTGCTTTATACTACACCTGCGAGGAAAATAAGCGATAATTAGTGATTAAACGAACTTACAAAGGTTTAAAATAATAAATAAAATAAATATTTATTATTTCAGGCAATTTTACAAACCCATATTCAAAATACAGAAACATAAAAAAAATAAAAAAACAAAAAAAAAAAAAAAAAAAAAAAAAAAAAAAAAAAAAAAACCCAAAAAAAAAAAAAAAAACAAAAAAAAAAAAGAAAAAAAAACAAAAAGAAAAGGTTTAGGTTAATAGTTAATAATAGTTAATAGTCCTTAATTAGGTTAGGCTAGCTAGCTTTAATTTCTAATGTTTTCAAAAAATTTAAAAAAAAAAATTTAAAAAAAAATGACGTTCTATCATAACTATATGAGTCGCTTCATTCGAAGCTTCACTATCACAACTAGACTACATTTTGAGGATTATTTCAATATAGATTTCGATATCGACAATCGACATCGATATCGACAATCGACATCGATACCGACAATCGACATCGATACCGACAATCGACATCGATACCGACAATCGACATCGATACCGACAATCGACATCGATATCGATATCGACTATCAATATCGGATATCAATATCGACTATCGATATCGATAATCGACGTCGATGTCGACAATCGACATTCACCATATTATTTGACTTTTCTATGTCAAATATGGTGAAGCTGCTTCTAATATTATATTTCCGTATGGTAAGACATCCAAATTCTCAACGTCCATACCATATTTACTTAAAATTAAAAAACAACAGCGCGTTAGAAATGGATTTTCATACAGTTTTCTCCCCGCTTAGCACGTTAGAAATGAAATTTTATACATCTTTTCCTCCCGCTTAATTGGTTTGTAGCAATGACGTACTTTCTACCTCGTTTTGACAAAAGCAAGAGGGTACTTTCCGAGCGGGTGTAGTATAAAATCTATAATCACATCACATAGCGAGCTTCTAACACAGATGACGTGTACATGCAATTATGAACCTTAAAGTGGTAAACATTTTCAGACCACAACTGTACGCATATATGAATTGCTGCTTAGTGAAAAATAGACGTAAACACCCCATATGGGCGTTAAACTATGAATAATGTATGTCAATATTTAAGCATTACCATTTTTTCTCCTCGAAATCTGGGTTGAGATTTTATAAAAAATTTGCCGGTCGTTCAACTTTTGCTCGTTTAAAGCAGATGCTAATATGTTACGTCATGATTTCATGCGATTTATATGACATTTAATGAATATGGTAAATTGTTTCCTGGGGCCCTATTACGTATTTAATGTAACGATCACAATCACGTCCTCTGATTGATTTGATACGAGTATATTCTCTGATATAAGTAAAGGTGTAAAATGACTTGAAATATCTTCACAGGATATTATCTTCTAGCCAATCTGATATTTGATTAAGAAATCTTTGTTTTTAAGAGCCATCTGTCCATCTATCGCCAAAAGCTTCTTCCTCGCAAATTAGAGAAAAGCACTATACAAGTCTCGGCCAAAATAGCAATTCACGGCCTCGGCTGGCGCCTCGTCTTTTTAAAGTCACTCGGGAAGTCCTTGGCTTCGCCTCGTCCTTCGAATGTTACTCAGCCATGAATTGCTTTATTTCCAGCCTGAGCAGTAATCTATACTATGAATGAATACCTACCTACTAATTATTACTATACCTACTTACCTACTAATCCATAATAATATAATATAAACTACATGATGTCCGCGACTTCATCCGCGTGGATTAAGGTTTTTCAATTCCCGCGGGAACTCCTTCATTTTCCGGGATAAAAGTAGCCTATGTCCTCCCCGGGGATGCAACCTACCTCTGTACCAAATTTCAATAAAAATCGGTTTAAAAGATGGGCCGTTAAAGCGTAGCAGACAGACAGACAGACAGACGGACAGACAGACAGACACACTTTCGCACTTATAATATTTTTATAATATTAGTAGGTATGGATGCGAAAGTGTGTCTGTCTGTCTGTCTGCTACGCTTTTCCGGCCCATCTTTTCAACCAATTTTGCTGAAATTTGGTATAGAGGTAGGTTATATCCCGGGGAAGGACATAGGCTACTTTTTATCCCGGAAAATTATGGAGTTCCCGCGGGAATCAAAAAACCTTGATCCACGCGGACGAAGTCGCGGGCATCATCTAGTATTATTATATTCGAAAGTTTGGATGGATGGATGGATGTTTGTTACTCAATCACGCCGGAACGGCTGAATGGATCTGGATGAAATTTGGCACAGAGATAGATTATAGTATGGAATAACACATAGGCCACTTTTTATCCAAAAACTAAAACCACGCGGACGAAGTCGCGGGCATCAGCTAGCCAAATAAATATTATAAATGCGAAAGTTTGGATGGATGGATGTATGGATGGATGTTTGTTACTCAATCACGCCGGAACGGCTGAATGGATCTGGATGAAATTTGGCACAGAGATAGATTATAGTCTGGAATAACACATAGGCTACTTTTTATCCCAGAAAATTAAAGAGTTCCCGCAGGAATCAAAAACTAAAACCACGCGGACGAAGTCGCGGGCATCAGCTAGTCAAATAAATATTATAAATGCGAAAGTTTGGATGGATGTATGGATATATGGATGGATGTTTGTTACTCAATCACGCCGGAACGGCTGAATGGATCTGGATGAAATTTGGCACAGAGATAGATTATAGTCTGGAATAACACATAGGCTACTTTTTATCCAAAAACTAAAACCACGCGGACGAAGTCGCGGGCATCAGCTAGTGTACTATAATTGTCACCTAGTAAATACGAGGCGTATTAATTTATGATATACCCAGTCATTGTTCAAACCCACTACCCTTGGTCACCATCCACGCACTGTAACTAGGCCATCACGATCAAAGTCTTCTCAGATTAAAGATAATTTTAACGAACCGGCGATATTGATTATGGCTTTTGTAACCTGACCCTCATTTGATTTGCTCAAGATGTCAATATCTATATAAGGTGGATATGCCGTGGGTGGCTGTGTACTCGTTCGTTTTACTTATAAAACCAATGATATAATAACTAAGAAATACATTTTAATTACATACATTAACTAGATGATGACGCGTTGATTAAGGGGTTTTTTTATTCCCTTTATATCTGATTTTCTGGGATAAGAAGTAGCCTATTTTCTTCCCCGGCATGCTCGTCAAAATCGATTGAACGGATGGGTCACGAAAACGTAGCAGACGGGCAGACAGACAGACGGGCAGACAGAGACACTTTAACGGCCCTTCTAAGTAAGTTTTAATCTTGACCAACATTGGAACAATACGTAGCATCAACATAAAAGATACTTCTTGTCCTGGAAAATCAAAATAATGGACCTACTCGTAGTCTTGTGGAACAAGCTACGGGCATGATGTGGTAATAAATTAACAGTACTTAAAGAAGCAAATATTTTATTTTATTTATTTTATTCCACTACAATTTAGCCCTTGGCCCCAATCATGTAAGAATGGCCGATCAAACGTTAAAGATTTTCGTCAAAGTAAAATAAATCATAAATGCATTGAATTAGAGCTCAATTTCGTCTGCCCATTCTTATACGTTTAGGTATGTACGATACCCTGAACGTATAAGAATGGGCAGACGAAATTTAGCTCTAATTCAATGCTGTCATGGTTTATTTTACTCTGACGCCGAACCTTTACCATTTGATCGACAATTCTTACGTAATCGGGGGGCTTGACTGCGATCTCACCTGATGGTAAGTGATGATGCAGTCTAAGATGGTAGCGGGCTAACCTGTTAGGGGTATGGCAATTATATTAAACCCATAGACCTAGTCGGTTTCTACACGGCATCGTACAGGAACGCTAAATCGTTTGGCGGCACGTGTTTGCCTGTAGGGTGGTTACTAGCCACGGCCGAAGTTTAATAAAGTTCGACACTAATTGAGTGTTTTTATATTTTTAAACCTAATAACATGAAGCACTTACCAAGTTTAACGCATAATAATATTATCTAGTACTGACCTAAGTGCTAATTTGTAATTTTAGCACTTAACAGCGAGTTAAGTACACAAGGCCGTAATAATTACTAATAAATAATTACAATGTTTATGATATCTAGTGCTATGCAGAATATCAATGACACCGACCGTTCCGAGTGAACGTCCAAATGTAAATGAAGGTTACAAATTACAATCTAATCTTGACCTTAATAGGAAAATGCTTGATTACAATTTATGTTTTATATGTTCATGACGTTGCGCTGATAGTTCTTTGGTTTTTCTATATCTGCGTGACCCTTGGCCCTTGGTCAATTATGTTAATGATTTTTATAAATTACCACAGAGCTTTGGGTGTTAGAATTTAATCAAGATTCATAATTGGTATTTGCGTATATTCTGTAATAGCTACTTTACTTTTATTTTTCCAGTAGACGATGTCCGGGATTTCTTCTGTGTGGATTTCGATTTTTGCAATATTTTCTAGATTACTACTAGTTGGGAATTTTCCGATAAAACAAGTGAGTTACAACCGGTGATACATTTATATTTAATCACGATAGTTTAAACATTTTAAAAAATCTAGATTAATAGTAGTAAGAAGTTTAATAATTATTATGTCCTACCCAATCCAAGGAATGCAAACATATTACCTCAGTACCAAATTTTGTCTAAATCGGCTTAACACGTCATTTGCTGTGAGAAATTAATACCTGATGGACAGACACACTTTCGCATTTATAATAATATACTAGCTAATATACTAGCTTTTACCCGCGACTTCGTCCACGTGATCTACACAAACTTCAAATCCCTATTTTACCTCATAAAGAGTTGATTTTAAAGAAGCTTTCTTAGCTAATGCCTACGCCATAATAGCTATATGCATGCCAATTTGCAGCCCGATTCGTCCAGTGGTTTGTGCTGTGCGTTGAATGTTGATAGGATCAGTCAGCCAGTCAGTAATTTCCTTTATATATTTAGAAGTATGGATCCCTATAGAAATACAATCTAAAATATCACGGCAACATAAATCGATACTCGTCGAAATATGAACCAGGGATCCGTACACTAATCGGTTCTTCCACATCACCGAACATTTTACGTATCGATAGACACTCGATAGACGCATGCCACGGCTATACGAGTACATTCTACAGTTTACCGGCGCGATACTCGCTTGGAAATGAGAAATGGGAAATAGAGAACGGGAGGTTAGTTCAAATAGGGGAATAAACTGGATTTGTTTATGAGTTAAGTCTAACAGGGATTTTTGTTTTCTATAGAACGTGATTTACTTCATTGATATTTTAGGTATTAAGTAGTACAGAATACTTTGATTGTTCGATAAAATATTGGGCGCCGACTTCAATAACGACCTACAATATAAGTTTGGTTTTTTAGTTCATCAGCTTAGATGAAATAGGTCTAAAAGTATTTTAAAATTTTAGTTCATTAAATTAAATTGGTTTTGAAAGTATGTTATATAAAAGTATATAATACTTTTGAAGTAGCTCCGGTCTATCTTCGGTTTTAGTATCCTAAAATAATTAATTCAAATATTATTCGTAAAATAACATTTCCAATATAAAAAAATTACAAATATTCACGTTTTACAGTACGTAATTAATATTTATTTTTAATTTAATGTGAGTATTTTTTATGCAATGCTGCATTCACTTTACAAAAGTCGAGGTAATTTTTAAATGTCCCACAAATTTTAATGCCGCTGCAGGACGCGCCAGATTTTTCAAAGTAACATATTAATACACAAGAAATTTCGGCGTCATTCCATTGCCACACTTAACGTCCAAATTGACAGACTATTTTCGTGACACTGTCTTAAAATGTAAAGTTTGTAATAATTTTGTCTTTTCAAGTTTATGTCTTTTTATCCCGTTTTATTTCATTTTAATGGGATCGGATTCGGCAAATTGCCTGGCTGTTTTTTTTTTAAATTTGCGTTAAAAATTCTGGGCGTGAAATATTTTACGGGTCACCCAATTACTTATTTATTTAGTAAACATTTTTGGTCATTAGGTGGATCAGTGAACTTACTTTAATTTCATTCTCGAATAATAAAATAATTATGTACAAGTACTACAAATCTTCCATTTTAAAAATACGTGAAAGTTGGTACATGGCTGAATATGCTATGTACCAAGAAATAATTTCAGAAAGAATTTCAGAAGATTTTGAAAAGAAGAGAAGAATTGAATTTAAAGATTGAAGTTTGTAATTATGACGTAGGCAATACCCTACGTCATAATTTCAAACTTCAATCTTTTTATTCAAATAAACTTTTACGAGTGCTTTTGAGACGTCGAGTCACAAGTGAATCTACCGCTAGTTCGAAATGCCACTTCTACCATTCGTTAACTCTCTGTATGCCAAGTTACAGCCCGATCCGTTAATTCGTTTGAGCCTTTGAACTGTGCGTTGATAGATCAGTCAGTCACCTTTCCTTTTATACTATATTTAGATGGAAAGATAGGTGAAACAAACAAAATATTACAAAACGAAACCTCAGATTACACTAGTATTAAGTACGCCCACTCAATCATCAATTTTGATCTAACCTTCAACGATTCGTATTTTTTTCTAAACCAATTTCCTAACAATGCCCTACCTACTCGCACCCACCAACCATTGAAGAGATACAATCTCGAGTTAAACTACCTCGCGTGTTCCAACTTCCACGTTTTGGGGGAGATTATGCGCTGGTTAAATACAAGAACCTGCTACTTATTAAGGCGACGCTCCTAAAACACAAAACAGTTGAAGTAAGTGTCGCTATAAAAATAAAACATCAGTTGGAGATCGGTTACGTAATTTGTATCTGTGTATTACTTCAGTTTAATAAATCCAGGAATAATAGTTTCTGTAATTTGTCATAATATTACTAGTCGCTAAAAGAAAGCTACTAATTAAAATTATTTTTAATAGGTTGTCTGCAAAATATCCCTTTCAGTGATAAAACCGGCCCTGAGCACTTTGTTTTCTGTACATCTTAAGTTTTCTTGGTTAGGTTATGTTTGTGCAGGAATTAAAAATATATATCGAGCTATAATTTCTTGGGAGTAAAAAAAAATCTAGTCTTTCGGACAATAGGTAATAATTAATTTAAAAACTCAAAATGACATGATTTATTGAATGAAAAAATACAATATTCGAACAAATCTTTGTACACAGATTTGATACCAATATGCCGTGTGTTCGGCTGTGTATAAAGTTTGGGAATACCACGTTTGTTGTTGGCAAAAGTTTGAAGCCCTTTAAACACAAGAGCCTGTAACCTATTAAGTTTTGTATATGAAACTTCCGGTTCTTCGATTTGCCAGTGTAATAATTTGTTAAAACAATGGCTGTGATAATTACTACGTCCAAACCGATTTACCGTCGAGATTGTTGAAATGAGACGTTGAAATTTCAACACGGACTAAATTATTTATAGTGTTGGGGGAGTTGTATCGGCAATCTCGTAAATATATCGGTAAATACAGAAAGCCGTAAACGTCGTATCAGACTTTCGATTGATAGAAAGTGATATTAGAAATTTTTTAGCAAATATATTTTTAAATGAATCATATATGACAGTAACATAAAAACTATGCTAGGAAGTGAGAATCTATCGCAAAGTACATTATTTACTAACACTTATCTATTACTTACTGATTCACACATTATCTGGACATCAAAAAGTTTTTACCTGAAACAAAAATAGAAAAATAACTAACTACTTAAAACTTTTACGTTCATCCATTCAGAGGAGAATTATATTAGGAAAGTATTATTTTAATTTTGTAGTAGACTAATACAAAATATAATGTCCATAAAAAATACATACATCGATATATTTTTTTATTTAAAACGCATCTCTAATTACAAAACAGATTTAGTCTTTTGTTCTGGTATAATAATAATTAACAAAAGCATTATCACTTTCGTATTACCCTACACTTAATTGCCTCTTCATTATGGCCATTAAGGGTATACTTACAATCGCGTTAAAATGAGATTTGTTACTTAAGATCTGAGAAATAAAGATGTTACACTTCAAGATAATCTTATTTCTTTGCGACTTTTTACTGCATTTTTTAATCACAGATCATCATTATGTTTTACTTGATGCAATCTTAATCTACGTTAGTCGATACGTCTTACTAACTTTTACGAAATATACAATGTAGGTCTAAAATAAATTGATGTGAAATCCTCTTTTAAATTAATTAGTAGAAAAAACTGATAAAATACAAATCTGAGTAAATTAGTAAAAGTTAAGATTAAATGTAGCGTGTAAAAATATTATTTTCCAAAAGTTAAAGTTAAATCCAAAGTTATGTTATCTTGTTTAATAATTAGATATTAAGCCTGAACACAACTAAGTACACAGACCCGTTACAAATAGGGACGTGACTAGACAGATATTTTCTTATATCGACAACTGCTTTTGGAGTAACTATTTTCTGCTAATACTGATTTAAAATTACTGTATAATATTATGATCTTGATTAAATGCTCATAGCCGACTTTTAACTGAAGTATCACAATATTATGGTAGTCATTTAGGGCGCCTTCAAATTTGCCGCAAAGTGCCGCGCGGAAGCAGCGCGGCTGCAGCGCTGCGGTCGCGCTGCTTTGTAAATCCATATAAATAAAAAACACGCGACTGCAGCGCTGCACCCGCGCTGCGGCCGCGCATCAGTTCATCGATCGACTAGTGACGGGACTGCGCACGTACTTTTGTTCAAGTCTAAACATGAACGAAAATCAGGTATGAACGAAAATCAGGTAGAAGAATTTATCGATGAGGTTGAGAGTCGTCCAGCAATATGGAATTCGAAGTCCGACAAGTACAGCAATAAAATCGAAAAGAAAAAAGCTTGGGAAGAAATATGCATTAAATTTATTGACAATTTCACAAACAAGACTCCAAGTGAAAAAAAATGAAGCATGTAAGTATAATATTATGTATTGTTAATACAACTACTTTATATTTTCGTTGTTTCGTATTAAGTAATAGTAACACAGTGCAGTGTTTCTTCGTCAGAGTCCATCGTGAAAATAAAATATATATGTACAACCCTATGATGTTCGAGCCTCGCGACAAGAGCGCGGCCGCAGCGCTGCAGCCGCGCTACGCTTTGCGGCAAATTTGAAGGCGCCCTTAGACCGATGTTAGTATATGTTGTAGAAAAGTGGTACTAAATAAAAACAATTTACATCGTCTTCACCAAGAATTTCTACAGATGCGCATTGATCGTCATTCCACCTAATGAGAAATCCATTACCTGATAATGATTAAGATTTTGTGGTTATTTCTGCACATAAATTTTTATTTCGAATTCTTTTATGTGTAGCTTATCCATCATAGTTTTCGTTATCATTGACCAAACTATCGATAAATAATACCGTAGACACACATAGTCGTCACATGCCTAGTTGTAACTGGTACACGTATCAGCATTAATCCCAAAGCATGGTGCCAAGATACTTCTAAAAATCCAATTGAAGCACTTACAACTCACGTAAGTACAATTTGTGCAAACGCTCTTGACTTTTATTGCCCGTTATACCGATATTGGGAAGAAGCACGGATCCCCTTAGAGCTAGTAGGAAATTTTGGCGACGTAGGTATTAGATAAAATCTGAAAGTCTTTAAAGTAAAATGCATTGGTCTAGGAATACGACTAACTGTCCGCCTTATTGTGATTTGAGCTGGAAATATATTTTAACTAGCTGCGCGTCCGCGTGGTTTAAGTTTTTTTTTATTCCCGCGGGAGCCTACGAGTATGTCACTCTCCAAGTACTCAACTATACCCATGCTAAAAATCACCTTTACTCCCGCGGGTAGGTACTCCATAATTTTCCGGGATAAAAAGTAGCATAGGTCCTCAACTATGCCCATGTCAAAAATCATATTAATCCATTGCTTTGTTGCGGCGTGAATGAAGGACAAACCAATATAAGCCAACAAACAAACACACTTTCGCATTTATAATATTATAGTAGTAAGTAGTAGTAGTATGATTCAATATACATACCAACATACGAATGCGGATATGTATTTATCTGACATTCATTTATAAATCCGTTTTAAACTCAATTTAATACAAAGATAGCTTACATCTACGTAGGCTACTATTTACTCGGGAAAATCAAAGAGTTTCGACGATATTTTAAAAACGCCGATACTTCCCACATGCCCTCAGGCTATATTGGAGAAAAGAAGCCGTCTTTGATTCCATTGCCATGGCAACGTATTGTTAAGGCTCAGTGCCTCTTGCACCTGTATCCTTTGTGTTCAATCATCTTAAGTATTTTATTGCATTTGACGGCGGTGCATAGCCTATCGACTACCTGCAAGACATTGTTCGCTTTGAAATCAGGGGGTCTACTCTCTTTCTCTCAAACGAAACTTCGCAAACGAACGTAATTAGTCTGTTATTAGGCCCACTCAAAATCGTTCAATCCAATCGGTCACGAAAATTTTCTATGGATCCGTACTTCGTCTGCGTGTACGAAAATGAGATAGAGAGGAGCATAGAGTTATTAATAAGTAGGAGAGGAGTTAACGAAATTTCGTTCGTTTGTTTGCGAAGTTTCGTTTTAGAGAAAGAGAGTAGACCCCCAGTTTTCTTCACTGAAAATTAATCTTATGCTACATTAGTTTTTATGAAAATCTAATGTATAATACTACTAATGCAATGTTACTTTTTTTTTCAAGATAAACATACAAAATAATATTACAAATATATACACTAGCCATCCTCTAAAAACTTTAATATAACGTTTATACAAGGATGGCCAGTTCACATTGCAATGATTAGTAAAAAATATTTATGTAGGTTCTTATACATAATATAAATTATTAAGTGAAACAAAAAAAAAAGTTAGTTCTATTATAATTAATATTACGGTCTTCCGTCTTGTGTTTTTCCTAGAATAATTGTAATAAAATTCAAAATACATATACAGAACTTAATTTAAATGAAATAAAAAAAAATTGCACGACCTTTACTAATTTCTAAATAGCAAAGAAAATTCACTATTTCAATGAACAGCGTAGCACAGGTTCAATAGAAAACACCAAAAAAATACTCTAAACAATTTTATGAAAATCTTTAACTAATATTATAAATGCGAAAGTGTGTTTGTTTGTTGGTTTATTGGTTTATTGGTGTGATGGTTTGTCCTTCAATCACGCCGCAACAGAGCAACGGATCGACGTGATTTTTGGCATGGGTATAGTTGAGGACCTGGAGAGTGACATAGGCTATTTATCCCGGAAAATTAAGGAGTTCCCGCGGGAATCAAATAAAGTTGAACCACGCGGACGAAATCGCGGGCATCAGCTAGAAGTTAGCCTAATCTACTTACTATTACATAATATATTATGTACCTTCAAATCAAGAGTGAATAGGCATCTTCTAGGCAAGCGCGCTCCACTTTAGGCTGCATCACCATTTGCTAGCAAGTCTGATTGCAGCCAAGCGCTAAGTATATATTATTTAAAATAAAAATAAAATTAAAAAAAACATTTTAAACTTATTTTAGACAGTAAAAGAACAATTCAACCGATTTATCTATATCATTCAGAACGCCCGGAGAGATAAGCGGCACCCTTTGATTTGCATCATGATCACAATTCGCTTGCATCACAAGATAGTCACCACGCCCTACCATTTGTGAGATCGCTCCCTCAAAATTGAGATTGCCTTCATTCGTGAATAGAAAATCAGTGAATTAGAAAGGAACGGTGATATTTAAATTTCAAGGATTAACTCCGACTGCTGTACCTTATAATGTTGTAATACTTGTAATAGCATCACTCATGATATGTGAGTGTACCTAGGTAATAATATTGTCTTGGTTTACATTACTGTTTATTTTAATAAATCCTATAGATTACCACATAAAATGTCTACGACTAAATTCGCGTGGATTTAAGCTTTTTCAATTTTTTTATTACAACTATGATTTTCCAGAAAACTACTTGGGTTAGTAACGTTAAATTGGATGATGCCATTAAGCCAACTATACATGGACTGAATAGAGCAAAAAGGACATATGATGAGGTTTATTTAAAACAATTATGTGACGATTATATTAATGACCACTATAGCGACTATTATAAAATATTTACGGATGGTGCTAAAGATAAAATTACTTCTGGAGCTGCCTTCCTGGACTACCAGAACTTACATTCTGTAAAATTCAAAATTGATAATAACGTGTGCATTATGTATGTGGAACTTTTAGCTATTTTGGAGGCCTTATCCTATATTTCTTCGATTCAGGGCGACCAATTTGTTATTTTTTCGGACTCAAAAAGTGCACTTCAGCATCTTGCTCGCTGTACATCTAACGTAAGAAGTACACCCGTAGCATATACAATTTTGAGTCTCATACATAATTTTAATAATGAATCAAGAAAGATAGTTTTGCAGTGGATACCATCACACATAAATATAATTGGTAATTCTATGGCAGATCAACTGGCTAGAGAGGCAACTTATGAGGGAATTGAAATGACAGTTTTACCGTTTTATACAGATTGTTTTTATATAATTAAAAATAAGTGTTATGAGCTTTGGAAAGAATTTTTTGACAGAAGGTCAAAAGAAAAAGGCATCTGGTACAAGACCTTACAAGCTGAACCGTTTAGAACTCCCTGGATACAGATACCTTCCATGAAGAGAAGGGAAATTGTTACCATCTTACGACTTCGTTCAGGACATATTCCGTTCAACAAATTCGCGTATTTAATGGGTAAGGCTCCTACACCTAATTGTACACAGTGTGACGTTGTGGAGGACGTCTTCCATGTTTTAATGGAGTGTGTCCGGAACGAGGTCGTGAGACGCAGGGTGTTCAAATATTGTAGTATTCTAAAATACACTGGTGGAATTAATATAGTTTTAGGACAATTAGAATCACACTCACTTAAAAATTTGATAGATTTATATACATGTGCATTAGAATTAAGAACATAAAATATAAGTTTTTGTGGCCTTAACAGAGCGTCGTAGTCGCTAAGCGACCAAGCTCTTTAATAAAGATTGAAAAAAAAAAAATATATTGTCTGTTTTCACAATACCTATACTTTTTCGACAATATTTGGTTAAGACAAAGCTTGCATCTCAGAAACAGAAAAAGGCTAGGTTATACCGAAAATTTGAAGCTATACTATATGATTTATAAATTTAAAAACCCAAATCCAAGTCTATATTATTGTCATTCAATATAAAGGTTTTTATTTTTTTTAGTTATAAAAGTGGCTAATTCACATTTTTTTTAAAATATTTTCAATTCAATATACTAAAGAAAAAATACGTATAGTAGAAAAAAAAATTAAAAAGTTTAGACTAAGTTACAAGGTGCACCCAACATTCGGTTCTAACTAGTAGGTATATTGATACTAAAGAAAAACAAAAAATACGGATAGATGCACCCAACATTCGGTTCTAAACAAAATAATATGTAATTCAAAAATTAAAACCGCTCCGATTAGGAATCCGTCGGCCTTAACACACTATTCTCGTATTGTTCGAATTGTGCGAGAGTAAGTTTTTTTATCTCTTAACCTCGGTTTAAAATTGCGAAACGGTTCGCATGAACGTATTACGTGTCCATTATACTCGCGAGTACGTAACACCTACCGACCATTATCACGGTCGAAGACGCAAAGAAACTTGACCTTAGTTATACTTAATACTGGATTACTACTTGATTTATTGTTATTTTTAATTAGTCCGTTTTTTTATGTAATACTAGAGCTGATGACCGCGACTTCGTCGGCGTGGTTTGATTTTTTTATTCCCGCGGAAACTCTTTAATTTTCCAGGATAAAAAGTAGCCTATGTCACTCTCCAGGTCCTCAACTATACCCATGCCAAAAAACCACGTCGATCCGTTGCTCTGTTGCGGCGTGATTGAAGGACAAACAAACAAACTTTCGCATTTATAATATCAAGTATGTTATGAAACTAGATGATAATTTTACGGGATAAAAAGTAGCTTATGTCCTTCCCCGGCATGCAACGGCCTATCCCTGAACCAAATTTTATTAAAATCGGTGGAACAGGTGGGCCGTGAAAGCCTAGCTGACTGACAGACAGACACACATTCGGATTTATAATATTAGATAGATAGATACATTCTTTATTGCCACACAAACATAAAGATATAAAGTAAACAAGTACTGAAAACAAAGTTGTATTTTTATTAGTATGGAATATGGATACTCCGATTGTTACCTTTTTTTTATCCACTACAAGTTAGCCCTTGACTGCGATCTCACCTGATGGTAAGTGATGATGCTGTCTAAGATGGTAGCGGGCTGACCTGTTAGGAGCATGGCAGTTATATTAAACCCATACCCCTATTTGGTTTCTACACGGCATCGTACCGGAATGCTAAATCGTTTGGCGGCACGTCTTTGCCGGTAGGGTGGTAACTAGCCACGACTAGAGGTGGCCGTTTTTAAAACAACGTTGCTCACCAACGATGTTAATATATGATGTTGGCATCCGTTGCCGAAATGTTGAACAACGGATGGGAGCAACACCGAACAAAGTACTCTGTGTTAGTACTATTATACATATTATTCTGTGTCTGTGGTAACAACTAACATAACAGAAATTCAACGCGATCACGCCGAATAATGCCGAGTGCCGACAATAACCGACAACGACCGATGTCATACGACGATGGCAGCCGAACGTTAAAACAATTTGACGGTTGTTTCAAGGCTAATAAATAAGTCCATTACGTTGAAGTAAGATGGCATCGCACTTCAATATAACAAGTAACAACGTTTATGAAAACGCCAACCAATAACCATACATGTTATGATGTTACCTACATAGCGCTAGCTGGATGTCCGACACCGTTGTCGGAAACAACGATGTTGACAACGGGTGACGGCATCGAAACAACGTTGAGCAACGATGGTGAAAAATATCAAAAACGCCCATGACTAGCCACGACCGAAGCCTCCCACCAGGCCAGACCGGGAAATTGAGAAATTATAAATTTCCAAACCCTGCCGGGGATCGAACCCGGGACCTCCGCACGTTAAGGCAACAGCGCTCAACACTGCATCACGGAGGTCGTCCAACCATTAATCCACCTGCCACCTGATGTAATCATTTTAAACAGGATTGGTACATAGCCACATCATTCTTTGCTATTGTTATGAGAACATACTTAATAAAAAATAGGCTGACATTAATTGAAAAGATCTTGCAAAACTATATTTTATGTGAATATTAATAGTGCAATTATTTGTTATATTGTAACTGTTGTTTTTTTCCAACGCTACTCAAATGCTAGAGTCCTAAGTTCCTAACCTACCATAATTCAGTCATTTAAGAAAAAGGTGGACATTAAAATAATGTCAATAATTACAATCTAGCCAGACTATTTGGATAATAAGTAATTTTACTTTAACCTAAACTTATTTATCTTATGTACTAAGAAATGTTCCAATGAGTCCAGTCTTTATTGTTGCAAATAGCTTTAACTCTTAAGTACTAAAGAGTCACCGCTCCATAGACTATCAGTTTAAATACCTACATTGAATAAAAATAATTAATTAATTAAAGATCTAAGTTAACGATCGTCCATCAAACGTGGGAGTTAACGAAACGATCTCTAAATTTTATTAAACGCCACAACAAGTTTCACTATAATAGGCCAGGTGGCGCCAATAGTAGTCTTGCACGTCACTAGCGAATGTTTACGGCTTTGCTCGTATACTTTAATAATATATTAAATCCAAACTATAATAGTTTGTCTCCGATAGACCATGTCGGAGGACTAAGGCTGGGTTGCATCAACACATTTTGACGGACCTGTAATCTTTAAATATGGCGCTAACCAACGTTAGTGAAATAATGCATTGATTCACCATTTTGGCCGTGAAGCAATACTAGTAAATTAACAGACGTTAAAGCTCTTTACGTGTGTTAAATTATAACGCACGTAAGTTACAATAACCAATAGTTTGAATCAACCGGCCCTAAAAGCGGATTAAAAAAAAACTAATATTTAATGAGGTTACTTACCATTTTAATTATTTAGGTAAGGAACTCTAAAAATGCGATAGTTTTTCAGTTTGTCTGTCTGTCTGTGTATTTTTTACGGACAGTCTGATGACCAAATTTGGAACCGAGGTAGAGAAATCAATAATTTCCAAGGGAAAAACTATAATATTAGAACAGCAGAAGTGTTTGTTGTTTGTCTGTATGTTAGTTTGTCCTTCAATCTCGCCACAGTGGAGCAACGTATTGCCCTGTTTTTCTATGGATACTAGTAATTAAAAAGTTGACCTTTATACTTTGTATCCCTGAAAATCAACCCACCTACGGGATTTTGAAAACCTTACAAACTTTAGAACCACGCGTACAAAGTCGGGAGCAGCATCTAGTTAAGTATTCAACAAACAAACATACTGAAGTACCTCTCACTGTTTATGTCTTGGTAATAATAATTCACTGCATATCATTTGCAAACATAAATATTAAACGATTGGGCAGGTATTACTAATCAAGCGAGAAACCTTGGCTCGGGTATAAAAATAAAATTAATCAGCATAATAATTATTATATTAACGTCATAATATTATTATTATTGTACAACTAGTTTTGTAATTTTTTCTACACTCGAGGAAACAATAATATTATTAAAATGTTACGATTGCTTCCCTTGATAAATGGAACTTACTTTCGAAAAAAAATACTTGAAAAAGGAAGAACTGGATTTGATTATCATTTATATTTTATTATAGTCCTCTTATTCGGGGAATCTTGGAGGCCGGGTCTTGGCTCCTGGCTATCAACGCTTAACAACTATTAATAAAACAATAATTAATTAATATTATACACTGCACGTATTGAACTTATCAGTAATGTCCTTTATTGTACAAACGCTTTCGAAACCTCGTACCTACCTCAACTACCCACTCGGTCCCAAGCGAGGTTTCCGACTAAATCATTCAAACCATTTTAGCTCTAAACACAAAGCAATAAGAATCTATGTTGTCTAAATCCGTATCTTTGATTATCGGTAGGCCTATTATTATATTATTACTAGACGAAGAGCTCGTGAAATAGATGAATTGTGTAAATAATTCTATTTTTAATATTATGTAGCAAATTTACAAATTAAATGAATTAAAAACATATATTTTTAAGACCACGTTTACTAATAGTACAAATAGTTGTTGTAATTTAACCTATATACTAAACTCGCGAGCAGAAAATTCGGGTAATAGTCAAGCTCTAGTCTTTAAATTAAAAAAAAAATCTACATACTTATTAAGATGATGCCCATGCCTTCGTCCGCGTGGATTGTGTTTTTCCGCGGGAACTCCTTCATTTTCCGGGATAAAAAGCCATAGCCTATGTCCTTCCCCAGGATACCGACTATCACTATACCAAATTTCATTAAAATCGGTTGAACATGTGGGCCGTGAAAGCGTAGTAGACAGACAGACAGACAGATGGACAGACACACAGACACACAGACACACAATTATTAATTAATTAGTTTTTTTGTATAGTTCTTTAGCTGACTAATAAAATATTTGGACCGCGTCGGTAACGACGCTTGTAGTTGTACATAATAACCTAATAACACCTTGTCTGTACCATAATTTACCAAATAAATATTTACTTTACTTTACTTTTAAAATATTAGTTTGGATTTGAAAACGTACTCTAGCTCCTGGAGTACACAGTGCGAGAGCTGGTTTTTGTATTTATTACCACAGCGTAGATGTAATTTCACGATTACCGTCTTTGTAACGGCTGCCCGCGCTGATTGAGTTAAGTTGCCTCATGTCGTCGCTAATTGAAACCAACGAATGGGTATACTTCGCTACACAAGCACAAATTGGTTGAGGTCTCACGAGATTGTAATATAACACACTAGATGTCGCCCTTGGATTGTTTTTTTTTATTCCCGGGAGAACTCTTTAATTTTTCGGAATAAAAAGTAGCCTATGTCCTTCCCCGGGATTTAACCGATTATTAAAGTCGGTGGTTTTTGTATTTATTACCACAGCGTAGATGTAATTTCACGATTACCGTCTTTGTAACGGCTGCCCGCGCTGATTGAGTTAAGTCGCCTCATGTCGTCGCTAATTGAAACCAACGAATGGGTATACTTCGCTACACAAGCACAAATTGGTTGAGGTCTCACGAGATTGTAATATAACACACTAGATGTCGCCCTTGGATTGTTTTTTTTTATTCCCGGGAGAACTCTTTAATTTTTCGGAATAAAAAGTAGCCTATGTCCTTCCCCGGGATTTAACCGATTATTAAAGTCGGTGGTTTTTGTATTTATTACCACAGCGTAGATGTAATTTCACGATTACCGTCTTTGTAACGGCTGCCCGCGCTGATTGAGTTAAGTCGCCTCATGTCGTCGCTAATTGAAACCAACGAATGGGTATACTTCGCTACACAAGCACAAATTGGTTGAGGTCTCACGAGATTGTAATATAACACACTAGATGTCGCCCTTGGATTGTTTTTTTTTATTCCCGGGAGAACTCTTTAATTTTTCGGAATAAAAAGTAGCCTATGTCCTTCCCCGGGATTTAACCGATTATTAAAGTCGGTGGTTTTTGTATTTATTACCACAGCGTAGATGTAATTTCACGATTACCGTCTTTGTAACGGCTGCCCGCGCTGATTGAGTTAAGTCGCCTCATGTCGTCGCTAATTGAAACCAACGAATGGGTATACTTCGCTACACAAGCACAAATTGGTTGAGGTCTCACGAGATTGTAATATAACACACTAGATGTCGCCCTTGGATTGTTTTTTTTTATTCCCGGGAGAACTCTTTAATTTTTCGGAATAAAAAGTAGCCTATGTCCTTCCCCGGGATTTAACCGATTATTAAAGTCGGTGGTTTTTGTATTTATTACCACAGCGTAGATGTAATTTCACGATTACCGTCTTTGTAACGGCTGCCCGCGCTGATTGAGTTAAGTCGCCTCATGTCGTCGCTAATTGAAACCAACGAATGGGTATACTTCGCTACACAAGCACAAATTGGTTGAGGTCTCACGAGATTGTAATATAACACACTAGATGTCGCCCTTGGATTGTTTTTTTTTATTTCCGGGAGAACTCTTTAATTTTTCGGAATAAAAAGTAGCCTATGTCCTTCCCGGGATTTAACCGATTATTAAAGTCGGTGGTTTTTGTATTTATTACCACAGCGTAGATGTAATTTCACGATTACCGTCTTTGTAACGGCTGCCCGCGCTGATTGAGTTAAGTCGCCTCATGTCGTCGCTAATTGAAACCAACGAATGGGTATACTTCGCTACACAAGCACAAATTGGTTGAGGTCTCACGAGATTGTAATATAACACACTAGATGTCGCCCTTGGATTGTTTTTTTTTATTCCCGGGAGAACTCTTTAATTTTTCGGAATAAAAAGTAGCCTATGTCCTTCCCCGGGATTTAACCGATTATTAAAGTCGGTGGTTTTTGTATTTATTACCACAGCGTAGATGTAATTTCACGATTACCGTCTTTGTAACGGCTGCCCGCGCTGATTGAGTTAAGTCGCCTCATGTCGTCGCTAATTGAAACCAACGAATGGGTATACTTCGCTACACAAGCACAAATTGGTTGAGGTCTCACCAGATTGTAATATTAAAACATACTAGATGTCGCCCGTGGATTGTTTTTTTTGATTCCCGGGAGAACTCTTTAATTTTTCGGGATAAAAAGTAGCCATGTGCTATTCCAGACTATAATCTATCTTTGTGCCAAATTTCATCCAGATCCGTTCAACCGTTGGGGCGTGATTGAGTAACAAACATCCATCCATACATCCATACATCCATACATCCATACATCAATACATCCATCCAAACTTTCGCATTTATAATATTAGTATTATTATAGTATATAGTATAGTATAGATACTAGATGTTGCCCGTGGATTGTGTTAGATGATGCCCGTGGATTGTGTTTTGATTCCCGGGAGAACTCCTTCATTTTCCGGAATAAAAAGTAGCCTATGTCCTTCCCCGGGATTTAACCTAACGCTATTATCAAAGTCGGTTGAACAGATGGCCCGTGAAAGCGTTGCGAACTTTCACATTTATAAGTAGTAAACTCGCGAGCAATTAATTCGTGTCGATCCCAAAAGTTGCTTTTTCAGTGATCGACCCGAATTCTCTATCTTCGTTATATGAGTTGCTTGTTACTCAAGTTGGGAAGCATTGAAGTAATTGCCATGCAATTCACGCTTAAACCCACTTGTTTGGGATGTATATGTGATTCAAATATCATTTCCCTTTGAAATACATAAAGGACTAGCTGATGCCCGCGGCGTCGTCCGCGTGAATTGAGGTTTTCTAGTTCCTGCGGGAACTATTTAATTTTTTGGGATAAAAAGTATATACGTGTTAAGTGACTATAATCTATCTCTGTGCCAAATTTCATCGAGATCCAGCCGTTCTGGCGTAATTGAGTGACAAACAAACATCCATCCATCCATCCATCCACACATCCAAACTTTCACATTTATACTAATAAGTACAGATATAGATTAGTAAAGATTTTCAAAGTTAGTAGGTACCTATACACACAGGTATAAAGAAAATGGATTGCCCAATAAGTTTCAAAATCCTCCTTTTCAAAAATTATATTATGGTTATTAAACAATATATTATTTGTGTAAGTAACATCCTTGCCAGTTGTCACGTCGATTGTACATGAACGGATTTCAAAGCCAAAGGTCACAAGTAGTAACATTTGCGCAATTTGACAAAAGGGCTTCTATATTTGCCCAAGGACGGTGTTAGGTTAGGATCGAAATATTGAACTGCCATTATTGTGGGGAGACATTTACATTACAAAAGGTACTACTGATATATTAATAATAATATTGTCTTCCCAACCGAATTTCGGCCACGGCAGCCAATCTCCAGAGAGGTAAGCCATCTGCGCGGCCCACGGGAGATATTATAGTGCACAAGTGTGTGCGCAAACATAGGTGCACTCTCTGTTCCTACTTCCTTTACTCTCATAGGCCGATGGGACGGAAATCCGATACGACCGGAGAGAAATCAGGCGCAGGACCGATGGCTTTACGTGCTCTCCGAGGCATGGGAGTGAAACCTCGCCAACTTCCTATCTAGGTTAGTACTGAGAATTTCTAGTCAGAAAATTTCTACTTAATTATAGTCCGACCCGGGACTCAAACCCGGGACCTCGTCGGCCGTAGTTGAACATGCTTACCACTAGACTAGACCAACGAGGCAGTTACAACACAACTGATATAAACCTTCCTGGCGCTGTGCCGAGATACTGTGGTATAGGAGATCCCGGGTTCGATCCCTGGTATGGGCAATTTGGGAATTTATGATGATGCCTCGGTCGTCAGCTTACCACTCCACTGGCAAAAACAGAAAAAAATATGATTTTTTAACAATTGCACATCAAAACCGTTCTGTAAACCATCAAATTTATTGTTACGTTTACAAAGCAAACTTTTCAATCTTTAGCATTTGGTATAATTGCTATCCGTCCCATCCCTTGCTCATTATAAATAGTAGGTTGTAAATTCACCAAGAACAATGCATTGCGTTAGTACCGAGGCGTAATTTTGCACCTATTTATAAGAATACATGCGCCATTACAGAGTATCAGTTAACTCCGCATCTAGTTACTCGTACAGTGTAAGAGCGTATTAACACCTCTTAGCGATTTAATCTAAGTGTAAAAGCACCCATTTATCATTAATGGGGCATTCATCATAAATCAGAACACCATCTATCTTTTGTCTCCTTCGTTTATGGGTTTAAGATATGGCCGTCTCTATCTAGGGACATGAAGGATTTGCTTGACAAATTACTTTTCCTCTTTCCTTGTTTATAAGAGGGGAGTACCTTTTAGGGATCCGTACTGTAGGTAGCGTGATAAAATAATAATATCAATTCTCAACCCATCGTTGGCCTAATACCGAGTACAGTAAAGTATAGAACATAGTACATAACCCACGATAGGCGTGACACACCTTTGAGAATGCTATGGAGAACTCTCAGGTTTCTTAATTATGTTTTTTTACTTGTCAAAGCAAGTGATGTTTGACTGCTTAAAATATACATACCTACCTCCTAAAAGTTAAAGCCAGAGATTTAAACCATTAACCCCAATACACCCATTATTATCATCACTACTTTTCAAAGAATTTAATTTAAGAATTAAAAAACCAACTGCAAACCTAGACAAGAGCTGATTGTGGCCAATTCTGTGTAACACAATCTCTAAACTAAACTAAAATGGCAGCTTTAAATCTAGTTCTGTCCCTTTCCGTACGGAGTATTATGAAAGGGTTAGCAGTATTTGTAATGCTCTAATTTTAGTTAACTTTAGAGATTGTGCACTACAGAATCAGCCCCATTATCTTCATAGCTAAAAGCACTCATGATTAAGTCCTCATTCAATAAAAAGAATCTAAATCAGTTCATCCGTTTGGGAACTACAATGCTACAGACAGACAAATAGATACACAAATACACACGTTAAATTTATAACACCCCTGTTTGTATCAGGGGTTAAAAATAATACTAATATTATAAATGCGAAAGTGTGTTTGTTTGTTGGTTTGTTGGCTTGCTGGTTTATCCTTCAATCACGCCGCAACGGAGCAACGGATCGACATGATTTTTGACATAGGTATAGTTGAGGACCTGGAGAGTGACATAGGCTGCTTTTTATCCCGGAAAATTAAGGAGTTCCCGAGGGAATCGAAAACACGCGGACGGAGTCGCGGGCATCAGCTAGTCATACTAATAGACTATAAAATAGATTAAGAAGTACAGAACCTACAGCGCGCCAGCACGTCTCAAACTTGGCGCGTAGTAGGTATTTCGGTATCGGCAAAGCATCGGTCTGTTTACTGCGAACTTTCCCGGAGTCGTTCGGGAGCGATTTTTATTAACTTCCAAGGCTTTGGAACTGTGAAGTTTGCGCCTTTTTCCCGTTTAACTTTACGTCCTGCGCTTTTATGGCGGCTCGTTCACTTTTATGCCGTTCTTTTAATAATGCGTATTGATTAAGAGTTAGTGTTGTTCTTTTTTTTAAGAGGTTATTTTTACTTGACTTTTATTTCGGAGCTTTTTTTTAACCACTACAAGTTAGCCCTTGACTGCGATCTTACCTGATGGTAAGTCATGATGCAGTCTAAGATGGTAGCAGGCTAACCTTTTAGGGGCATGGCAGTTACATTAAAACCCATACCTCTATTCGGTTTCTACACGGCATCGTACCGGAACCCTAAACCGCTTGGCGACACGTCTTTGCCGGTAGAGTGGTAACTAGCCACGGCCGAAGCCTCCCACTAGGCCGGACCAGGAACAGGACCAGGGACTAGAGAAAATTCAGAAATTATAAATTCCCAAATTGACCCTGCCGGGGATCGAACCCGGGACCTCCGCACGTTAAGACAACAGCGCTCAACACTGCGCCACGGAGATCGTCAACGTCTACGTGTATTTTAAGTAATTCAATATTAGCTTTAACAGTAAAGGAAAACAATATGGCAACGTACATGACTGCGGAAACTCCTTAAGTTAACCAGCGATGTTGACTATGGCCTGATACTTTTTACCCGACTACGGCGAATCCAAAAGAAATGGTTTTGATTTTAGCAGTCTGTGTATGTATGTTTGTATTTATGTGTGTTCCAACGTAGCGCCTAAACTACTGAGCCAATTGTGATGAATGAGGTGTCTAACGATTCGTTATTATGGCCCGAGTAACATAGGCTACACTTTAATCCAACAAAATCGATTTGACGGATCTAACATTAAAAAAGTAGGGATCCTCTGAATTTTTTCGTAGTTGGGTAACATTTTTTTTTAATGAATACTTGCGGCTTGTTAATTCTGAAAAGAGACCGGTGCTATCTTCAGTATAGTGGGCTATATATAATGAGACTTTTTGATTTTGATATTTTGAACAAATTACTCCAACAGTTAATCACTTTCTGAAAAACCTGGCTTCGCCAAATCGCCACTGAATCTATGGTGGAGTAAGGTATGCTATATCCTCATTTTGTTGGCTTTATATATCAGTAGAAATAATACTTTTTGAGAGACTATCTCAAAAAGTATTTGCTTTCGAATCAACGGATTCAAAAGGCTGAATTTGATGATAACCTATAGTTAAATGTAAAAAATTAGAGTATAAATAAACCGATAAGTATAATTCCATTATCTCATAGTTACTCACGCTTATCAAATTGTCGCAGAAAAATATTAGCGCAAAATAAAACACAAGAACTTAACAAGTGAGGGGGGGTCCTGATATCGCCCCAAGTCCCCTCTCTGTCAATTTACTGTGATTAATGAACCCTCTGAATATTGAAACGTTGATTTGACCAACGCAAAAGTATTATATTACTTGGTGAAGTGGCGTGGCGGCTGCCTCCCTAACAGAGCCGGATCAGTGGGTTCAGAAGGGTTCATGCGGGTTGTGACCCCTCTGAGCCTAAGAAAATTGCTTTCTAAAACTTGTTTTAGTTACAAAAAGCTAGGTGGATTTGCTAAGGAATCGTTTAGTGAAATTGCTATATTCATACAATCTACGATGATTAATCAACACTTTAGTTTTTATGCTGGGGTGATGTAATGAAAAATCCCCTAAATTGGTGAAATTTCATATTTTAATTTTCACACTCTAAAATGTATAGTTTCACATTAGGCTTTTCATTTAAAAAATACATGCAAGCAGTTTAATATTATTACTAGATGATGCACTCGACTATAAAATATTATTATGTATGTTAACAAAACCCCTTTTTAAAAACCCTGTAGGGACTTTTTACTTTTTCAGGCAAACATTATATACTATACATTCTTGTGTCCGTCTCGACTCTCGAGGACTTATAATAAATACATAGAGGCATTAGGTTCAGCGGTTTAGACTTGAAAAGGTATATCTACTACAAAATCTATGTATATCTTTACAAAAGCGTTGTGTGAAAGATTGCAAATATTTCATTTCTCTTTAAATATTAATGAAATTTCAGAAACCCCACCCGCTCTAATTTACCCGCTGGCTCCATCCCTGCGCCTCGGTATCAACTTTTAATAAAGTCGAGCCAAAAATTACGCTGCGGCGCCGACAGCTCGCGGCTTTCGCGGTCTTAAAACATTATTAAAAATTAATATTTCAAAGTTTCACCAAATTGCGAGACTTTAAATTTTTTTTAAAGATTTTTTGCGCATCCTACCCGCCACTCGTGAAAGCTTTTTATGAATTATATTTATAACGAGTTGATTGAATATGATATGAATTTGAAAATATGATTTTATGCTTTGAAATCATGCATTTATCTATGAGTCCGAAAACTTTATACAGTGTCGTTTGTGTGTTTTTTGTCGGAGTAATCCCAACTAGTTTAAACCATCCGGGGTCCTAATTCATGCGTATGTCCACTTTACCCAGTGCAGCGCAAACCGCGTGCTGCTCGGGTGGCAAGACGCAACACTTATAATAATGACCTAGCGACTGCTAGTGGCATCAAAAAGTTTAAAGAATCCGGCCCTATTCCTTGTCAACATTAATAAAGGCAACATCTGCGCAAAATTACAGCTATTTAGGTCCTAACCCGCTGTCCTAGGTGAGCAACAGAAGCGATGCGACGCCATAGAAAATGACAGACGTATCTACGCGACAACATAGACGTAGGTACGTCATTTTCTATGGTGTCGCATCGCATCGCGTCGCGTGGCATCGCTTCTGTCATAAATGTATGATATGATAAATGTATGATAAATGATTTATTTATTTCATTTATGACAACTTGTGCCACTTATGATACGTTAAGACTCTACCACCGGTTCGGAAAACTAATTCTACTGAGAAGAGCCGGCAATAAAACTCAGCAGTTCCTCTTTTCTTAAAAAAGAAAACCCGCCAAGTGCGAGTCGGACTCGCGCACCGAGGATTCCGTACAAACCTGTAGTAAGTTTTAAATTATTAAAAAAAACTACTTACTAGATCTCGTTCAAACCAATTTTCGGTGGAAGTTTGCATGATAATGTATATCATATATTTTTTTTAGTTTTATCATTCTCTTATTTTAGAAGTTACAGGGGGGGGACACACATTTTACCACTTTGGAAGTGTCTCTCGTGCAAACTATTCAGTTTAGAAAAAAATGATATTAGAAACCTCAATATCATTTTTGAAGACCTATCCATAGATATCCCACACGTATGGATTTGATGAAAAAAAAATTTTTGAGTTTCAGTTCTAAGTATGGGGACCCCCAAAATTTATTGTTTTTTTTCTAGTTTTGTGTGAAAATCTTAATGCGGTTCACAGAATACATCTACTTACCAAGTTTCAACAGTATAGTTCTTAGTTTCGGAGAAAAGTGGCTGTGACATACGGACGGACACAGACAGACAGACAGACAGACAGACATGACGAATCTATAAGGGTTCCGCTTTTGCCAAATTTGGCTACGGAACCCTAAAAAGGTTACAATAAGTAAACAATACAACACATACATTACGAGCGAGCGAAAGAAAGACGATGACGACGACATTGTGAGCGAGTGAAAGACGACTTTTCCATTATATAATACATACCACGACAGTTTTAACAACAAAATATTAGAAACACATAACGTGACTTAAATTCCAATTCATTGAGAATCATCTGGATGAAAGCAGGACGCCAAAGGCAGAAGTCGTGACTTAAATAAAACGAAATACGTACGTACCCGGCAGCCATTCGTGAAATAGTCATCTACTTCTGGCGTTGTCAGGTCTTATTTGAGTGGCCCTCGAAATGGCTCATCAATTCCGAAATCATAATTTAATTTCGCAGGGCCTGCCTCTGAAATTGTTTTCAACGACCTTTCTGGGAGACGAGACAGCTCAAAATTGTGCGGGTTCGATTCTTTGTCAAGTTTGAGCTTTTCAACTGTAATACTGAAGAGTGGTGCAAAATGAGATAACCGGGAATTTAATATCATTGTTTCTTTTTAAGTTTTTGACGGTTAAAGCAAATTCTGCAGGCATAACAACTTTGTTTATTTTTTAACTGACATTTTAACACACATACATACATCATAGACGCAGACCTAGATTTCAGTAGAGTATTGAAATAAATACAGGAGACCAAAGTCCAGCAGTTGGCAAGTCTACCGGTTGAGTTAAAAAAAATTTAAAAAAAATACATAAATTTCACGCGGCAGGAAGCCACAGTTTAAAAAAAAATAGCACTTAACATTTAGCTAGCCTGTAGAACAAGGGAGAAACCTCAATTCTCGCCTACTAAAGGCAATTGTCTCATAATATCGGTTGTCTGCCAGGAAAATACTCTACTTTAGAGGAGGCAGATGTTTTTTCAGAGTTGGCAGCATCCAGACTCTTTATAGCGACACTTTACCACAATCAACGGGATCATTAGCTAGACGATGCCTGCCAAATATTCTCTACCCCTCGCCTAGTATATTCCACCCTTACTCGCTTAAGATGTTGTAACACACCTTTTTTGGAAGAAATCCTATCGGACATTGCCAAGTTTGGTGTATTTTTACACTTTTTGTCGGCCATTAAGGGATGCTTTGTTTTTGCCGTCAAATCTTTGCGTTTCTTTCTTAAATTATTTATTATATTAATCTTTATGTGTAAGTATATACTTTAGAGTTTATACAATGTAAAACGCATCTACTAAAGGAACAATGTTAGTTCCTAGTTCTTGAATACTGAAGTAGGTACTTTGTAGTTCTATTTTATAATAATCCATACTAATCTGAATCTAATATTATAAATGCGAAAGTGTGTTTGTCTGTCTATCTATCTGTCTTTTTGATCGATTTTGATGAAATTTGGTACAAAGGTACGAGTAGATTTCATTCCAGGGAAGGGATGCAAGTGACTTTTTTTGCCGGAAAATTAAGGAATTTCCCCCGGGAATTAAAAAAAGTTAATTCACATACACGATGATGTCGCGGGCATCATCTAAAGTTATCTATAATTTATTAGATTTTAGAAAGTAGAGACGTAGAGATTAAATATAGTGATAAGACCGACCACTGTTGTTTGTTGCATAATATGCTATCAAAACTCTCCTATGTAATAACACCAACATAAAATATAATATACTTCATGATAAAAAAACCGGCAAAGTGCGAGTCGGACTCGCGCACCGAGGGTTCCGTACAAACCTGTAGCAAGTTTTACGATTAATGAATTTAATGAACCGCAAAACTAACTTTGTTTGTAGAGGTTTTCTGTTAATATCAAAAAAACTATGCTAGTTAGAGCATTGGCTATAGTTTTCCTGTAAAATATACATAAATTCCTATTGACCATAATTATTTCAGATTTTTCGATTGGTAAACTCCGGAGATAAGGGGGGGGAACGGTATTTTTTTTGACTTTTTCCCCGATAAATCAAAAACTATCATGACTAAAAATAATTAAAAATCTGTTTTAGAATGTACAAAGTAAACCCTTTCATATGATACCCCACACAGTACAGTTATCTCACTTTTAAATTTCAACCCTCCGATTTTCCCCCCTTTTTAAATAAGAACAAAAATAATTTCCAATTTTTTTTAATTCCAGTGTCTTTGGGCCACTAATATACACAACTATTCCAAATTTCATGTCGATAGCTTCGGTAGTTACTGAAATAATCGAGTGTGACGGACGGACAGACAGACAGACAGACAGACAGACAGACGGAGAAAGTCGCACCATAAGGGTTCCATTTTTACCATTTTGGTACGGAACCCTAAAAACGATTCATACCTAACAGTCCCTTTTTCGTCCATAAAATTATTGTTTAGTTTTAATTATAATTTTTTTCGCATAATTTCACATCGGGTGTTATATAATTAAGACTCGACGAAAGAACTTGTCTTTCTTTCATTTCAAATCAATTACAATGAAACAATTACGTAGACGTAACAAGAAAAACACTTTTAAAGAAAAAAGCCTGGGAAAAGCCTTGGAACCGAAAAAAATTAAATGGTAAACTGAGGAAATCGGTCTTAGGCGTCCGACGGCGGGCGAAACAAAAAAAACAAAACATCAATTTTAATGAGTAAAAATCCATTGATCTAGAGAGCCAAGATACACAGTTCCTTAAAATGGAACTAAAAGAGTACTTCTTCTAAATATATAAAAGGAAAAGGTGACTGACTTTTTGGTCTATCAACGCACAGTTCAAACCACTGGACAGATCGGGCTGAAATTTTGCATACAGATAGCTTTTATGACGTGAGCATCCGCTAATAAAGATTTTATTTTAAATTCAACCCCTTAATAGGGGTTTGAAATTTGTTTGAAAATTCGAACACAACGTAAGCGAAGCTGCGGGCAAAAGCTAGTTCGTTCATAAAATTACTATGGATTTAAGATACGCCAAGTTTTGTTACCCTAGGGCAACACATAATTACTACCGAAGGGTATTCTGACTGGAAATTTGTCATGCTTATAACTTTCTCATTAATGAAAAAGCAAAAACGTACTTTGAACAGCTTTATTGCTTTTATATAGCGACACTGATTATGTTACATTGAAGATTCTATCATTATGTGTTTTGTATATCAATGCGCGAAACATAAATTTTAATGAGTCCGAAAAACCAGGAATTTTCTGTTCCATTTAGTGGGCAATATTTTTTCTACAACATTTAATCAGAGCAAGAAGTGAAATGGTAATTTGTATGGACCACTCGATGTAAATTTTATGCAAGAATTCGCCCGGCGAACTCCCTCGCCCTAACGCCTTCAACAGACGTGCCAACACATTGGAGCCTTAAATGTTTCAAATTTCAATCAGTAATAGTATTCCAATCTAAATAACAGTGCTGATAAAAGGCATTTCATCTAGTAAGAGACTTCTCAGAAATCATCATCCTTAGCTTTCCAAAAACTACACGAATTTTACATAATGCCTACTACATATAGCGCGCAACTTCGTCCGCATTGTTAAAGCTTTTTAAATTCCCGTGGGAAGTCTTTGATTTTCCGGTATACAACCTCTCCCCATACTAAATTTCATCTTTATCGGTTGAAAAGATGGGTCGTTAAAGCGTTGCAGTCAGACAGACAGACAGGTTTATATTTCAAATAATTATTTATGATGACCTGTGAACCAACCCCCCAATCATGTAAGAATGTCCGATCAATCGATTAAGATTTTTGTCAAAGTAAAATAAACCATAACTGCATTGAATTAGAGCTCAATTTCGTCTGCCCATTCTTATACGTTTACATGTACGATACCCTAAACGATCAATCGTTTAAGATTTTGACAAAAATCTTAAACGATTGATCGGACATTCTTACATGATTGGGGCCCAGGTTATGAAAATAGTGATCATTTTATACGGTGCGTATCTCGTGCGTATCACTTACCATCAGGTGAGATCGCAGTCAAGGGCTAAAACTGCACACAAATAGATACCTACAAATACATAATACATAATACTTCATAGTTTTTAATCAATTCCTAGAAATTTTATTTACAGTGACGAGTTGGCTGCAGTGAGCTGCCGCAATAAGTTACAGCAATTGGAATATCTAAAGTTGCTTTAGAAGGGGAAAATTTTTGCAGCGGACAGAGAATTTTGCTTAGCCAAGTGAAATTTTAACTGTCTCGACAGAGACAGCTCCGCAAATGCGAATCCTTAATGCTAACTTACTCCCCGTCGGTTCATTATACTACATAATGTCGGGGAGACGAGAAAAATTTGATCTTAAAGGGTTGTTTTTTAATTTAGTATTGACGAGTCAAGCAAACCACTCCTGCAACGATGGAATGATAGTGGAAAAGGTGCAGAAAGTGAGATAGACTAGAGACTGCAGTATCAGAATCAGAATCAGATTTTATTGATTGACGTCATAATAATATTACAAAGGTATAATAGATATAATTAATAGATAAAAAGACACCATTACCATTGTCATAGCTTGCAATACTTAAATAAAAATTAATCAATGTAAAAAATTGCATTACGAGTATTAACAGTACGTTACATCCAACTGTGGACCACTACACTCGCTGGATGTTGGCATGTAGCGGTTCACAATCAGGTCTTTCCTTATGATCATCATCACATCATCACTTTAACCCATTACCGGCTCACAACTGAACACGAGTGTCTTCTGGGAAAGAGAAGGAATTGTCTATAGTCCACCACACTGGCTAAATGCATACTTCACACACTTTTGAGAATATTATAAAGAACTCGCGGGCGTGCAGATTTTCTTACAATTCAAATTCAAATTCAAATGTTTTTTATTCAAATAAACTTTTACAAGTGCTTTTGAACGCGTTGAGTGAATTTACCACTAGTTCGGAATACCATTCCTAGTTCTTACCGAGAAGAATCATCAAGAAACTCGGTGGTTTTTTTCGGAACTCTTTGCTCTCTTTGCAATGTTTTTCTTCACCGTTTAAGGAATTACTTACTATTCAATTTCTTAAAACGCACACGACTCCGAAAATTTAGATGTGTTTTCCCGGGGATTGAACTCCCGATCACCTGAATAGCCGGATGACGAAACCACTAGGCTATCATCACCTTAATTGTGATATTTGTGTGAAATTCTATTAACCAAAAAAAAAAAATTCTGTTAAGCATACTCAGCCTAATGGAAAATGGATTTGATAGCATAAATATTTAGTTCTAAGCATGTTTTACTCAACGGAAATGGTTCTCACCCTGGGGGAAAAATACAGCATATTTTCCTCGGCCCAATAAAACGTTAACTTACGGAACAAGGGTAACAAATATAAAGAAATAGACTGTCACGGACAGAGTCGTTGGGCCAATTTGCTTTGGGAAAGTTTGCGAATTTGTATTTTATTTAACTTCGAGCACTCCGCCATATGAAATCCTAATTTCGGAAGCTCGAGTGGAGTTTTTAATCATGCTGTGATAAAACATTTTTTGCGTTGGAGTTATTCTCGGGGGTTGCGAGTATGAACGCTGTTTTATCGACTTGTCTATGCACTATGTTTTTGTTTGTCAACTTTTCTGGTTAAAAAATTTTATTGAAACAATATTATCTTCTTTCTATTACCTACATGCATTATAACTCAACGACTTATTTTACTACCGTAGAGGGAGTCTACAAATCGAAAAAAGCTTTTGTTTGTTTGGTCCTAATTCTTTGTATCGCATAATTATGACTTCTAAGATCTTCTTCTTAATCATTACTTAAGGAACTCCTTACATAGTATAGATTTTAATACAAATACTGCCGCACTCAGAGTTGCTTTATCATTTCTCAAGATACCCCTTGGTATAGATTTCGAATAATATAGAGTTCTATAAATAATGATTAAGCGACTCTGAAACAGGAAGTAACCATTCTAATAAACTTTTTTTATAAGGAAACTTTCATGAAGAATTTGTAGCTTTATTTTTGTAAAATTAATATTAATTATTTTATGACCATGCAGACTTCTTTATTTGAAATGCAGTTTTAAATAATCAATAAAATAAAATTTATTTCACGTAGGACAACTAGTGCCACTTATAATTTAAAATGCCTCTACCACCGGTTCTGAAAGCAGATTCCACTGAGAAGAACCGGCAAGAATGTTCTATTCCTTCAATAATAGAATTAAAAAGAATTCATTGAAGCATGATTAAATACAATTGAGTTAAACACGATTTTTTATGAGTCATTCAACAAATTTTATTTGTCGTCTCGTTCCAAATTTAATTAATTCCCGCCACCAACAATGCCGATCGAAAATGCTAAAATATTAGCAGGCATTACCAATCGACGTCGATCAAAACGTACAAAAGGGATAATGACACGAGTCGGGTGGGGGAAGGGGGAATAGAATGGGACATCTTTTGTATGGCACACAAAGACCCCTACTGTCATAGCCATTGAATTTCCATCGGTCCTGACAAATTGAAACAAACTGGAAACTTTGGGTTACAAAGTTCGTAACTGGTTCATTGACCAACACTTATGGGAGAGGACATAGCTCTCTGGTTCGACATCCATACTAATATTATAAATGCAAAAGTGTGTCTGTCTGTCTGCTACGCTTTCCCGGCCCATCTTTTCAACCGATTTTGCTGAAATTTGGTATAGAAGTAGGTTATATCCCGGGAAAGGACATAGGCTACTTTTTATCCCGGAAAGCTATAGAGTTCCCGCGGGGATCAAAAAAATCTTAATCCACGCGGACAAAGTCGCGGGCATCATCTACCTAGTATGTTATAAATCAAATCAAATCAAAACATCTTTATTCAAAATAGGTACCTAAAAAGTACACCTTCTGAACGTCATGTTTTTTATCCCGGAAAATTAAGGAGTTAAATTAAAAAACCATTATCCACGCCGACGAAGTCGCGGGCATCATCTAGTACACAATAACATTTTGAGCTTCTTGTATCAAAGTTTCACTCGTAGCATTTTATTTTGTTATGGACTGAATTTTTTCTCAAATAATGTATTCACATTGTGTGATGAATAGTGATTTCAGCTGTTTAACGAAGAACACAAGTTTATTGGTAATCATAACAAGTACCAAGCAACGGTAGCTACTACTTTTTGTGAAAGAACTGGAGGCTGATTAGTTAAATATAATTTAACTAGCTGATGCCCGCGACTTCGTCCGCGTGGATTGAGGTTTTTCGGTTCCCGCGGGAACTCTTTAATTTTCCGGGATAAAAAGTAGCCTATGTGCTATTCCAGACTATAATCTATCTCTGTGCCAAATTTCATCCAGATCCGTTCATCCGTTGGAGCGTGATTGAGTAACAAACATACATCCCATACATACATACATCCATCCATCCAAACTTTCGCATTTATAATATTTATATGGATTACTAAAATATGTATGGTAGTTTTTTCATAATTTCTGTTTGTTTTATTGAAATATGTTTGGTGCTAGCCCTGTCCTAATGTAGATTATAAATGCGTAGGTACTATGCTGATGACGCAATACATAAAATAAACTTCTTTTTAGACATGCTCATTTCGACGATACCTCGTTATATTTTTTCGACCGAGTGGGCCGGTACTTTGGCAAAGGGGATCTATCCGTACAGAGTCTCCCCTATAAGGAGGAGGGAGTGTTTCTTTTTATAACAGCCTTCAAAGAGGGGCAAGAATCCATTAATTCACTGTAAGAACTCGAATTAAGTCAGCCAAACATTTAGCTCCAACGGATTTGAGTTGTTATTCTTACAGACAACGCGTACAAACTTGTTTTAACTTTGTATTGGAAGTAAATATTCCATCAACGAAGGACTTATTAGATACCGATATTGGAACTTCGTTGGGATATCGTAACTTTAATTGGGATCTTAAGTAAATAAGAACATCTGTGTCAAAGTGGCCCAACTTTGTCCAAAAGTCAACATCGGAGAATTAATGCTCGCAGCTATTTTCTCGCAAGAAGTGTTCGCAAAGAGGGCTTAAGATAATTAATATTATTCCTCTCAAAGTCTCAAGTATTCATCAGGTCATAATATTAATAGCACTATTCATTTATTAAGCAAATTGTGAAACCGACTTATTTCGGCGGTGATCTTAGAAAATTTAAATAACTATGAAGTTTTTCGAAAGTCAGATTAAGTGAAAAAGCTGATATTGGTAAGCGTTGAAGAATTCTGTACATCTGCGAATATTTTTGGGGCTTTTCTGTTCATTAAAAAAGAATCAGATTTAATTTTCATACTACAAAGTGGAAGTGGAATATAGTGAATTTGGAAATGCTCATTTTCAAAACGGTTCTTGATATTTTTCTGAACTCACTGTAGACTTGAACCCAAATAATTATAGCCCACAAACTTATCTGAACCGCTGACCGCGTCGCTAGTAAGTATGATTAAAACATTAAGGTAACCTATAACTTTAAAGCCAGAGACAAATAGCCCAGACAGACTAAATAATAACAAAACGGATAATGAGGATGTAGTTACTTAAGTGGACGAACGAATTAATATGTCACTTAAAACTGAACAGGAAACGAATGTTTTAACGCTAAACCTAGATTGGCACTAGTCATTAGGCAGATCGTAATCACTTTGTACCTATTAATAAAATCGTGGCGAGGTTGCTCTCAATTAGTTGCTCGGTAACAGAGACGGAAATAATATGATCAAAAGGGCCACTGTAAGTTAGAAGTTTAAGCTATACAGTACTAGATGATGACTTTGTTCGCGTGGATTTAGATTTTTAAAAAATCCTATAGAAACTTTAATCTTTTCGGGATAAAAAGTAACCTATGTCGCTCCCCGGGATGCAAATTATAATAGATGAATAAATTGTAATAGACACACATTCGCATTTATAATACAGTAAGTAATAATTGAAAAAGTGAATTATTAATATTTCAAAGAAAGCCAGAACTGGTGTAGTTACTTAGTTTTGTAGTTTTTTTTATATTAACAAATTTAATTGATAGGTAAAGTAAGTACTTCGAGTGAATGAATGCCCGTCACGCTTTGGTTTTGTCGAAATGCATTTTCGATTGGTCTCACGTAAATCAAACTGAGTTTTACAAATAATCCGTGCAATATTGATCTTTGGAAATTCCGCCAGTATATTGACCTGATGGAGCGGTCAAAATGATTCTGGATTCTAAATTTGTAAACTCATATTTACATTATATTATAAGGATCTCGGAGCATTGTAATTCTAGGAGGAAAATTCAGCAATATATTATGATTAATGAAAGGGATCTTGACTTTCAGAAGTAGAGAGATAGAGTTGAACCCTCGTTCGATATTTACTTTATTGTAAAATTTTACCATAGTAATTATTATGTTCAGAATGATAAATGATATTATTAATTATTATATTCAGAATGATAGTGATGCTTTAAGAGGAAAATTTGTTTGGAAACCTTGGCCATACTAATCCTTACAGAAAATCAGAGTCACATAACCTAGAGGGCTAAAATCTTAGGATGTTTCATTTACTCTATTATTTTTTTCTAAGTACTTATCTGATAGCTGCTAAAAATAAGAAATTTTAATTAGTAGGCACATCCTAAATTCCATTAAAACTTTTATCAAAGGAAGTGAACTGTGAAGCACTATTAAAGAGGTTGCAAGGGTCGGGAGGAAGTGTCCTTTTGCTAATTTTGGAAACAATGAGCCTAGACGGGAAATAAGTTGATTTAATAGAGAACTAGACAATGGTGACCTTTTAATAGAAGTCAAGCCAACTTACGCCGGTAATTTAACAAAACATAGTCTAGATTAATGTAGACAATTAATATAACTTAATAATTAGAACTTAAAGGAGTAGTGGTAAACGTGAGAAGATTTCATAGGCCTCACCATAATGTAGCGCGGTTATATATTTTGTCTCAATGTACCTGCAACAATAAAAAAATATTATAAGCATAACCAATGTTTTTGCAAAACATCGAATAAGGTGATAACGATAGATTACAAAATAAGATGTTCATTCCCTTCTAAATGTTAAATTTTTGCGAGAATCGATTTCATTTTGTGACTTATTCAAAAACCAGGATATAACATCAAATTTGTACTTGTTGGCATAATTTTAAAGGAAATAAGTAACAAAAATCATATTTGAATTAATGATTTTTCTAGTTTCATTATCATGAAATCTTAATAGTAAAATATGTGCCAGTTTTCCTGTCTGGCACAGCAGTTTTATTCAGAACCTATTTAAGCTATATTTTTAAGTACTCCTTTGAGTGGGAGTGCACCATAACAATTCCATGTAACATGTTTAAAGCAGCAAATAATCATCGGCCTTATAAAATGTACCCTTTAGATATGCGTCCACAGAGTACCTACCGTTGAACCAAAGAGGTCTTCAAATACCTCGTCTCCGGAGCAGACGTGTTAATTGCAGACGTCTGGCGTATCTATCTTGTAGTTTATGTTGCGACTATTGTCTGTGGCTGCATCCCTGGAGCACGATTATTGGATCAATATCATTCAATTTACTCTTAAAATTAAACTTTTAAGTTACAGGTTTGTTTTAACGTTGTTTTTTTAAATCCACTACAAGTAAGCGCTTGACTGCAATCTCACCTGAATGATTGTTCTGGAATTCTAGTATTCTTTACTGTATGAAGATTTATTTTTATTCTTATTAATAGTCAAGGATTTATTTTTTGTTCAATATTAATTGTCATAAAACTCTTTTTGTTTAAATTCTTAAAGAATGTATTGGATATACAAAAACTTCTGATTTTATTAGTGTTCGTTTCAAAATAGGAATCTCTGTAATACATCAATTCAATTTTATAGATAAAGTGGGTAAGTCTCCCAAGATATTCCCTGATAATTGAACAAAATTGAAACGGAATCACGAGCTAAAATCACCCTGGGCAGAAATCGTGATCCCAGCGCATGCTACATACAAAATGAAAATCGAAACACGAGGCGGAGTGCTATTGCCAGAAATTAGTGTACTTTCCAGAGCTACTCGGGCCGAATCCATTAGTGGCCCGGAAAAAACAACATCGGAAACTGCCGAAAAACAATCCATATAGTGGAAACAAGTTTATAAGCCTCAATGGCGTAACGGACAAGAAGCTGATGTTATTCGATAAGTCGACGGTACAATTGCCGTTCGAGATAAATTAGAATTACTCATTGCAAAGTTATTTACTAGCTCTCAGTCTAAGTAACGATAACATTGGTTCAGCCTTTTTTCAAAATTTCTCATACCAACAGGCAGACAAAAATAAGGCTTTTGATAGTGTGCAAATAACAATAACTAACTAAAGAAAAATGATATTTTAAGAGAGTGAAGACATGTAACGCCAAAATTTTTCGGGCCCTTGCAATTTAATTTAGAAGGTGTAAAAGCTCAAAGTTCCAGTAACATGGAATGTAAGAGATTTTATTATTTTTAAAACATGAAATATTTTCTTGCCCTACGTTCCGTAGAAACAATATTGGAAATGTCGGCTCATTACAAAAGACAGTTCATGCCATAGTTGCGGTTTAGGTATTGTCGAACAAAGACCTGAAAAATATGCTAGCTTGCTCAACGTGCTCTATACTTATGAAGCACTTTACACTGCGGAGCGCGATGGATAAATTTTTATTGGTATAGATTTCTTGGGCGGTATGTCCTTTGCCATTCTTTCTGCTCTATCTTTTGACGACCTCCTTGGCGCAGTGTTGAGCGCTTTTGTCTTAACGTGGAAGGTCCCGAGTTCGATCCCCGGCCGGGTCAATTTCGGAATTTATAATTTCTAAATTTTCTCTGGTCTGGCCTGGTGGGAGGCTTTGGCCGTGGCTAGTTACCACTCAACCGGCAAAAACGTGCCGCCAAGCGATTTAGCGTTCCCGTACGATGCCGTGTACCGATTAGGGGTATGGGTTTAATATAACTACCATGCCCCTAACAGGCTAGCCCGCTACCATCTTAGGCTGCATCGTCACTTACCATCAGGTGAGTTCGCAGTCAAGGGCTAACTAGTAGTGGATAAAATAAAACCCTACTTCTTCAGTCAGTTCTTCTTACAATTTCAGTCACTTTCATCATAAATCTTTCGCGACGACATTACGTGTGGTTTAAATTCGCGAAAACATTTCTCATCCAGATATTTCCGTCCTTTAACACGAACGAGTCAAATAAACGAATGAGTTTAAGCATTTTCGGTTAAGTTATGCGCGGGCACGCACAACGACGACGACGAAACAAACGGACAAAATAAAATAGAAGAGAAAAAATCCTTTGAAGAGGTTTATACTCGTACAATAAATCTTTTAATGCTCTTATACAATTTTATCGAGATTGCTCGGATGGCAGTGGAGTTGATGTTAACGTTTAGTACTTAGTGGTAGATAGGATAAACTAACAGATTGAAGAGGTAAATCCATACTAATATTATAAATGCGAAAGTGTGTCTGTCTGTCTGTCTGCTACGCTTTCACGGTCCATCTGTTTAACCGATTTTGATGAAATTTGGTACAGGGGTAGATTGTATCCCGGTGAAGGACATAGGCTACTTTTTATGCCGGAAAATTAAAGAGTTCCCGCGGGAATCAAAAATCTTAATCAACGCAGACGAAGTCGCGGGAATCATCTAGTATTCAAATAAACGTTACAGGTGCTTTTGAATCGTCTTTAGGTACGTTAAAATTTTCTTTAAAATGAATATCGCGTCATTTTTAAATTATGAACATGTCGTGAAGAAAGTACCTAATGATAATATTTTTGGAGTGTATTGATTTTACAAGATTCGTACAGTATAACATCACTGAATCATGAGAATAAAATTGTGACACGAAAAGGTTTTTAATCGCCACTCTACTACACAACCTTTTAAATCTCCTTGAAAAGTGTCTCCTTTATTTTTCGATGCTCAGTACGATTCTGCACGGATTTTCCAATGTCCGGCTTTTAATTAGTAGGTACTTTATGTGCATTTACAATGTTAGGATCGATTCGGAGATTATGCACTTCTACTTTTTGTTTTATCTCTTTCGAAAGATCATTTGCGATTAAAAACGTTCGTAAATTATTCTTTTAAAATCTCGTATTTGAGAAAGTAATTTAAGGTTTCTCTGCCTTTACATTTGCTTTGTCTCCCGTTATGCATTAAAATTTTCATTTATATTTACAGTGTTCAGTTTTATGTTAAATTAAATTTATCATCGGTTTTCTTTGGAGAAAATGGGTAAGCTTATAGAAATCTCGTTTTTTTTAAATGTCACTGTATAGGTTTCTGATACCGACATTCAATAACCCTAAATGAATTCTTTTTTTTTGTATTTTTTCACTTTTCCTGTTTTAATTTTTCTCACTGTTTCATGCTAAAACTAATTTTAAGTTTTCTGAAAAATTCGTTTTACTGAGTTAAATCCATATCCATACTAATATTATAAATGCGAAAGTGTGTCTGTCTGTCTGTCTGTCTGTCTGCTACGCTTTCCCGGCCCATCTTTTCAACCGATTTGGCTGAAATTTGGTATAGACGTAGGTTATATCCCGGGGAAGGACATAGGCTACTTTTTAGCCCGGAAAATTAAGGAGTTCCCGCGGGAATCAAAAATCATTAATCCACGCGGACGAAGTCGCGGGCATCATCTAGTAAAAATATGTTTGTACTTGACCTCTATGAATCCTTAGCATTCTGAACTAAACCTTTATCCTTTAATGTCCAAGGATTAAATGGTTAAAAAAGGCGTTAAGAAATATTGAAATGGTTCTACCTAAAACATAAAATATTTTGATAACCCTTTGACAAAGATTATAAGGATCTTGAAGATGGAGGGAGTGTTTTTAACGCATCAATCAAACCTGACAAACGTTAGACAATGTAAGAGAGATACTTTACAAAAAATATTATTGATGAAGACAGGTAGAACGTTTGGTATATCAGACGCGTTTATAGTTTATACAGGATGGTGGGAACATTTTACTTAATAGAAGAGATAAAATTTAATCAATATGAAAAAAATACCATTTCTGTTGAATTTAAATTGATTGGTTAAGGTGTAAGGTAGAGCATGTAGGTATATCATACAAATTCAATTAATTATGTATCGCTAAAAGGTATGCACTTTCATAACCTTGTTCTTTTCAAAGAATCAATGAACTGAATGAACTTTAAAAAATAATGATATCCTTTCGAAATGTTATTTTGTAAGAAATCGCATTCTCGATTGATTGATAGGCCTTTCCACTTATCCCAGTCTTATGCTGGTTTTATTACGTAGTGGGACATGACAAAAGTATGAGCAGTGAAATAAAAAAGTAGATTATAAAAAAATCTGAATTGAGGTTCTTGATAAATCAAATTCTAGAACGAGGATATTAATCATTTCCACCCTTTGTACATGATAGTAATGATATATTATTCCATTAGATAAGTATCATACATGGCTCATATGCCACGGGAGCTGCGTTAGATAATCGTAATGTGCTGTATAATTTATCGCTATAATGCCTGCCGCTGAGGTACATGCTATTTATATAGAAATTGAAAAAAAAGGTAAATTCCAGACGTTTTTCTTCTTAATGGGCAATAAATGATAGTTCTTTTCCAATCAAGTAGTTTTCTCGGTATTTAGTTTTAGCTGTGGCTTAATACCACAATACATAAAAAGATATGCTGCCAAGTGATTTAATGCTCTGATACGATGCCGGTAGCAATCGATAACTTTCGTGCAGCGAATGAAAAAAACTTTTCCGCTATCAACTCATCTCATTTCGTTTCATAATATCTGACTTAATTGGGTTAACGTGCTCTCAGGCGAATACATTCACTTTCAATGTCCGATACTTACATATTCACAATTTTCAATCAAAATGGAACATCGAACATAAAATTCAAAAGGAAAATTGTATGAATTGGCTACGCGACAATTCAATACAACGATTGAAATGTATGTTCAGCGTTTCAAATATCTTGTTCTTCTTTCTACAAGTTGTTGCTGAATAAGTTTTTAGCAATGTTGATTGCTGACATCAGAGAATCGACAGACAGCCGGGAGCTTCCGTGAAACATTTTTCGATAAACGTTCCAACAACTCTATCCAGACAATTAAAGCGTTCTTTATTTCTTATTTTTTCATCGTTCCTACAGATTTTTAAGTAACCCGATACTGGAACAGCCTGTATTCGGTCCTTTTTTACGTTTCGCCGTCCGCCCCCATGTTGCGGCACAATAAAACAACCTTATCTCCTTTACTATGTTTTCGTTTAAAAACCATTTTTCGTTGCATCATTTTTTTTTATTATACGCTACCGCACTATACGGCCCTCATGGTCTGAGATGTTTTTCACTCCATTTTAGACTTTATTCTTTACATCTCAACAAATAAAATCCTGTGTTGTTTGAATTGTCACTGAATAAAGAATGGACCTTTTGTCTTTCCCTGTTAGTTCTTTTGTGAGCATATCACTGACGTGTAACCATTAACTGACATAGAATCTTAGATTTTACTCTGTCTAGATAGGAAAATATCTCTAACAATAAAGTGAAATTGTAGGTTTATGTACTTTTTACACGTGTATCTTCTATTTATACCTGCGGTAGGTTTAGATAGTGTTTCGTGGGAATTTCATTAGCATTTAGAAGCATAAGGTAAATGTTATAAATCCACGTTAGTTTCCTGTAAAAATTGTGACTAAATATAGGAAACATTGACATGCATTGCTCACATATGGAAATTGTTTATTCAGTTGGTTACAAGTAAACACATTGTTAGGAATACGACAGATGTTTTGTTCTGTTACTCACGTGCAAAAATATACTTTTTGAGTAGTCAGGTGGTGCGATTTGCAAACTGTAATTTCGTTTTCTTCCCTACCGCATGAAATTGCTTTGAAGACATCCCGTAATCGAACGTCAAAACGACTTTCGTTGCCTTCACTTTAAATACCTGTGTTTTACTTTTGGTTTTTACGTTTCCGACCATCTTAGGCAAAACACTTTTGGATCCTCATTTGATTGCCTTTGCAGTCCTTGATGGTTTATAATAAAGTATTGAAATATGTAGGTCTTTTCATAACATGAAATGGGATATAGTTTGTAATTGAAAAATTGGGATTTTATAAATTTTAATAATAATATGTGAGGAAGATATCATCCATTAACTAGATGATTTCCATCTTTAACCGTGTAGATTTTTTTGTGGTCCTGTGGAAACTCTGATTTTTCAAAATAAAAAGGAGCCTATTTCCTTAACCGAGATGCAAACTATCTTTGTACAAAATGTTATCAAAATCGGTTGAGCAGATGGGCCGAAAAAGCGTAGCAAACAGACCAAAAGAGTTACAGACAAACAAATTATCGCATTTACAATATTAGTTTGGATTAGTAGTATGGGTAAGTTTATATTTTACATCGATTAATTCTTGTGTCAGCCACTTTTATTTTAATAATTATTGTAGAGATCGACATGCATTTATACATCGCTTTTTTCATATTTCTTAATAAAATGTTTTCTTTGAGCCAACAAAGTATTCATTTTATCATCTTCAACTCAAAGCAGCTGATTATTTTCTCTTTTATCATTCTCCGTTAACTTTTATCAGGACGACTCTGAAAGCGGTCTCGGTTTTAAAACTTGTTTAATTTGATGTCGACATGAAGTGGGGACTGGAAAGAAAATATTGTTTGATCAAACATTTGTGTTCAGCCTTAGAGCCTTGAGAGCTTATCTTCGTGCAAATACTACTTAGTGGTGAAACCGGTTGGCGCAAGAGTTTGAGCAAAAGCGGCAAATGATATATCTCGTGATAAATGTGCTAACTTTATTGTGATAACCCAGTAAGGAAATGCTATTATTGTATTTCAAAACTTGGCTTTATAAAGTTCCATTGCCACAGCAAATGAAACTTGTTACGGACTTGGGATATTATAAATTATACTTACTAATGTTTTATCGTGGAACTTTACTAAATTCGCAACAAGGGACGAGCTTTATCTGTAACGGATATTAATTTATATTGTGACTAGATGATTCCCGCGACTACGTCCGCGGGAATCAGTTTTCAGGATAATTATGTAGGCAAGTATGTATTTTTGTGGGTATCTTGCCTCGATATAGTAGCAGTTATCCAATATAACCCACATACATATCAACTACTAAAATATTCTCTTTGAAGTAAATTTTTTCTTGGATGTCTAGCTCAACATGTGTAGGTCGTAACACGTCGTCGCCAATCGCTTATGAATTATGTGTCATACAAACGAAACGGTTTATTAACCGATCGATATGAAGCGGCACTCGATTTAATCTCGCGTTAAGCTAATGTCGAGTTAGTGTGAACTGTTGACAATGGCTCAAGAATGTTGTTAGTAACAATTGATAAGTCCGCTGATATGGGGGAATAGTTTGTGGAAATCATGAGTGTAGCTGATCCGATTATAGAGGAAGTATAGAGGAGTATCTTTAGTTAAAGTATTTCTAATGCGGATAATATAAAGTAAGAATAAAATACTGGTATTGATTTAGCTAGACAACTTCAGATATGATCAATGCTCAAGCGTTGTGTATTACTGTGTGAGCTGAACAGATGCCAGTTTTATAGATCCTATATTTTTGAACTTAGTTCTAGACAGAATTATTATTCTACTCGATAGCCCGATCTGAGACAAACTTGGAGGTTCGAAATAAGGAAACCTTTTTAAAAAGGATTTAATTCAAATAGAACAAAAGCTACACCCAAACATCAAGAGTTTAATATTTTAAGTAAACAATGGCAAAAAGACGGTGCTTATTTTGATGTGAACCAAGCTATTGTAATACCACTAAATCCACAAACTAATCCGTGTTCTACAAAGTAATATCCCGTTACAAAGCCTACAAATGAACTAAACCCACCTGCTTTATTATAATTTACAAAAGTTTTCTAATTGGGCGGGAAAAATGCCCCAATTTCGCAACAAGAATACCCGCGGCTCAGGTTCGGAATCAGCTCCGGCTTATTACTAAGAAACTTCCTAATCTTACCCCCCAAGCCGCGGGACAGGATATTTTACTTACGTTCGCATAAGTCGGACTAAATGGAAATGTGGCCGTTGAATTAGAAATAAGTTTTAGCTGTTGATATCGCAAGGTCATCTTTGTCTAACAATACATTGTCTGTTGTATGCTCGATATAGCTTAACGAAGAGGATAAGGAAAAACTTATAGTACACATTAAAAAGAAGACGTCAAAAGTTTGATAGTCAAACTCTTGCAAAATTATTAAATGTAAAAAAAAAATATTTTCTTCCCACGGTATTTTATAACCTCAATTTGCGTTTGAAGATTGATTCGGTTCCCTGTTGGATTTCTTTGGGAAATAATCTTTTATAAATTTAGCTTAGGTCTAGCTGCTGGTTGGTTATTTAACGCGGTCAACCTTTTGTTAACCTTTGACCGCGTTAATATTTCAATTAAGGCTGTTAATATTACAGTAATCGTAACGAAATATTGACAGCCTGTCATGCAACAAAACCTTAGTCTGTCATCGAAATTTTTTAATCACAAATCCTCTTACTAAAATCTCTTACTGTTTCGGTTTACTTATTCAGAATGGAGATTGTAATGAGAAGAGCCGGTGAGGAACTCCAACTTAAACTCGATTATAAATTATACCAAGAATATATTCTCTTATACTAATAATATAATGAATAGTGAATACTCTACTACGGAACACTAAACACACAGCAGGTTATTTCAAAAGACCACTCGTACAAACAATCCACAACATTGTAGAGCTAACGCATGTATCCGTATAATAGCTGCAACGTAGAAAATGATAACATACTACGCTTCAGTACAACGTCGAGTATTTCATACCGAAAAACTTGCACGTGTACAACATTTCTTTGAGATTAATAGCTTGCGTCATCCAATTCTGTACACGTAGCAGCTACTGATAATAGACTTGTAATTTTGCATGTTTATTGCATACTCTTGGCAGTGAGTTTGCTATTGCATGTCTAGAAATTGGAAGATTTTATGTAAGTCGCCTAATAGAAGTAATAGTATTATACGTCATATCAAAAATGTCAGCATCAACGTGAACTGAGGTACCGTAAATTGTTATTAGTTTTCTATGGAAAAATAAAAAAAACCGAAACCAAGAGCACTTGTAAAAGATGTTTGTTTGAATTTAAATTCAAGTTTCTTATGTTTTCCATAAAAGAGAGATTAAAGACAGGAGACATTACTTAAGTCCTTAAGATTTTACTTAAATCTTTACTGGTGAATAGGATATCAAATGCAGACGGAGTTGCGTGTTAAATCTTTTTTTATGGCAAAATATTTATTTTAAGCTTAATACAACTTTAACGTTGGGGCATTCGTTCCGATATTTAACTTTCAAGTTAGATTAGACATGGTCAAATTATAATCGGTGTAGATACTACTTTAACCGCACTAAAAGTAGACTTCTGGCCTTGAAACAAGAACAGAAAGGATCATATTATCAATCAAACGACTACGGAAATCAAAAAAGTATTTAAATACGACTACAGAAAAAAGAGGATTATGATTTCGTCTTGTATTAAATTCCCCTATCCTGACCTATTTTCTATTAATCACCAGAACTTCAACTCTTCATTAGTTGGCCTTGAATACCAGGAATCGCAAAATTGCATTTCGATGTCAGAGGTATCATAAAAAACAGTACATTGTTTAGTACTTTAGGAGTTAAGATCTCTAGAGAATTAGTAGCCATTAGTCGTTTTATAGTTCCTGTTGTGTAAATTAATAGTCCCCTTATAGAGCTTGAAGCTATATTATCGGCTGACAAGGAGACGGGAGTAATGACATTTCCAATAAAATTTATCGCTCATTGCAATATAACATCAACCGACAGGCCTTTGCTCTCCCGTAGGACAGTGAAGGGCTATTACTGGGCAGATAAACAACAACGTATTGACGAAGATAAGCTAACTATAGACACGAGTCACGACCACACAGAAATCCACTAGTGTACTCACCTTTATATAATATCATAATCAGTATTGGAAATGCCTTGTCTGTTGGTTTAAAATGAATATACTTAATACGATAAAAGTACTTCTGTTAAGAATTTAATATATCTTTAGGATTTTATTGCAGATACGTTGCCTGTTTTTTTATTTTTATGAAATTTTGAATAATTAATATGTTCTAAATAAGTAATATGTTATAACTTCTGCTAGGATAATATTATCTCTTTAGGATTTTTAGGTCTTTTTGATCTTACTGATTGATGAGGCTGTTGTAAAAAAAACGCCAGCAACAGTAACATTAGGCGAATGTGTTATCGATTTTACTTCAAAAAAAAATGCAAAATAATTTATGATTAATTACAATAAACATAAACATGAATCAAATAAACGGTAACGTTGTACCAGTCACACCAAGTCAAGAGCGTATCAATTGTTTTGTCATTTAACTTTGTAATCTGGTGGAAATAACATTTACTGTACATACAATCACACGCTAAATAGTGACGATCGTGTTACAGTAGGTAAGTATATTATAATATCTAACATGCGCGGGCGAGATAAACGAGTTGGTTCAAGTTGGACGTCGATTAGCGGGATCAATTTGCATGAATAATTAAATTAATGAACAGTGTTGTTTAGTAACAGTTACGGTTCACAATCGGCAGCGTTTATATAGCTTTGTAAAATACATTAAGAAACATAAAACTAGATAAATGAATTAATTCAAAATATAACTATGTAGTTTTTGTGTATTTTTGCATTTATAATCCATTTGAACTGTTCTTCCGTAATATTAGTTGTATTAATTGCCATTATTTACTAAAATTTAATTTTGTCGACTGTTCATTTTGCCGGGCAGTTAAATTAGTAGTATGCTCTTGTAGCGTCTGCAAAGTAATTAGTCTAATTTTGGTGACGTGAGTGCCAAACATTTCTGATACGTGAGCAAGAAGGGTTTGAGGTCATAATATTCAACCTTGTTGTTCACTGTAATGTTAACGATAGTAGGTACAATATAATGGAAAATTATTAGGCAAAAACTCTATCGTATCTTGCAAAATTGTTTTCATTCAAATAGTTACATGCTCCTTGCTCGTGTTATAGATAGCAACCAGAGGCAAAACATAACACCATATACATAATATATATATACCTAGACTAATTCCAAAATAATATTACAACTACGAGTATTTGAAGTTTTGTGACAGTATTTTATCATGTGGTCAAAAAGGCATAGGTATGTCAGACCTGAATGAGAGCGATTGTATGCTGAATATACAATCTGTGTAAATCATTGTGGAATACTTCTGGGTGGTCTCTATTCTCCGATCTTCATTCTATTTTATATCTGTAGATAAAAGTTTCCAATTGCTCAGTAAATCCGCCAACCGTTAGGCTATCTATCCGTGGCCCCATAAGCGCAAGCGCACGTATATCGCACACGTGGTTTGTTTATTAATAAACCCGCGCAGGAGAGCGCGTGTAATGATGTAAGAAGCGATACGATTGTTATGATGGATTTTGTACTGCAGTTTATAGTCGTGGTGCCGCATTTTACACTTGTTCTATTAGAAAAAGAAAATAATGATTTTACTGTTTTACATATTATGAGTCATGGATTTGTTTACAAAACAAAACGTTTATTCCAGAGATTGATAAAACACAACCTAGCTATGAACACTAAGTACTTTGTTTGAAGAGATTATTAAATCTGCATTAACTACTTTTTTGTTTAAATTTTTAACACAATTTATGCATTCAAAATTCTCACTAACTTCACACTGTTGCCACGTTCAAAAGGCAAAGCTAAGTAACATTAACTTTTGATTTCCGAGCTGAACATAATAAATTCAAGTTTTGGCACGCTCCACCAAGTCTTATCGACGAATGTTACTATTCTTCTTTAACGTATCGTCCAATTTTTTGCACATCTACAGACATCCCAACTTCCAATAAATAGTACTCGACTGAATGTATTGACTCTATTATTGTTTACTTAGTTTAGCAATCTTGTTATTTTATCACCCTTAAACTATCCTTTGATCACCTTCAGAATACGAATTTGCGATAGCGGGTCAACTTGCAGCTAATTTTTAAAAACTAATTATTTTTTTAAAACTTTACTTTTGGGCTGATTAATTTTTAATTAAATAATTCACGTTTGTTTAATTTTTAATAACCTATCAACTTCTATTTACTATTATTTCTAAGTTCTATTTACTATTATGTAATATTTTAAGCCTATTTTTAACAAATTCATGAAATGACAATATTTTCCGGTCCTGTTTGGGCATCTGTAGATGGTTTAACGTATCGTCCAATTCTTTACGGAGATACCAAGAATACCGGGGTGGCTAGACGGAGGATTTTGGAAGGCCATTTTAAGGATCCGCGACTCCGACTGCTGTTTAATGAGCCAAAAGTAACGGTAATCGGTGATTTTTGAACCGTAGCACTTTTGTGTGAGATTAGAAAAGGGGTCATGACAAAAGATAATGTGGTAAACGTGAATGTTCCAACATTTATCCTAGGTATTGATGTAGTTAAAATGTAGATATATTTTGACTGCAGTTAGCCTAACTATTAAAATTTAATCAAAATGGAGATAATTACATGCATAGAGCATACCCACACCGCCTTTCTGTATATTCAATTTTAGACCTTCCATTAAGTGATTATGGCATCATGAGCTGCACGGAATCCCTGTGCATAAGAAGCACATTAGACTGTACAGTTTTTTTTTCAGATTTCTTGTTTCATTTTCTTCTCAGTTTTCTTCTTTCTCGGTAAGAATAGCATTCCAAACCAGAGCTACAAGTATGTATATTCATTTCCCGGTTCAAATGGCCTTGTAATAGTTAATTTGAATACAAAGTCTTTCTAATTATATTAATTGTATTTCTAAAAATCCCTACAAAAGAATTAAGTCCAGTATTGGGAGACTGTAGTAATATTCAATATCATTTATTGTGATTGTTGATATTAATATAAACAGCGTGACTCACGGGTTAACGCGTTCTGGAATTAGTATCCCTAACCATTTGTTCCTTCAGGTCATTCAATGCTAATTTATGAAAAGTACGGTCCCAAGTTATTTGGGGCAGTAGGTCACTGCGTCGGAAATTATTTATCAATTGAAAATTATTTACATAACACCTATTTATTGTTACATTGACACGTTTGAGTTACAATAACCTGGAGGTTAGGTAGAGGTTTATTATTACGAAAAGTAATATCTCCGTTTTTATTTGCATTGTATTTTTCATTTCTGTAGGTCACAACCTTTTTCATTAGGTAAGTAAATTAATTTGAATTTGAATGTTAATTTTAATTGATGTTAATGTTAGGGGTTTTTGGGATAACAGTGCGGTGGTTTCCCATGTACTTCCGTTTACAAATCAAATGAGACTACCATTTCAACTATTACAATTTATAACAGGGAAACCTCGGCTAAATTACTTTCTAAGGCACAAGAGTATATAAAAAGTCCTAATTTGACTAAATAAAATTCCTGAGAATGTTCCTCACGATATTTTCTGTCACACCTGAATAAAAATAGACAATGCTGTCTTCCGAACTGACAAACCTGCGTCAAAGAGGTCGTGAAACGTAGTCGTCTTGGCCTAATACTTTATCGTAAAGATATTTCGGACGTCGACAGATGTTTTGGCGTCCTTCCGTCTATCAGTCTGCCCCAGTGGGGTTCTGAGCTGTAGCCAACTAAACGTAAACACAAACATTAAGATTATCTGCACTAATAACAACATCACAGCACATCCGTCAAACGTCCATCTTCACTCTTAATCTAATTGCCCATAAACCTGATTTAGAGGAAGTACTTTTTAATCCCCAAAACTGTTTTGACCTCGTAAGAGATCAGTGTTTTTTATGTACAGCTTAAAAATAAGAGAGTGCAGTCGTTAAGAGATTTAACTAAAACTGTTTATTAATCTTTTTGCGCAAAACTGTTGGTCGCTACTTTTAAGAAAAAACCTATACATTCATAAACATATAACTCGTAAAATAACGTATTGACTTTTTTCAGAGTAATCCTACAATCCTACTAGTTTTGAATCCGTTTGGAGTCCTCCTCCTTCCCTCTTATCACTATGCCTCACATGACGTCTTTTTTCACAAATCACAAGTATTCCAGATATAACTAGTCGGGCATACTCCAACAAAAAACGAGCATTGACCCGTTTTTTATTAGTTTACATCACCGATCAATTTGGGTCAATTTGGGAATTTATAATTTTTGAATTTTCCCTGATCTGGCCTGGTGGGAGGCTTCAGCCGTGACTAGTTAGTAAGCGAATTAGCGTTCAGGTACGATGCCGTGTAGAAACCGAATAGGGGTATGGGTTTAATATAACTGCCATGCCCCTAACAGGTTAGCCCGCTATCATCTTAGACTGCATCATCACTTACCATCAGGTGAG